>CM032640.1:5298010-5898010 GCA_019097785.1 Fraxinus excelsior
TCCGGTAAGAACAAGGTATTTTCACTATATTGATTGACTTATGATGAAATCTAACTCTTTACAATGCTTCCGGTGACTTACAAACAATGAGCATCGATCCTTATACAATGTTGAACTTTACGAGACCTCAACACGACTCACTATTGAGCTTTAACGGGACCTCAATATGACCCACACGATGGCTTGCAACAAGAAACACTGATCCTTATACAATGTTGATCTTCAAGGAATTTCAACATGACCCACACTTTATCAAAGTGATTTTACAATGAAATTCATCTCTTGATAAATAATACAAACAAATTAAGTACTAAGAGATGCTAACACTTCAATAAATAGTAATAAATAATAACTCAAGTGGTAGATGAAAAACTTTGATGAATATGATATTAAAAAATTAAATTCAATCAATTAAAGTGTTTCAATGAGAAGATGAAGAAATAAATGCAATGTAGGTTCAAAAAATTTCTCAAGAAATATCTCTCTTTTAATTGATGATTGTAATGAATTAAGTACTAAAAGAAAAAATGAGAAACTTTGATAAATATGTTGATTTTACAAGTTTAGTTCAATCAATCAAATTTTAATATGAAAAAGAAGAAGAGTTTATGCAAATTAAGCGCAAAAATCTTCTCCAAAAATATATCTTTTTCAATGAATAATTTGTAATAAATTAAGTACTAAGAGAAAAATCAGAAAATTTGATTAATATGATGTTTTCAAATTTAATTCAATCAAAATTTCAATATGAAGAAGTGGGAAAAGTTCGTGCAATGTAAGTGCAAATATTTTCTTCAAAAATATATCTATTTTAAAATTGATATAGATAAATTAAGCACGAGGAGAAATGAAAAACTTCAACAAGAGAAATTATTCAAGAAGTTTGATTCAACAATTAAAGTTTTTTATATGAAAAAATAAATTTAAATGAATGTAAAAATGTAGGCTCAAAAAAGATTTTCAAAGGAAAAACTTTGATGAGTAGATTTTCAAAACTTTGATAATAATAAATGAATAAGAAATCAATATAATTTGGCTCAAAAGTATCTCGTTTGAATGTTCTTAAGTCTTGAAATGAATAGCAAGTGAATTGGTATTTATAGCAATCAAATTGTCCAATATTTTGTCGAATCGAATGATCGATTTGGACATCGGAACAGTACCGAACAACTAACTAGCCTTTGCGGTCAGAAAATGGTCAAAAAACTAACCATTGCGAATGAACCCGATGTCCGATTCATCCACTCGGACGTCCGAATGGATGAAAAATTTCAGTCAAACCGGACACCTTGTCCTGACGGTCCGATTCATCCGAATGGTCAATCGAACGTTCGGTTGACCGTTGACTTCTTCTTCTTTTTTTTTTTTTTTTGAGATGTGATCTAAGTTTAAGTATTACTTTGAAAAATTAATCTAATTTTTGATCAAAAATATTTTATGCAAGTGATGTGAAAATAACTCTCCATGCACAAAATGATTTTTGAGTATTTTCATTCATTACTAAAGATCAAAGTGTTTATACCTTTAAATATGATCTCAAAACTTAGTCTTTGATCTCGTTTCGAAGTTTCTTTCTTGTTTGACTCTTGATCTTGATCTTTCTCGATGTTTGGCTTTAATGCTCAACTTCGATGTTGACCTTCTTCATGAGCTCGATTTGATAGTCTTGATTTTGATATTTTAAGCTCTCATCTCAAATGATTTGACTTTAATGCTTAACTTTCACTTTGATCTTCATTTCGAGTCCGATTTATAATAGGTTGATTTTGAGAATGCTTGATTGATTTTAACATTGAACTATCATCACTCAAAATCAATTGTTAGAAATGATATTAATTTTGTTTGTTATGATCAAAACATTAATGATGAAATCAACCATAAGTCAACAATTATAGTGTGGGTTAGAGATTTTGATAGAAAATGATTCAATTCTGTGCAAGTTTATAGCGTGTATTCCGTTAATGGATGGTTTATGATATGTGGGTGGAAGGAATGGTGGTGGAAGGAGTGGGGTGGGTGGTAGTGGTATTGACCACTACCATCGATGGCTTTGGGATAAGGGGGTTGGGGAAGAAGGAGATAGTGGTAGGTAGTGGATTTTGCGTTAGAGTTTTGGCTTTTTTATTTAATTACTAGTTGTTGCCCATACGATGTATGGGTTTGGTTATGTTGTAGGTATTGTTAGCATTTTAAATGGGTTGAGTTAACTTTCATTCAAATATATGTTTTATATGAAACATTTTGTATTCTACATTATGTTTGATTCTATATAGTGTGTAAAATAAAATCATTAATGAAATATTCTAGAATTGAGTGATTCTCTCTTATTTGTAAAAGTTGGAAAAAAAAAACTCAAATTATTAACCAATTAGAAAAAATGCAATTAATCTATAAAATATCAGTTTACTTGAGAAAAAAAAATGTTCGTAATTTACAATAATAACTAATTCCCAATGGAATTGGGTCACGATTTAAACATTTTACACTTTCATCTACCATTATCATTATTAAAAAAGGACAAAAAAATATCTAATATAATATTTCATAAAATGAATAATAATTATTTCCTCCTTGAGCTGATGGAATTTCAGAGAAGCCATTAAAGGCATTTTGAATTCTGTTTCATATATCATGTAGCCAAATGAAATAAATTTAGCAACGCATAGCTGAATTGTTGGTGAAATATTAATGACAAAATGACAGAATTTTTGTATTGCTGATACCCAACCTTCCCACCTACATTTCATTTACTACTCATTTTCTTGATTAGCAGTTAGAATAAGTGATTATTACATAGACCCCTTAGCCCAATTGGTCTTTCAATGCAATTCGTAGTTTCTGCACGAAAACCAAACAACATAGCCCAACAAACAATTCAAAGATTAAGTCTAGTTCTGAAGCAATCATAAAACGAGCAAAGCTACACAACATCTGTCTTTTGAATTGAGATAACATCTGCACATGAAAGGCATCAATTAACACAACAAGGCTTACATAAAAAAAACTCACTCCTGTATCATTTACTGTTGCTATATAACCACTATTAAAATAAAAGATAAGGAAAGGAACCTAGACGAGACACATTCCCATGAAGTCAGCAGGATAATCTGTTCATACTTTTCTATCGACCAAAACATGTCTTCGTATTAAAATGGTAACGACTATACCAGAAGAAAGAAATATACGCATAGTTACACAATTATTCACTTATAAATGCTCTACCCAACTTGTCAGGCACCCAATGCTTGAGTCTCTTCAAATGTTTCTTCAATCCTCTCGCCTGTACAGATAAAAAAAATCAGCAATCAAAGAACCGCATCCCAAGTCAACTATCCAGTATTGTAACCACTAAATAAATTGGGCACAAGATATAAAGAAACAAATTCGAAGGAGAAAATTGCATATCAACCGTCTTACAATCAGCTTTTTGCATTTTCCAAAGCACAAGCATGTGAGTGAAAGCACGCATAATCTAGTTAGGAAGTAAAATTGAACTTGTTCATGTATGATTTAAAAGTTTGAAGAGGGAGTGATTATTAATTACTAAGAAAATATTTTTTTATTCTGAATATTGTTTTGATGTGCCCACTGTAGGTAATAAAATGCTTAATAAATATTTACAATAATAAATGATAATTAAATATGAATAACCTATTCAGTTTCTTCTTTTCACTCTGATTTAAATTAAACGAACACATACTCTTTATATCCAAACAATCATAACCATAAATCTTTCAATTTGAACACCTCCATGATGATTGAACAAACACATATAATATCCAGTCCAACTTATTAGGCACACAGAGAAAGCGAAATTTTTTTTCCAATTGAAACTGTGTCTTGGGTTCTTCTATCACAAAAAAAACATATCAAATGAAGTCTCTTCAAATGGTAAAAGGGGGAAAAAGCTGTGGAAACTATAGGAGCATACCCTAGATGAAGTTGCTGGAATCGAGGAAATGCTGAAAATATATTCATTAGAGGAATTAGAAGTTGAGTAATTCTGTTCATCATGGGGTTCTTCGTGGAAAATCAGTAGCCATAAAAAAGACGAGCACAGTTGTGACAAAGGAGATTGAAATTATGTGTCTCTGCAGAAGATTCAACCCTCACGGAGGAAGGGGGGATGGGGGGGAAGAGCAGGCTGAACTGGTGCTTTTATTAACCGGCGGGAAGTTATCAAATCAAATGTGTAAAGTGGATGATTCCATTATGGCAGAATGAACTAAATGGGAATTAACTATTACTTAACTACTTATAAAATCTTAAACATGGGAACACAATTGTATTGAAATATACTAAATTCTCATTCTCATTCTTATTTTCTTGCAAGACTTTTCGCAAGACCAATACATTTTTTACCTCCCAATAGTACATAATACTTTTCACAACACAAAATCAATGAAACTTTTCATCACTTTTCCATCACACATTCTCACATGAAATACTATTCCAAAATTTCTATTATTCTTAAAATGGGTTTGAAACAGAGGCTTAACAAATGAAAAAAGAATTTTATGTATGCCGATTTAAAGCTAAATCGGGATATGATCATAGTTGGGTCTTGTTTTGATTTCTGTGGACTATAATGGACATAGAACTATAGTCAGTTCGCAAAACGAAATATGTTCTTGAGTGAAGAATGTTGAAGTTAGATTATAGACAACAAATCAGGATTTAAGGTTATAAGAACTATAGTTGAAATTAGATTATAGACAATAGTTCAGAATCATGTTATATAAAATGTTTACTTCTAAGCAATTCTCATTCAAGAATAGGAAAACAGATATGATATTAAATGTTTTACAAAGAAAGTATATCTAGGTAAACAAAACAATTAGAATTGTGTGGAAATTATTATTTATTTGTGATCATATTTATCTCAAATTAATTAATTGCACAGGTAGATTGAAATTAGCAACTATGAATCGATTTTTGAACTTTTAGTTACAACTGTAATTATAGAAAGTTGATATGTTAAAAACAGCAGCGACACCATCAGACCAGATAGAAGTTTCAAAATTTGACATAGAAGTCAATTTCAAGTCGAACACTGACTCCCTAGTTGCCTTAAACCTCCTCTCAAAAAAACACATTCCTATTACAAACAAAACACAATCAATAAGGGCGTTTTATAAGTACCTAGCCAAGCCCCCTTTATTCAGGTACGTTTTATAAGCATTCAGCATAAAGTTTCTCTTGAATATTTAACTAACTTAAGCATAGGAGGGGCGACGAGGACACACATCGATGCCTTTGTTTAAGGCATTGAAGATCAGACCAGGCGAGGTTCTTCCATTCGGTTCAGGTTGAGTCACGTACGAATTTTGGTAGCATCAGCGTTATTTTCGTTTCTGCATTTTTAATTTCTTTACTGTTAATTTCGATTTTTTGGCATTCTTGAGTGATTTGAGCTCAACACTAAGAAAATTGAATATTACCAAATGAGTAAACTCAAACATTTTCATAGTATCCGTAAAGTTAAGGAGTAGTTCTTGGAGAATAGTAGCTACGAGCTTGATTATTAAACTCCTTTGCAATTAGTTTCTTAAAAATTGTTTGAAAATAGTTGTAAATTAAGTCACAAGAAGAAGGGGCCATTGCCTTGAGTAAATGAATTTCCTTTTATTTATTATTTTTTTATTGAAGTTAATTTTTTCAATTGTTTGTTTAGTCGTAGAATGAAGCTCAGTTCTGTAGCTGAACTGGTAAAGATTGATAATTTATGTCATTGAAACTCAAAGAATTTTGTGGGTTCGACTACCTGGAGATTATAAAAAAATCAATTTAGTTTGATTTTATCATAATGAAGTAACTTTGTTTTAATTATTCGTTTAGTCGTTTCTTTGCACAAGAATTATGCATAGTTATGTAGCTGAATTATTAAAGCTTGATAATTTGATGTCATTGAACCTCGAGATTTTCTTGGTTTTGACTAACTGGAGATCACCATAATAAATAAAGCTTGGAATCATTATCGTGTATGCTTAATTGGGTGGTTTTCGCAAGATTTAAGCTCGGTTCCTTTTTTTTTGTCAAAGCAGTAGAACAAGTAATGTGAGATCCAGTAATTGTGAACGTTCTTGTTTCATATTCAATCTAAATTGTACGACTTGACCACGATTTGAAAAGTTTTTGTTGGCAATAAGTTGTGATGCGAACCCAACCAAGAATATATCTTGGAAATCCACGAACAAGTTGAAACCAATCCAAGAAAGCTAGAAATCACGTCTCGCAATAGCAACTCGACCCGTACCAAGAACCAAGATCACGCGTTAGAGATCCGACCCATTGATTATCCGGAATAAGAACCGTGAAGTGGGAACGTCAACAAAGGACTGCGACTCCTTTCGATAAGTTCATGGTGTCTAAATAATAATTAAATTTGAAAACAATTCAACTAATTTACAATTTGCATAAACCCTAAATACAATTTCATTTATTAATAAATAAATTCGAAAATATTAGAAAATACATTCAATTTCATAAATTTGAAAAAAATTCTACTAATTTACAATTTGCATAAACTTTAAATACAATTTCATTTATAAATAATTAAATTCAAAATTATTAGAAAATATATTCACTTAACCGGTTCATGTGTGAAAGCTAGCGCATGAGCTGAACAATAAACTCAGGAATTTCGACTAATTTACAATTTGCATAAACTTTAAATACAATTTCATTTATAAATAATTAAATTCAAAATTATTAGAAAATATATTCAATTAAATAATTCAACAGCATCAAGTTGACGTAAACAAAGAGAAATAAATAAATATTTCCTCTTCTCCCCGTGCGCGCACGAGGAGAGTGATTCCCCGTGCACGCACGGGGAGTTTCACTATTCCCGTGCTCGCACGGGACAATTCCATCTCTTAAATTTTATTTTTATTTTTTGTGTACTGTAAATATCAACTTAATTCAAGTAATTCAAATATTAATTCAACAAGAATAAATAAATTTTTCAACTTTATAATAATGTAATAAATATTTTGTATATGACATATTGAATTAATATTTTCATTGATTGATTAATTGTTTTTCAATTATTATTGAATTGTTGAATGAATTATTTTATATTTAACTTACCATATTTAACTTATAAAATAAGTTTGTTTTGTTTTAACTAAAAACGAAATAAACGAAGAAAATATCAAAAAATATATTTTAAAAAATATATTATATACTTACCAATTTACCAATTATTTATAATATATTTAAATATCGAGAGAATATGTCATATAATAATATACTTATTTTTTTTTTTTTTTTTTGTAACTATAAACAAAACATAAAATAGGAAAAATGTATGCTATTTAGATTCAAATTATTTGTGACATAATAAATAGACTATGATTTTTAAAGATTATATACTATTTGTTAAGTAAATACACTATTGAAATTTTGTATAATAAATATTTTATATTGACGTATTGAATTAATATTTTGATTAATTGAATAGCATCAAGTTGACGTGAACAAAGAGGAAAAAAAAAATAAAAAAATTCTTCTCCCTAATAATTCCACATCTTTAATTTTTTTTTTTTTTTTTGGTGTATTCTAAATATCAACTTAATTCAAGCAACTATAAATAATTCTAAAAATTCTACTAAAATTAATTTTCAAGAGGAGAGCCAGCGATAGCGGATGAAGAAGTGGGAATCAACATAAGCCTCAATTGGGCATCAATTGATGCCAATTTCTCCAAATTCCTACTGACCATCAAATTTTTCACTATTTTTTCTTGGACCCAAATTTTGAATCCGAAAATGGACTGAAACAGAGAAAGACCTTGCAAAATATGACAAAAGGCAGCGACAATCACGAATTTGATAGAAATCAAAGTGAAAGTAAATTTTGATCCCGACCCACAAAGTTACATTGAAAAAAGAAATATCTAAAATATTAGCCAAACAAAAGAAAACAATAGAGATGCAGCTCATGCAAAAAGGAATTGCATTCGAAAATGGTGGTTTTTTTTACTGTTTCTATGGGTCCATAAATTGAAACTTTCGTGTAAAAGTTCTCGATACAAAACAAAACCTTCAAATGTAAAAAGGCATTCATAAGGTGTCCACGCTATGCCAAACTTTCTTGTACTTGAGTTTGAATTGGTATTTAACTTTTAAAACAATGATCACATTTTTTTTATCAAGCACCATACCACTTTGCAATGAAATTATCACACCTTTTGTCAAGTACCATTACCACTTTGCACTGGTATACCATTTTGCATAAATAGAAATTTAGTGTTGGAATGCTCCTCAGATGGCAGTCTAAAGTCCATATACAGATCAAACTTTATTTTAACGTGCCTATAGAAGTCCGTGTTCTTTAAAATTATAGCACAGAAAACTCGTGCTGCCGCGACATTTTGTTAAATTTTTCAATATGGATTGCCCCTTGACTTGTAGACCTTACCCCATCTTCAATTTCTTCAAATCCATTCGGCTAGCTGCCATAAAAATCAGCATATCAACTCAAGTAATTTTCTCATCTTAATCTTAATGTCAGAAATAGAGACATACGGCAATGTATGAAAATCAACGATTCTCACTAAGACTTCTTGTCTGCTGATCCCAGTTCTCCTTTTGCAATTCATATCTATATTTACTGCAATAATCTTTAAAACAACACATCAATGCACTTCAACCACTAAGTAACTGTAACAAAAAAAAATAGGTAACAAATAAAAGACGTTGAATGTGTATAGAATTAAATAACATCCTTCATTAACCTTTGTGTAATCTAAATTTAAGGAGCACTTGGCTACTTATCTTCCAAACTGCTATTAACTGATTATATTGTCAATGTTGTAGCAAATTTACAAAGATTGATCCAGTTAATTTTTATTAGGTAGTAATAGATAGTTACCAAAACAGAAACGCAAGTGTCTTACTTGTAATCCATTATTCTGACAACCGGAGGATCAACATATGGAGATAATATCACTAAAAGATAAAAGCAAAAAAAAAAAAATGTAAAGCACCATTAATGGACATTAAGCTTATGCGAGAATTCAGAAAAGGTGGGTCTCATCTTCGGTATCAAAAGGTAGAGTATACACAACTACGTTGTACACAAATGCCAAGCCCAGATACCAAGAACATGATGCTGGAAGTTCCATTTCTAGAACTAAGCTATTCGCTGAACAAAAAAATTTATTTACGTTAATTTTGGGATTCACATATGTACTACAATTACTAATTCTTTATTTTTTTTTAGAAGATTACCTCAAGAACCTGAACTGTCACCATCACACTGCAAACATTGCCATCAAATTTTACTTTATGATCCCTAACTTGCTCATGTAATTGCTGCACACATTCAGTAGGATGGTTCCCCAACCCCCACAAAGTTATATCAAATCTAAAATCATAGAAATATCTGTAAATATTTCCCGCATTTTATTGACAAAGAGAGAGTTTATGGCACAACAATAAAATTGTGGAAGATTCACAACAAAACAATCTGTGGAAGATAAAATCAATATAATTAGTCATACAATCGCAATAAAATGCACAAAATCAAACAAAATCCAGGAACGTACAGAATTTCTGACCTTTTTGACAACAAAAATGCAGCTTCAAAATTGAAGGTCATCTCAAACCACACTAATATGTTATCCCATAACCCGTAACTCTACGTCCAACTGAAGAAAATACTAAGCCATTAACCACACTAATTTCATTCAACCACATGGATCCTCTAGTTCAATTGGACAACATTATATGCTTTTCTTACAGCAATACAGAATAAATTATGAGACCAATTTGAACATATGCTCGTGATTATCACAATGTAAATGCCACATATAGTTTTTGCTTAACACTTACAACTCCTGCCAACCAAAAACCCTCATTTTTAACCAAAGAAAGCCTTCTAATTCTAAACTCACAAAGAGTAAATTGGGAAATTTTAACAGAAGACAAAAAACAACATTATCTCTAACAATAATATTAAACCCCACAGCCCAACAATAGAAACCATAAATTAGCAATTGAAAAATCCAATGGAGGAAAAAGCTTGTCTCTGAATGTAAATAACAAAAAATTTCCACATAATAGAAAGCCCGAAAAATTCACACTTTCCCAAATTGAAACGAAATTTCCACAATTGTCTAATATTTTTTCCAGAACACATACAAAACATCCAACTTTTACAAAATTCACAAGAAAACAAGAAACACCAATACAATCGCAAATCCTAGTTTACATACACGCCAACATACAAAAATACATATAAAAGTATATAGAAGGGGAAAATGTACTCATGGGAACGGATGTGGAAATCTCTGGCCAAAAGTATTTAACGAATGCATTATGTTTAGTGTGTGTGTGTGTAGTCCAACCTCACCATTGTCGCAACCGCAGCCGTTGCCATCTTCGCTCAACTCTTCTCAATTATTATGTTCAGATATAAGAATTAATAGTATACAAATGCGATAATAATAATATCTTGATGAAAAAAAAAAGTAAACGGGGGAGTTGAAGAGGAGAGTGGCCATAACCGTAGTATGGGTGAAACAAATTGCTTCGACATTCGATTTGTAAACAATACGAAAATGGTGGTCATGATTTGTGGACAAAGTTATCAAACAAACAAGTAAATGTATAACAACAAATGTAGGTCATTTATATGCCGGAAGTATTTGTCATTTTAGATAGTTGTGAAAGAGAAATCCAATAAAAATCATATAATTCAAAGAAACCCTAAGTATTATTGGCTGAGAAGAATACTTCAAATTAACGTCAATTAAAATTATACACAAGAACAATGAAGAATCCTAATAACCATCACGTACAGTGGGAAAAAGAAAATACTTGGGTTTTTAAGCTTCATATAACATTAAAAGCTTCAGTTCGAAGCTGAAATCAATTGGGAGAGTAGTCGTCGTTCCACAACCACTCAAAATTATCGATGCAGATCATTGTCACCTATTATATTTGAAATAATTTTTTTTCTTTTAATTTTGCCATTTCACAATTTGGGTTCTCAAGAAATATTGATTATATGATGTTGAGTTCAATAAACACCACATTCCATTTCTCTCTAAATCAGATTTGCTCTCATCATCACTATCCAATATTTCCTAATATCTTTTTGAAAAACATAATTGTAAACTCTAAACTAACATTTGAAATTTTGTTTACCTGAATGGAACTAAATAGACTCTCTGGTCATCATCTATCGATACAAGCTCGTCCTCCTGCTGCTCTATATGAGTTCAAGCCCAGCTTAAGAAAATGCAAGAAATATGAGATTTTTATGAGTTTAAAGCTAGGGTTTTGCCTTGCAATGTGAGAGAAGAAAGAGAGGGGAAACTATATATTTGAGTTCTCAAGGAAAATTCTTGTAATAAAACCTTCAAACTTCACCTCAAAAAATCAATAATTAATTACAATTTAATAACAATTTTTATTTGTAACTAAAACATCTATATTTGTAAAATTAGATAAAAAAAAACATATGAGAAAGTATATGAGCAAACCTTCAGCTTCTTTTTCAATCATTTGAGCGGCAGAATCTATTGTTTGAGGAACAGTAACATGGTCAACCAAATTCTCAGGTTGAGAAGATGTGGGTTTATATCTTCGAATGCCCTCATGCCAGCCAGATTCACCAAATGGAAAAAGTAAAGGATATTGTGAAGGATCATAACAACCATAATAATAATGAATCCTATGTGAATCACCAGAATGACCATATATAGTAATATCACGAATATGATTATTTGCATTCTCATCATCATCAACCCATACAGCACCTACTTGAGACGCTGAAGGAGTATTGAAAACTTTTTGATCGAGTCCGGGGTGACATCTTATTTGTATTCGATGGTCAGACAAATTCGTTATATTACTTAAAGACCTGAAGAATCTACTATATGGATTTTCTTTTAAGATCTCAATGAGACGAATTAAAGTAGATTCTTCTAAATTTGCAGAAATTTTGATACGATTAGGTATTTCATTATCTGTATCATAAAAATATAATTGCATATAATTTGGCGCATTATTTTCTGGCATAAGTTGATTTATATAATGATATATCTGTCCCTGAACTCTGAATGTGTAAATACCTCGATATGCTTTAAAGAGCTCCTTGTCGTACTTCACGCCAAATGAAGTGAATGCGAAGTGGTTATTATATCCGCGTGAAAGTTTTTTGAATTCCATACATATAGGTTCTTTAGAAATAAATAAATCGTACAATTCCTTTGGTGAATCAGGTATACAAAGTTTTACTTTTCCATCACAACAACAAAAACCTTTTGTTTCTCTATGAAATTTTTGTGCGCCGCAATACTTACAATAGTTGCATGTTGGTAACACATATGTAGTAGTTGGTATATTCAAAAGGTTAAAATTTCCACATAATTCATAAACATTAGGTGATTCTTCATTCGAAGTGGAACCCTCAGAATAAGAATGTATTATAGATTCATGCACATAAGCAACACCAGAATTATTATTTTGAGATAACACAAGATCATTTATCCTTTTACGATGATCAATACTTATGGTTTGAACTCGATTCCTCCTATCCGCTTGTCTTCGATTTTGTTGTTGGCGAATGAAAGCATTATATGATTTACATGTGCTTTCGTAAATACTTTCAAGATTAATAAATTTAGGCTCTTCATTACCAGTTTGCAGAGAATTCATGAGGACAATAAATATACCACCTATTTGAATAATAAAATAGAAAATATTTTATTAGTCAAACAACTAACAAATAATAATAATAATACTAACTGTAGCACAATGCGAAATAAAATTGATGAATAAAAGTCATAAAACTCTAGTATATAATATTTATAAAATGCATAAATTTAAAGTCAAGTAACGAAATTGTAAAATTTAATTCAATAGTAATTAATATTGAAGTCGCTGTCTCAAATATTGATGAAATGAAATCTGAAGAAAATTAAAAATATTTTTTATATGCTATTATCAACAAGTAAAGACTAATTAAATATTATCGAGTAAAACTAAATTTCTAGAAGAGAAGAAATTATTACCTTTTCACCCGACCAAAATGAAGAGAAGAAAATTCGAGAGATGGATAGCAGTCAGACTTTGCACAATTTTAACGAACAAAAATAAGATTAAAGTAAAAATATGTACAAACAGTTGGAGCCAATTTTTTGTCTACTAATGAGAATAGTAAAGTCTATCTCACTACCTCAGGAATAATAAGAAATTAAGTGTGAGTTTAATTAAAGTTGAAAATTTTAATATTTTTAATTTGACAAGATATTTTACAGCCTAAAAAAATTTGGAAACAATTCAATATTGATAGAATTATAAATGACTAAAAATATAACAAGTAAAGAAAATTATAATAAATAAAAATAAATAATCGAAATATATGAAGTAAATTGAATAAGTTACATATTTATTGATTGAATTGACAAGCGGCGCCTCTCATGGGGGTTCGGGGGCAACACACACGACGGGGATCGATTTGCCTAGTCAGGTCGCGGGGGTCGAGGGGGCAGCGCCCCTCGTGGGGGTTTTGATTTTTATGTATCTATGAAAATGAATATTTTCTAATAATTTTGAATTAAATTATTTATAAATGAAATTGTATTTAAAGTTTATGCAAAGTGTAAATTAGTAGAACTATTTTTGCAAAAAAAATGAAAATTTTGAATTTATTATATGTATATGTATGGAATGAAGCAAAACATATAAAAAGAAAAGAAAGAATTGAAGGTAAAAAAAAATATTGTACGTAATAAATTTATTGTATATATGTATTGAAATAATATTTTGATTAATTGAATTTCAATGATGTATTAAAAAAAAATATATATATATATATAGGACTTCCCGTGCGTGCACGGGGAGTTAAAATTTTTTTGTTTTGTTTTTTTTTTTAATAACACAAAGGTGTTAAAAATAATATAAAAAAAAACTCATTTATTTTGATGTATTTAAAAAAAAAAAAAATGACTCCGTGCACGTACGGGGAGTTAGATTTTTTTTTTTTTTTTTTTATAACACAATGGTGGTAAAAAATAATATTTTCCTTAATAATAAAAAAAACTCATTTCTTTTATAGACATATGATCCCGTCCAGGTACGGGGAGACATGAGCACCGTCGTGGTGGTGGAAGAAGTCGTCGCCTAGGTCACAATTGACAATTGTATTGAAAAAAAAAACAAAAAACCATTCAAACTCCCCGTGCACGCACGGGGAGATCGGATCTCCCCGTGTGTGCACGGGGAGTTGCCATCTCCCCGTGCGCGCACGGGGAGTTAGCAACTCCCCGTGTGCGCACGAGGAGACGCATCTCCCCGTGCGCGCGCACGGGGAGTATGAATTTTTTTTTTTTAATTTCTAGCTTAAGATGAAAAATCTAATTTTTTCCATTTTTATATTAGATTATTTATCATCAAATAAACGTTCTTCTAATACAGAATTTTACTTGCAAACAAACATTCTAATACAAAATTTTACTTGAATATGATTAAAAAAACACTACAAACAATGTTTCCGTTTTCATTAAAGATTAAAATACTATTTCATTTCCATTTTTAGAATAGATTATTTATCATCAAACAAACAATTTACTAATACAAAAACATATTTGCAAATAAATATTCTCCTAATACAAAATTTTACTTCAATATCCTATGATTAAAAAAAAAAAAAAAAATTCAACGAAACATTCATGCAATTACAACACTTTCTTATTCCAATTAAATAAAATCACAACAGAAATAACTAAATATCATAAAGCAAAATTCCAAATATCAATTGAGAAATTTCAAATATCAACAGAAACTCACTTTTGTCTTACGAACTTGCATCCTTCAATTTCAGATTCCGCTTCTTTTCTTGTGAGTTGATAAAGCTAATAATTTATTTGATGCTTGAAATGAAATCGAAATACTGTGTTATTGCAATTGGTTTGAATATATTTGCATGTATATAAGTGGCAATTCGGTTTAATAACTACGTCGGCATAATTATGATTGTGAAGATATTTAGTTTGCAGATATTTTTTTCATATGAAGTCCGCATTTTTTTTGTGTTTTTTATTGACTAATCGAGAAAGAAGAAACTGTGTCATTGAAATGCGTTTAGTGCATTGTGTAGTCGGTGTGCAGATTTGTTTTCATAGGAAGTCGGCAAATTTTTTTTTTCTTTTTGGATTTTCTGTGTTTTTTACTAACTATACATACATACATGAACAGTACAAAACCAATTCCCAACCAGTTCGCGTGTGAAAACGAGTGTGCTAAATTGAAATGGAGGATATGAGATGAACAGTAAACTAATTGGTGCCAAATGACAAATAAAAAAAATGACAGCCAATTGATATTTACATTAATTGCAGTGGGCCCTTAATGAGTGTATTGTAGAAGAACCGGAAGTAGGGTAGGATAGTGTGAAAACGAGTACACGAGATGAATAGTAAATTTAACATCCTCTCTTTTAAAGTAAAGGGGAAATGAGGATAAAGCAAAATACAAACATAGAAGGAGGCTCGGCCTAATCTCTAAATATGCAAAAAAATAAATTAAACTTTTCGTGTTCACAATAGGTAACTAGTACATGTAAAATTTAGAAACTATACTTCAGTCGTTTGAATTATACTCTTCATTATCATACGTCAAGTGAAAGTGTATCATTTTCAATCTCGATGCATTGAAGGATATTTAATAAATTTATTATTGCCCCCCCCCCCCCCCCAAAGGCCATAGTTGAATTACAATCTCATAAATATATCAGAAAGCGTTCTCGATAAATTTTCTTGTACTCGAATATGAATACATTTTCAATCGGCCACCCATAAATAAAGTACATGACAACCAATAAACTAAAAATTGTACTCAAACCGAAATAAAAAAGGAAGATGCTAGGAGTATAGGTTTTTTAAAATCCTGTACTCACCGAACCAGACTATACGGGGGTGGGTGGGGGAGTTTTTGGCAATTTTTTAATCACTAGGGGTCCACCCCCATGTGAGATAGAGTTTGAAAACCTGTAGGAATTTTGGTAATATTATCCTCTACTCAAAGCTTTCTCCAATAAAAAATGTTATACGTACAAGGCCATGGCAGCTGCCCCCTGTACGTATATCATCTCTCAACCGAAATCTCTACAAAGTACATAAATTGTGTTATAATGAAAATCATCACAAGCTCTAACCCACAATAGACCATGGCTATCTTACAAATTGGAAATGTTCCAAATATTAAAAAGGGCTCATATATTTAAGGAACATATTTCTTGACTAAGAGCATCTCTGGTGCTAACAGGGATTGCATAAAAAGTTTGCCACATAAGCAAAATAGACAATATCTACAAAAGTTCATCTCCCCAACTTCTAGCTAACGTGATAAGAAAAAAAAGACATTGTGAAGATATCCGTTTGGATATAGAGACTTTGTTAAATGAAATAAATCAACAAAATTTAAACCTCTCTCTCTCTCTCTCTCTCTCTCTCTCTCTCTCTCTCTCTCTCTCATATTAAACAAATTTAAGTTACATAGAGAACTCGTTAAAAATTATTTTTGATCTTCATCGTGTATTCATTAGATATCAATGACACTTGGACAGTTGGACTTTATTAGATATCAATGATACGTGGACTGAAGTCTTTCTATTTGATTGCCGCGTAGATTGAAATCCGTAGAATACATTAAAAATGCTCTAATTATCTCTCTTTTTCAATGTGGGACAAAACATATCCCTATTCGAGTATGAGATTGTGAAAATCCAATTCTAGCTAATTGTATATGAGATTATTCAAAGCCATGAATAACATCACATTTTGTTGTAATCTTTTGTGATTTTTCCAACGTATTTTCAACTCGATTGTATATAAAAGAGAGAGGTGTATTTTTGCCCCGGGGTGTGGGGTGTGTGCAAGGGTTTTTTACATAGAATAGAAGAATTTCTTTGTTTGAAAAAAATAGTAGTATAGTCTGTGTAGAGAGATTTTTTATGGACTATGATTGGTGTACATACATGGTGCCCCCTATTGGAGAGGGCGCCGACGCCCCCTCTAATAGGGGGCACCATGTGTCCATCATGGACACCATTATGGTGCGCCCCTATATTGATTTAGCACTTTCCATTTTTTATTGGGTAGAAAATGCTTGTATATAGCTTTAGACGTGGCTATTTATCCAAAAGTCTTTAAAAGAAATAACATTGAATCTTCTAACTTAAAAGTCATAACCTCAATTTCAATATTAAACCATCAAACATGTAGATTTAAATTTCGTAAAATTAATCTCCAGCTTTAAAAAAGAAAACAATTTCTTCATTCAAATCTGTCATTTTTCCATCATTAACGAGATTAGCTATAGTATGTTCCCCAAAAAACAGTTTTCCACAATGAAATCTGATAAGTGAGATTTCGAGTAAGTGTTTAAAGTCTTTTTTTGTCTGAAGAAATAATTCATCAAAATAACGAGTCACCATTCATATTGATACACCTGAGATCGCCAAATATTCGGGAGTTCCTCTATTCATACTAATGGCTAGATATTGTAGCTCAAAAATACATTTTTTTTTTTAGTTAATTAAAGTAGACAGGCCACAAGCTTCATTAAAATTAATAGAGGCACAAATAAAATTAATCACATCATGTAGATCAAAGGAGCATGTACCATAAGAAGACACATACTCAACCAATATTATTTAATTTTCTTAATAATTATTACAACTTAATTAAGTAATTTTCTCAACCAAAACCTAAGCTAGGCATTACACATAGTTAATTTATTCTCTAACATAAGCATACATATGAGTAACAACATACGCGTTCATATTTGTCTCATAGGCGAACCCATTGGCAATGCCATTGAATTTAGTTCATTATTCCAATAATTCTTATTCTCTTCATAACTTCCATCATAGCTTCCAACAACGTTGTCAGTGACACCGTCCATGCACGTTAGGCAGAAGATCTGTAAAGCTCTCGAAACTCGGAACACTTAAAGAATCTGTAATATAACTGGAATTATCAATAGGATTCATTATTCTTCCATTGGTCATATGAACAGAATTCTCGACATAATTGATCGGTATCATGGATGAATTGTCAAAAAATCCAGCGGTGGCGGGAATAGTACTGAACTTGTTCTGCGTTGAGAAGTTCAACGTAGAGGGAAAGCCATTAAAACTTGTAGTACTCATATCTTTTGCAGGCTTTGTCCATTCACGTAGCCAAACTTTAAGTATATCTAAAGACGGTGGTCGTGGCTGCGGCGGCAGTGGTAGAACAGTGGCTTTGTGGAAGAGCTGCAACCGAGAGCGGTTACAGTTGGAAACAATTTTGGATTCATGGACGAACCTGGTATGAAAGTAAAATCTCACGTCAATTAAATATGAGAGAGATAACTAATATATAATGGGTTGGACACAATTTTCAACAAGGTCTGCGTGTTAAGACTCAATACCTGGCTTCTGCTTGAAGTCGAGCGTTCTCCCATTGGGCCATGTGGCTGAGATCAGCGGTTTCTTAGGATTGATTGGTGCAGAGGGTCTTGAGCTTGTGAGTCACCGGATCAATTCCCATTTTGGTTAATCTCTTCTTGATACGTGTGTTCCAGTAGTTCTTTATTTCATTATCAGTTCTTCTCGGCAAGTGAGGTGGACCATCTTATAAGTAGTAATCAAAATATAATCACATTAGTACCCATGAAAACATAGACCAAAAAGATGGTTATTTGATAATGTATAATGATAGTGATGATATGTACTAATAATTGGTTAATGGCCTGTTACATGAAGCTAAATTTTTAGAAGAATTTGTTCCGCGTAACATCAGAGAGACAAAGACTCGTCGTCATTTATTTATAAAAAAAATTACATTTTAAGAATTTTGGTGAACAAATATTTTTAGTTGGACGATACATGGACGAGTTGAAGAACAAATATAAATATATAAATAGATTTTCTTATTTCTTCTCTAAAACTTCTAAATGCGGTAGATCAATATATTACCAAAAATTGTAGTGGCAAGGAACATTCACATTTAATGTAAACATTATTGTTGCACAAACTAAAGTGATATTCATGACTAGAACTGACGTTTCTACCTAGAAATGGTACAATTTTTACCTTTTTTGAGTGTGAGTGGGGGTTGAGGGGAGACTAAAAAGGTAAAACTTAAAATGGAATTATTTTGTTTTTCGGACAGATTGAGGATTAATTAATTAATACCTGTTTCCAAGAAGAGCATGAAGTTGAATGATGGTCTGCTCTTCCTGTAAGCTGAAGTTTCCTCTCTTAATATCAGGCCTCAAATAGTTTGCCCATCTTAATCTGCAACTTTTGCCACATCTTTGGAGCCCTACATGTCACATGACCAACAAAAACTGAATTTTTTTTTTTTTCCTTTTTTGAAAAATGCGTGAAGCCTAATCGACAAGTTTGTGAGAAGCCCGAGAGAAAAAACCCTCGCAATCATTTTCTCCATTGACAGGTGTTTGTAACTCTCGTGTTAAGGTTGAACAACTATAATCTCTTGTGTATGGATTCCACATACGTAACAATTATTTGATTACATATTTGAAGCTCATCTTATATATATTTTCGACATATTGTATGCATGTAACGTAATAGATATATGTAATTACCAACTTTTGCTGGGAGAGCTTTCCAACTTCCATGGCCATGTTCTTCAATATAAGCCAAAAGCTTTTGGTCTTCCTCTGCTGTCCATGGTCCTTTTTTCAAGCCTACTTTCTCACCGCAAGAGGACCTGCCCATTTCAAAGTAATCTCCAAGTGTAGAATAAGAAAAAAAAAAAAGAAAAAAGAAGAATTGATATCACAAAGAAAAACCCTACAGAGAGAAAATTGAGTGAGATGTGTGAAACCTATATGATAGATTAGGAAAGAATTTAATATGATCTATTGGTGTTACCTCATAATCGGTCCCATTTCAATTCGTATTTTTGAGTTGTTGGCAATTAATGATTCTACCTTGCTATAATTTAATATAATTTTTATTGAATTTCTTCAAAATGAACGGAATAAAACGATAATGGTCGAGGCAAGAGTTCGACTCTTTTCCCTTAAGACGATAATGCCCCGCACTGGTACTGAAAGTCTCCAAGGCACTCTTCTCCCAAGATATAATGATATCGACTTGTAATAGCATTCCAAATTACGAGACTCGGCGAACTTATTAATATTTTTGATCTGGAGGACTAAAATGCACGAAATGACGAAAATAATATTCGGGACTAAGATGCACAATATGGAATAATGTAGGTTGGAAAGATTATATTTTGCAAGAGAGAAAATTAGGAAAGATTTATGAATAATATCCGGAATATGGGGACCTTTATATAGAAGTTGAACAATTGTATCCAAAAGACACAACAGTCGAAAAGTTATATCTTAAATTGACACAACTTGTTTGGACAGACAGTTTAACTGTCAATCGCCAATTTCTAAAGACGCCACGTGTCGCGTACAAAATTCGGGGAAAAATAAATAAATTATTATTTAAAATAAGAATAAATTATTATAATTCAAGTATTATTTTACAAAAAAATATATATACCTACTTGGCCCAAACCCGAGCCCACGCCCATGACTTAAGACTCGTGACCCCATGCCCATGCTGATGTCCTGTCGAGCTGAACCGAGCCGACCGGTCGAACAACCGACTGCGATAGCGAGCGTGTGTGGGTTTTGACTCAACTTACTAATTTTCACCAATTTTTATTCCCAATTTATTTCAATTTCAAATGATCAATTTTTTTTTTTTTTTGCCTTAATTTCTGATTTACCCTAAATCGGTTTTTTTTTAAAAATACATTACATTAATCTACTTATAGAGCAGAACACACTTGACCAAAGAAATTTTTTGTCCAACTAATGGGGCTCACTAAAATAATTGGTCAAACTAACTAACTAACTGTGAATAATACTTCTTTCATCAAAAAGATATATTTGGTTTCATTTTCATATAAATTAAAAAAAGTATAATTAATATAGTTGAAAGTATAAATTTTACTTACATTTCTCTAATACACCCATATATTAATTAATGATTTTAATAGTAGTAATTCTTATTTATTGATAACAAGAAAGTCGTATAGAAAATAAGAAAAATAATTATACTGTCAATAAGGAAAGAGAAGTGTAAGTTTAATCATAATTTGCCACTATGTAATTTGATCAAATAAGGAAGTAATATTGATTTACAATTCAAGAGTAATTATTAATCAAAGTAAATGCACGATTATATTATATAATTTGGACATTTACGTACGTACAAACCATCGTTAGGGCTACTTGCAATGATACGGAAATAAGTGTTGTGTACACCTACAAAAGGGTCTTGTCCAGTTGTCCTTGCATGAAAGATGAACGTGTGCTAAAATATTCTAAATACTTCAAATAAGGGTATGTTTGATTCCAATTTTTGATGTCAAATGCATTTTAGAATAAGAAAAAAATTTGAATTTGCGTGTAATATTATTTTATTGAAAAATATATGATTGAAAAGAAGAAAAAGAAAAATGTATTTAAAAAAAATGAAAATCAAACAAGGGCTTAATTTGCTCTAGAAGTTGGCTTCGTTTATTTGATTCTTGAATGCAGTAACATAACTAGAACTCGAATATTGTGGGGGGCCTAACTTAATTATCAAGACCTCGTTCGGTAGGGATTAAAATCCAATTAAAATTGAAAATATAGTCGTTATTGGGTCTAACTCGTATAATGAAAGTCAACAATAACGACTAGTTTTTCAATTTTAATCTGATTTTAACGAGCCCCAAACTTTGTTTCAAACACAAAATATAATAACGTTAAAAAATAATTAATTAAAAAAAAAAGTTACATAATTTTTTCTCAATTTTCAGTGGGGGATATGGACCTCACTAACTCCCACCTCCCTCTGCCACTACCTGAAAGGGGTACGAATATTAAAATCAAATATTTAGTAGATTTTGATAAAAGTAGATATAATATATAGTTGAAAAGTTCTGAGTTTTACGAAATATGTTATTAAAATTAATTGTCGACTTTTATTTAAATTAAGGGTGTGTTTGAGTCACATTATTTTGAAATAATGTATTTTGAAATGGTAAATTGATGGAGAATGTGTGGTTGAAAAAGAAGGAAAAGTTATTGATATGATGAAAAATATTATTTTATTAAAGAACGTGTGATTGAAAATGAGTAGAAGAATGAAAATGAAAATTTTAATGTGTACCAAACATAGGCTAAGATTTAAATTTTAATCCCTACAGGCTAAAAATGAACATCTTTAATCAGGTTTTCACACTGTCTCATTTTAAAACTTAATGGTAATCATTAAGTCCATCATTTTCAATCAAAAGGTAGGATTCCATGCCAAAATCTAATGAAATAGGGCTCACATACACAATTGATTTTAATTGTGTACACATTTATGAGCACTGATTTTCATCCTCCAAAGACGTACGTTGTTCTATGGTCCACGTTAATCAAAACCCCAACTAGACATGAAATAATTTCAATTCATTTCCTTAACTAGAAACATTTTCGTAATTATGACACTATTTAATATAATTTTAAGTATTTGTTGGATATTTAATGTCAATAAATTACATAATAACGTGATTTGAAACAAAACACTATAATCATAAGTTGCAAATAATATCAAAACTCCACTAGAGATGTCAAAAAAATCCGTTTAACCCGATACTCGTGGGGCAGGGATTACCTGCCTAACCGGGTAAATGGGAGAGTGGTCATTGTCCCGAAACAGGTATGAGACGGGTACGGGAAAGGGAAACATATTCCCCGCTCCGCTACTCGCCCCATTTAAAGTTAATTTCAAATTTAAATTTTTTATAAAAATATATATATATTTATTTATCATCATTTTTTAAGAGAACATAAGTTGTTTTTAATAAATTGGTAAAAAAAAGTAATAATATTTCTTAATTAAAGACATAAAAAAGTTAAAAACAAAAAATAAATGGGGCGATAAATGTGGCCAGCCCACCCCGATCCCGCAGGTATGTGAATGTTATAAGATAATAAAAATACCCGACGAGACGGGAATGAAAATAACCAACCCATCTCATACCCATCCTGTTGCCATCCCTAACCTCCACTTCAAATCATTCAGAATAAAAAATCAGACTTCAATCTTGATAGCAAACAAAACAATACTGAGTGATATTATAGTTCTCTTAAGAGATGTGAAATGCTGCTCTTCTTGTTTTTAGTTGAGAAACGGGAACGAGGTAGCTCATAATCTAGCATCCTTTGCTTCTTCGGCCTCGATTTCAAATGATTGAGTTGAATGCATATCGTTACTTATAAACGGTTGTACTATATATACATAATGAATTTAAATACACATAATGTGGTGAGATATGATTATATTAGAATTTTTTCAAAAAAAAAAAATAAATATATCCACTCTCTTTTTGATACATTATTTGTATATAAACCATTATATAATTCCTTATGTACAAGAGTATTATTCAATTTATAATGCATTATGTGAATGGAGACTTACCATAATAAAATTCTGTTTACTCCAGGAAGGGGAGAGAGAGAGAGAGAGAGAGAGAGAGTTGAAAATTATTTGCCAAGTAGAAAATGAAGTCTCGTTGTTACTAATCCACTGAAAGCAAAAATATTTCTTCCACGCATATTCAAGATGTGAACTCCGCACCCATGACACCACATTGATCCACCTCAACCAAAAGCTTAAACTATTAGAAAGGTGATAGATTTGTTTATTTAAATTACGTCTTCAATATTCTCAAAATTGCAACTTTGGGTTCAAGAGGATGCCCAACTATTCATATACCGTAGTTGCTTCTATTTCATCGGCTATGGAACAAAAAATAATTTTTCTCAAGATAAAGTACAAAAGTACTTCAGCTTATGTACCAATGGCAGTGTAACTTAAGTGACAAATTACATACCACGATGTATGTCGAATGTCGCAGCTGCAGTGGCATCAAAAATGACGGGTAACGGTCTTAGTAAGTGTAAATAAAAAAGGGTATCTTAGTAAATAAATAAAACTTTCTTAATAAAAAAACAAGACTATATAATTGGGATAAGAAAATAAGGAAAGTAAACTTATATAAATGGGACGGAAGGTGTACACTATTAATTGTCATTATTTCATGCTTTGAGGCAACAAGTTGCATAGAATACATTAGGGATGTCAACGAGCCGGAAAAAAAAAGCTCGAGCCGAGCCCGAGCTTTTTTGGACCGAGCTTTTTTTGGCCTGAGCCGAGTCGAGCCGGACAAAAAAAAAATGAGGCTTGGCCCGAGCTTTTGACCCGAGCCTTAGTGGGCCAAGCCGAGCCGAGCCGAGCCAAGCCCGAGCCGGCTCGGGTTTTTTTCTTTTTTTTTTTTTTTTTTTTTGCACCTTATTATGTCGAATAACATGTTAGATTCATAAATGAGTAACTATCCATTATAACAAAGTAAGAAATCTTTTTAATGATCGATTTAAATTTTCTTACAAATTTTAGTAACCATTGATGAAATTAGCTAAATTTTTAAATGTAATTAAGCAATATATATCACTAATAATTTCACTTAATATAGAATAATAAACATTTGTGTAAATGAGAAAATGCTTATTTTAAATATTTAGGTACTTAGAGAAAACAGTAAAAAACTAATAATATAATAAATATTAAACAAACAAATATCACCAATTTTTCAAAATAATCTATGTGATACATTATGAGATAAATTTGTCACTTATAATTAGTTTATTAGTTTCATGATGAGTGGAATAAGTTGACAATTTTTGATTTTTTTTTTTTTGCGGGCCGACCCGGCTCGGGCCGAGTCCTCAAAATGAGGCTCGGTTCCACCGAGCCCGAGCCGGGCCCGGCTCAGACCCGGCTCGGGCTTTTTCCGAGCCGAGCCCGAGCCGTGCGAGCCGCTGAGCTTTTTTGCCATCCCTAGAATACATGTTAAATTGAATAATATTAGACCGTTCTTACATGCCCACAACCACAACATGTCTTGTCATTCACGGTTATTGATGCAATAATAAAAGCAAACTTAAATTTGAATATAAAGTGTAACAGTGTCATTTAGTACGAGAGAGGCAGCAATTTCATTACTAGCCATTAAAAGTACGCGCATGCAAGTGTTACACGTTATCCTTGGTTAGATTTGTTACTTAATAAGGTTGTCAACGAATGGGGTCGCGGGTGAAAACTTTTTGCTCGGGCCCGATTTGAGTAAAAATATTTCGAATTTTTTTTGGCTCGAGCCAAGTCGAGCAAAAACTCTATCAAAAAATTTAGGCTCGACCCGAGCTTTCGGATCGGGTCTTAGCAAGCTGAGCCGTCTCGATTTTTTGTTTTGTTTAATTCCTGACAAATCTACAATATTTTATAAAGTAATTAAAATTTGTGCAATTTATATGTATTATAAATAATAACTAAATATTAACATATAAAAAATTACAACTAAAATTAAAAGAGAAAAAAAAGTAGAAGTAGGCAACGTTGTTTTTTTTTTAGGCTCACGGGCCCACAGAGCCATGAGCCGACCCGGCTCGAGATTTTTTCGGTCCAAACCCGAGCCAACGAACTATTTTGACATCCCTAATTGTTGATGAACATTCTTCAGTATCTTCAATGTCCAACAAACAATAAGGTTATAATCGTGTTACACGTTATTTGGCAAGTAACAATTTTAGAATGTTTTGTGTGGTTCAACATTGATGTGTAGGAGAAATTCTATTCTCCTGTAGAAAATCGACGATGTATCCATAGAAATTATAACTAAAACATTTAGGTTCAATCCTCGAACTTTTAATACATATTTGATGCACACTACACTAGAATGACAATATTTTAGTATGCTACTAGTGTTTCATTAAACCCTAAAAAAAAAAAAAAAAAAAATACTCATTTCATTTTCGTACTTGACCAATATTTGACTTTCGATGATACACAAAGAGTCCGTTTGGCGTGACTTTTGAAAAGTCAAAAAGAGCTTTTGAGACCCAAAAAGCTAATTTTTGATCCGTTTGGTTAATTTTATGAGAAGTGATTCCAATAGTTAAAAGGGCTTTTATAGCAAGTTGTTTCAATGTGGGCTCCTCTAAAAGTATTTCTAAAAATTAAGGTAATTTTATCTAAAAGCTCTTTTACAGCGTATCCAAAGACATGGACGTTGAAGAAACGCTTATTGGTTTCTATTAGAGTCTGTTTGATTGCAAATGTGAAATTTGAGTGGAAAAAAATGAATTACAGTAAATTGAATTGCCTAAAATTTGTTTTACTGAGAATTGTAATTAATTGTGTTTAATTGATATAATTTTCCACCTGAAATGTGTTGAAAGTTTGGTGTCCGTTTGACTTCGTTTTTCATGGAAATTGTCCATTTAAGTGGTAATTTTTTTTTTCCATTGGATTTAGAATTTGTTCCAATTGTACAAAAAAAAAATACAAAATACAAAATACAAAATTTTTAAAAAAATTATCATACTAAATATCATTCGTTTGACTTTGTTTTGCATAAAAATTGTCAATAAAAGTGATAAATTTTTTTACCATATGTCTAAAATTCTTTCCAATTGTCTATTAAAAAAAAAAAAACTGAAAAATCAATTTTTACCAAATTGGTGGAAATTGGTTTTCCACAAAACTAAGGAAAATGTGAGTGTGTGAGCCAAACTAAGAAAATGAATTTCATGTTTTAAAAAAAAAAAAAATGTATCAAATAAGGCAAAAGTGAAAGTTTGAATTTGTTTTTTATTTTCCGTTGAAATAATGGACAATCAAACCACCTAATTTCTTATTCTAGGTGAAATTGCCCTGAAACTTCCAATTGATTTCTTAAATGATCAGTATTTGTCAGGAATGTATAATGCTTCATGAATTTTTTTGTCAGGAATTCACGCCACACTCGATGCCAAACACAATGGCATGCATGTCATATTTATGAAAATAAAAAGCACTCATCATTTTTCTAATTGCATATGAAGTCTTTTTTCCCAATTATATTAGGAAACGTTTTTGCCCAAAAACCTATTTTTGAAATTGAATTTTATTTCTACTTCGACTCCTGATTTAATTCTACTAATTTAAGCAAGTCCCAACAAGTTTCATCATAACTCAAATTCTCCAAATAACGGCATGTCTCGAGAACCGGTAGATATCAGGGTTCTTCAATCGATTGTAGTAGACATAAATACTTATCAAATTTGACTTCCTAATTTGATTTATACTTACTATAATCTTCAATCTTCTAATCCCTAGCCACCAAAATCATCTTAACTGCTTCACAATATTTAACAGAAGGGGAAGAACATAATCCCTAGCCACCAAAATCCACATCTATGTTGTTCAAGGGCGGAGCCCTGTAGGTCCAGGCCCACCGTCAACTTCTGGGCTCAATTTTTTTTTTATTTTTTTTAGATATATTTAAATCTCAGCCCAAAGATAAAGCCCAAACTAACTTATATAATACCCAATGACCCAACTAACCGTCCAGCCCAATTCCTTTCAAAAAAATTTAAACCTCCACCGGTCCACCTCCTTCCCAATTCCCAAATCACGACTCATGTTTCCTTCTAGCCCTCCACTTCGCACCACAGCACCAGTCCGACACCTGAAATCGCCTCCAGTCGAGCCTTCTTCTTCGTCTTCATCTTCGCCGACGCCTCCACCCCTAACCACAGCTCCACTTCGCACTTTGCAGCCTCCACCTGACCACTTCCACTTCGCACAGCACTACGACAGCCTCCACTGGACCACTTCGAGGTCGCAGCTGCCAGGCGCCGACCTCCACTTCGCAGAACGGCAGAAGGTACTCAAGTTCAAGTAGAAGATTTTACTAATTTTCCATTCTTTTCTTTTCTTTTTTTTTTCAGCAATTTTTTTTTTGTGTTGGTTGAGCAAAATGAAATCTTTAATTTGCGATTTGGCTTTTTCTGATTTTCTCCAGCCTCCGCTAACCACCGCCAACGCCTAACCTTGTTGTTTTTGAATTGACGGGCTCAGGGACGGAGCCAGGATTTCTTGTTAGGGAGGGAACAACATATCGATATTAAACATCGAGTTTTTTTTTCATAGATGTAATGATAATAAAAATATAAAACACTAATACGACAATATTAAAAATGACATGATTTATAAATTACACTTGTTCCTTTCGAATTTTCATATTTTGATATCGTTGTACAATAACTTCATTATCGAGTTTCAAAAATATATTTTTCTCTACATAAACAATTGTACTATCATTCATCCACTGATCACCCATCCGATTACGCAATCTATCCTTCACAATGCTCGTTGCAGAAAATACTCTCTCCACAGTAGCGGTAGCAACCGGTAGAATTAATGCTAAAGTCAAAAGCTTGTAAACCAATGGATATACCATATTTTTCTTTGTCAAAACTAACTTTTCTGTAAGATCATCAAGGTCGTTCAACCTTCAAACTCTTTGTTAGAGCGCATGTCAAAAATATAAGTCCCAAGTTGATCATGAAGTACAACGAAATCTAATGGATAAAGCTCAGCAAGTCGAATCAAATTTTTCTTGTCAAAAGAAGAAAATGAATCTTGTGGACATAAACAAGCTATACACATGAGTAACTCTGTATTTACCTCTGAGAATCGATCATTCAATTCTTGAAGTTGAAGATCGATGACAGAGTAGAACAAATCGACTTGATAATGATGTAAATTTGTAAGTTTTGGAGGATTCCGTTATTGGCGACCATCAAGTGTACGACGTATAAACATTTCATCCATGCCAGGTACATCAATATAATGTTGTTGGCAGAAAGAACATACTTCTTCCCAAAAGGAGTCTCACCCTTCATCTCTCATTATTTGTAGTTGTTGTTTGCATAACTCCACCAATTGCATTGCATTCACAATATCTTGATCTTTTCGTTGTAATGATTTTGATAGTTTATTTGAAATCCCCGAGACACTTCTCATCAATTGTAAATTAAATGTAAAATCAAATGTCTGTATCGACTCCAATAAATTTGTCGCGTCAGATCTTTGGTCACAAGAACATGAGTTATCTTCAACAATCACTGCAAGTACATCAATAACAGAAGAGAACATGACAAGTAAGCTGGCCAATGAATTATAATGTGAACCCCATCGCGTATCACCAGCACGTTGAAGGGTTGTTTCTTGATTAAGTCCCATTCCACTTAAAATCTCACCATTCTCCAATGCCTCAACAATAAAAGTTGATTGCTTCTCTCGAAGAAGATCACAACGTTTAGAAGATGCTTCAACTATATTTACCACGTCACCAACTACACGAAAGAAGTTAGTAATAGGAATATTCTTCTTCGCAACCGCTACAAGTGCTAGTTGGAGTTGATGAGCAAAACAGTGAATATAAAAGGCACATGGATTCTCCTTTAAAATGAGTGCTTTTAGACCATTAAATTTACCTTGCATATTACTTGCCTCATCATAACATTGTCCTCTCAATCTAGACATGCTCAAGTTATATCTAGAAAATACCTTATCAATTGCAGCCTTCAGTGATAGAACCGTGGTACTTGTAACATGTTCAAGCTCTATGAAGCGTTCACTCACATATCCACTTTTATCTAAATAACGTATTACAATTGACATTTGCTCCTTCAGTGACACATCACGAGATTCATCAACTAGAATAGAAAATAACGAATCGCCAATATCTTTGATAATAACATTAATTATCTCAACGGCACAAGCATTTACTATATCTTTTTGAACATCAGGTGATGTCAATTTGCAATTTTGAGGAGTATTTTCAAATGTCACAGCTTTAACATCTTCATGATGAGCAGCCAAAAATTCTAATTGGACTAAGAAATTGCTTGGATTGAGAGAATCCTTGGACTCATCATGTCCTCGAAATGAGTTTCCATGTCGCAATAGAAGTCAAACACAATCAATAGATGCATTAAGACGAGTAACATATGGACTTCGTACTTGTTCTGATTGCTTGTGCAAAACTGATTGAATGTGTTGATCTCTATTCATCAAAGCTTCGCACTTAATGCGAGCTTGATTATGTGCACTATCATGTTCTCCAACATGAATATGAAGCTTTTTCTTTTCTTTCCAACATGTAAAACCTTCACCAACAAAATATTCACCCCCACCTTGCTTTCCAGAACTTGATTTAAAAAGATAACAATACAAACAATAAGCGGCATCTTTTTCTACACTATACTCCAACCAAGAACCAAACTCTTTAAACCAAGAAGGACTAAATCATCTAACTTTTACTCCAAATTGTCGTTTTGGAAAGTCATGCTCATGTGGTGTGGTTGACAAGGACCCATTAACATATATGCTCTTTGAACATGATCTCGGATGTTAGCATTATAATCCAAAATGGGTATCCTTAGATCAGGATCAGTTGAAAGTTCAGCGACGTCAAATTCCACATTATTCGACGTCGCCCCAACATTACGTTGTCCAAATCATTCTTTCTTTGAAAGTATCTCTTCATAAGATTTCAACAATTTCAATTCAACAATACCCAAATTTCACCAATTTCAATTCAAAAATACCCAAACTTCACTAATTTCAACTCAACAATACCCAAACTTCACCAATTTCAACTAAACAATATCCAAACTTCACCCATATCTACTCAGCAATAAGCAATACCCAATTTCAATTTCAATTCCAATTCCATAAGGACCATAACATACAACATTAATCTCTACTACTGCACACAACATACAAAAATACCCAAAATATAGTATTTAAAAAAAGCCTAAAGAAATGAAGAACATTACATACCAATAATCAAAATTCCAATTGCCAAAAGCCTAAAGACTAAAGAAATGAAGAACATTGCATACCTTATCTCCATTCCAGCCATTCGACATCATGGCAAAGAGAGTTAGAGAAGTCACTGCAGTTGCCACTTGCGCAGTCAGCCAGTCAGTTAAGCAACAGCAAGGTCAAGCGCTGGCGACGGTCGGCGGAGGCTGGAGAAAATTAGAAAAAGCCAAATCACAAATTAAAGATTTCATTTTGCTCAACCACACAAAAAAATTGCTGAAAAAAGGAAAATAATGGAAAATTAGTAAAATCTTCTACTTGAACTTGAGTACTTTCTGCCATTCTGCGAAGTGGAGGCCGGCGCCTGGTAGCTGCGACCTCGAAGTGATCCTGTGGAGGCTGTCGTAGTGCCGTGCAAAGTAGAGGTGGTCAGGTGGAGGCTACGAAGTGCGAAGTGGAGCTGTGGTTAGGAGTGGAGGCGTCGGCGAAGACGAAGACGAAGAAGAAGGCTCGGCTGGAGGCGATTTCAGGCGTCGGACTGGTGCGAAGTGGAGGGCTGGAAGGAAACGGGAGTCGTAATTTGGGAATTGGGAATTAGGAAGGAAGTGGACTGGTGGAGGTTTAAATTTTTTTGAAAGGAATTGGGTTGGGCAGTTAGTTGGGCCATTGGGTATTATATAAGTTAGTTTGGGCTTTATCTTTGGGCTGGGATTTAAGTATAACTAAAAAAAAAAATTGAGCCCAGAAGTTCAGGGTGGGCCTGTGCCCGTCCTGGGCCTAACTGGGCTCCGTCCCTGGACTGGCTAACTGCGCGAGTGGCGACTGTAGTAACTTCTCTAACTCTCTCCGACAGGATGCCGGATGGCTAGAATGGAGATAAGGTATGTAATGTTCTTCATTTCTTTAGGCTTTGGCAATTGAAATTTGGATTATTGGTATGTAATGTTCTTCATTTCTTTAGGCTTTTTTTAATACTATATTTTGGGTATTTTTGTGTTTTGTGTGTAGTAGTAGAGATTAATGTTGTCTGTTATGGTCCTTATGGAATTGGAATTGGAATTGAAATTGAAATTGGGTATTGCTTATTGCTGAGTAGATATGGGTGAAGTTTGGATATTGTTTAGTTGAAATTGGTGAAGTTTGGGTATTGTTGAGTTGAAATTGGTGAAGTTTGAGTATTGTTGAATTGAAATTGATGAAGTTTGGGTATTGTTGAATTGAAATTGTTGAAATGTTATGAAGAGATACTTTCAAAGAAAGAATGATTTGGACAACGTAAATGTTGTTGGGGCGACATCGAATAATGTGGAATTTGACGTCGCTGAACTTCCAACTGATCCTGGTCTAAGGATACCCATTTTGGATTACAATGCTAACATCCGAGATCATGTTCAAAGAGCATATATGTTAATGGGTCCTTGTCAACCACACCACATGAGCATGACTTTCCAAAACGACAATTTGGAGTAAAAGCTAGATGATTTAGTCTTTCTTGGTTTAAAGAGTTTGGTTCTTGGTTGGAGTATAGTGTAGAAAAAGATGCCGCTTATTGTTTGTATTGTTATTTTTTTAAATCAAGTTCCGGAAAGTAAGGTAGGGGTGAGTATTTTATTGGTGAATGTTTTACATGTTGGAAAGAAAAGAAAATGCTTCATATTCATGTTGGAGAACATGATAGTGCACATAATCAAGCTCGCATTAAGTGCGAAGCTTTGATGAATCAAGACCAACACATTGAATCAGTTTTGCACAAGCAATCAGAACAAGTACGAAGTGCATATGTTACTTGTCTTAATGCATCTATTGATTGTGTTTGACTTCTATTGCGACAAGGACACTCATTTCGGGGACATGATGAGTCCAAGGATTCTCTCAATCCAGACAATTTCTTAGTCCAATTAGAATTTTTGGCTGCTCATCATGAAGATGTTAAAGCTGTGACATTTGAAAATACTCCTCAAAATTGCAAATTGACATCACCTGATGTTCAAAAAGATATAGTAAATGCTTGTGCCGTTGAGATAATTAATGTTATTATCAAAGATATTGGCGATTCGTTATTTTCTATTCTAGTTGATGAATCTCGTGATGTGTCACTGAAGGAGCAAATGTCAATTGTAATACGTTATTTAGATAAAAGTGGATATGTGAGTGAACGCTTCATAGAGCTTGAACATGTTACAAGTACCACGGTTCTATCACTGAAGGCTGCAATTGATAAGGTATTTTCTAGATATAACTTGAGCATGTCTAGATTGAGAGGACAATGTTATGATGAGGCAAGTAATATGCAAGGTAAATTTAATGGTCTAAAAGCACTCATTTTAAAGGAGAATCCATGTGCCTTTTATATTCACTGTTTTGCTCATCAACTCCAACTAGCACTTGTAGCGGTTGCGAAGAAGAATATTCCTATTACTAACTTCTTTCGTGTAGTTGGTGACGTGGTAAATATAGTTGAAGCATCTTCTAAACGTTGTGATCTTCTTCGAGAGAAGCAATCAACTTTTATTGTTGAGGCATTGGAGAATGGTGAGATTTTAAGTGGAATGGGACTTAATCAAGAAACAACCCTTCAACGTGCTGGTGATACGCGATGGGGTTCACATTATAATTCATTGGCCAGCTTACTTGTCATGTTCTCTTCTGTTATTGGTGTACTTGCAGTGATTTGAAGATAACTTATGTTCTTGTGACCAAAGATCTGACGCGACAAATTTATTAGAGTCGATACAGACATTTAATTTACAATTGATGAGAAGTGTCTTGGGGACTTCAAATGATCTGTCAAAATCATTACAACGAGAAGATCAAGATATTGTGAATGCAATACAATTGGTGAAGTTATACAAACAACGACTACAAATAATGAGAGATGAAGGGTGCGACTCCTTTTGGGAAGAAGTATGTTCTTTCTGCCAACAACATTATATTGATGTACCTGATATGGATGAAATGTTTGTACATCGTGCACTTCGTGGTTGCCCACAACGAAATCCTCCAGAACTTACAAATTTACATCATTATCAGGTCGATTTGTTCTACTCTGTCATCGATCTTCAACTTCAAGAATTGAATGATCGATTCTCAGAAATAAATACAGAGTTACTCATGTGTGTAGCTTGTTTATCTCCACAAGATTCATTTTCTTCTTTTGACAAGAAAAGTTTGATTCAACTTGCTAAGCTTTATCCATTAAATTTCTCTCCATTAGATCTCGTTGTACTTCATGATTAACTTGGGACTTATATTTTTGACATGCGCTCAAACAAAGAGTTTGAAGGGTTGAACGACCTTGGTGATCTTGCAGAAAATTTAGTTCTGACAAAGAAAAATATGGTATATCCATTGGTTTACAAGCTTTTGATTTTAGCATTGATTCTACCGGTTGCTACCGCTACTGTGGAAAGAATATTTTCTGCAACGAGCATTGTGAAGGATAGATTGCGTAATCGGATGGGTGATCAGTGGATGAATGATAGTACAATTGTTTATGTAGAGAAAAATATATTTTTGAAACTCGATAATGAAGTTATTGTACAACGATATCAAAATATGAAATCTCAAAAGGAACAAGTGTAATTTATAAACTATGTCATTTTTAATATTGTCGTATTAGTATTTTATATTTTTATTATCATTACATCTATGAAAAAAACTCGATGTTTAATATCGATAAGTTGTGCCATCCCTAACAAGAAATCCTGGTTCCGCCCCTAATGCTGTTCAATCAACACAGCTTCACCTCGGTGTGCACTCAATTGGTGTAACTCGATTATCGCAGCTATACTGGTGTGACAGAATCACCATTCACCACAATAGCTCCACCTCAAACTTTAAATTTGCCATATCTTCAGGACAATCCCAGAGTTTGAACCATGATCTCTGGTACTACCTGTTGGAAAAAAAAAAAAAAATTCCCACCAAAAGCTGTGGAAAAAAAAAATCCAAAATGAACAAGAAAAAGAAAAACACAAATTTAATACGATTCGATAAACCTTCAACGACATGGAGAAGAAGAGATTATTAACTGAGAAACCTCACAATACAATAGTTTTCTCATTGTATGCGTAAACTTGCGCATACCATTTTTCTCTATGAACTCTTGCACTTTTGAATGAATGTAATTCTCTGAATCGGAAATCACGTCGACCTTTGTGTCAAGCACAATAGATTAAATGCATGTAATATTTGTAATAAAAGCTCTCGTTATTATCGTCATTATATTTTTTCCCAATTGTATTAGGAATCCTTGTCTTCTATTGAAAATTTTATGTTTAATTGAATTAAGAATTTAATTAGACTTCTACTTTATATCCTAATTTAATTATACTAATTTCAGTTAATTCTAACATGTTTTACTGCGGAAAAAAATTGTTGCTATTACCCTTGAGCAACCAAAAACTCGGAACTTTCGACAGATTTTTTCACATACCGGGGTTTCTTGTACTTTACCCCTATGTTTGGGCTCTATTAAAATTATTCTGAGAAAAGATATTTTAGAATAGTAATTTTTTAAAAAATGAGCGGTTAAAAAATAAGATTTTTTATTTTTATTTTACATGTAATATTATTTTATAAAAAATATGTGATTGAAAAGAAAATAAGAAAAAGAAAAAGAAAAAATGAAAATTGAGCTCAATCAAGGGCTACATCAGAAATCCCAGTGCCTTGAAATACGAGATTGACCTACACAAAAATTTTCCTCATTTTTCTCTAATTATCGATCAAGTGTTTATTTATGATAGCTTAAAAAGTTGATAAGATCGAAGTTAATAAATAATTGGGAGATTTTCACAAATATTACTAAATTTGAAAATACACAAAAAATTTGTATGTGCACTCAATTTGTTCAAAAATGTCACTTTTTTGACTTGAAAGGTCCAAATTATCCTTGGGTCACCTTTGTAAGAGCAATTAATGCTTGATGAGAATGCCATTAATGGTTTGATTTGATAATTAAATTTTTATTATTTTATTCATTGTATATATGTATATTATATTCAATAACATGTATTTTCTTCCATAAAATAAAGAAAAGAAATTCAAATTCTAACATAAACAAACCCTAAGTCCTAAATAGACTTCTATGAACACAATTTCTTCCAAGAACTTTATATTCTTCATTCATCTTCTTCATTTATTCCTTCATCAAGAACACATACTTAATTGATCATCTATTTCGAGAGGTTAGCTATTATTTCATCTTTTAGCTCATTATTTCGTAAATGTTTAATACAACATGATGATAATAAATTCCAAATTATTACTCATTGATTTCTTAGGTTTTTGAATTTTATTTTGACGGTAAAGATATTTGTAATAGTTCATTAAATGTAATTGATTCCATATTTAATGAATCATTGACTTATTTTGTTTCCAAAATAGATTGTCACGTTGAATGTGAATTGATTATCACCATTAATGTTCTATAATAATGTCTTAAAACTATCTGAAATCACTATTCGGAAACTACCCCGACAGTTCGTACTGAAATGGTCGAATATAGTGTTTCAAACCGTCGGGTCCCGACAGTTAAACTGTCGAATTCGACAGTTTAACTGTCGGGACCCGACGGTTGACACTTGCTTAGCTGTTTTCCTCATTTGATGGTATTCAATGTTGATAATTTGATTGTGCGGACTTCTTACGGTTGCATTCCCAACATTTCAGGTATGAGAGATGATTTGAGATTCATAGTCTCGTACGGGGGAAATTTCGCAAATGTGGACGACGAATGGAAGTGGATAGGGGACAAAACAACTTCCATTTTGGTGCCGACAAATATTACGGTAACCGGACTTGCTTTACGGTTGAAGGAAAAACTTGGTATTGTTGATCCCATTAGTGAAATTGAATTGAAGTTCAGAGTCCCCAATGTGAATGTACCTCCGGCTGAAATACGCGATGACGAAGACCTGAGTTGGTACATATCGGTTCATAAGAAAACTGCAATATACGTTACTGTTTTAGAAGTCGAGCCCCCAATTCTTGGCACGGCGACGGATACAAATTGGCCGGATCGTATGATTGTCGTCGGGGATGTTCATCAAAACGTACAAAATTGCTTTTCCTATTTCAGTTGTTTTGTATGTTAATGTACTGGGCACCTCCCATATGTCATTAGGGAGTTTTATAACTTCAAGTACTACTGGCCATGAACTGTATGTCATTACCATATTTCGTCTGTTATTGTACTTTGAAACTAACCCGTATATTGATCTTGTTCTGTGTTCCACCCCGACAGTTCATTTGTCGATCTCGACAAATATTCTCTGTTTCTCGACAGTTCGAACATTACAGCAATTGAACTGGACGCCCGATTGCAAAAGGGACATTGTTGCCCGTGGATTTCATTAATAACTTTGATTACATATGCGCAAAATACATGGATGAACAAAATATTAACGTGAATATGGGCGCCTTGACCAAAATGTACAAAATTCGAGGCAACGACTAACGTATTCTGTCTAACACAGCGTTGCCCAACAGAGTGATGCGATGTATCCTTCCAAGTTAGAGTCCACGTTCATCCAACATCAAAAAACTTATATACCTACTTCATGATAGATTATTTAGTTACGTGATGGTATCCCAACATTAGTCTAATAGTAATTGCACACGGATCCGGCATCAGCACAACTGTCATCATCAGACTCGTCGGACGATATGATAATTATTTCAGGAGCAACTGCGATGGGGGCCACGCCTACATCAGAGTTGTCATCATCAGAGTCGTCGACCACATTGCGGAGCACGCTGTTTGGTGAATGCGATTCTTCGCTTGTGAGGGCGTCGAGGTCGGGAAATGGAACAGGGGAAGTGACTCTCCACCCACGTAGAGGGACGTCATCCTCATCATCCGACGAAATTATAATTGGGACGTCTATAGATGAGCCGGGCGTTGGGGTCGGATTGTTAAAAAGCTCGGTGTCGTTGCTCGCGGTGGATGAAGCCATGTGTTTGAATAATCACGAATGTAAGAATACGTGGGATGTCTATTGCAATAACATGTAGGTTTCTCAAGTGTTAGTTGTATTTCTAGTGGACCTACTATATATAAGGAGCTGGCTGATTTCCACATTTATGAAGTAGACTTGCCAACCAACTAGTCAATGTCAAAATTAAATACCCACCAGGAAAGACACACCATTATCACACGAAAAAAATCTGCATGTTGTATTCACCTTGTTAATTACAATTGTATTCCTATTTAATGACCATAGCATTTGTCAACTGTAAATGAGCTTTTTAATTACAAATTAGTTCGTATTTGTAATTACATTTATATTCATACGTAAGAAATTATGATTCTCAATGCCTATATTTTCATACTAGACGAATGTGTTGTCATTGCCGCAATTGAAGGGTTGCCATATCCTTTATGCCTCGCACATCGAAGAATATATTGTCACCTAAGTACTTTTGATATAAATCGATGGAAGCAAAAATTACTACTTATAGCACATCAAATTACTGATAATGCATCATTTGCTATAAATGGTTGAAACAATTCATATGCCCTGAACATTACAAAATTTTCAAAAGCACTTAAACAACATTTAATATGCTATGAATCATAATTAACATTACCAAACAATTTCCAAGGGGGGTCGAATTGTGGAATAAAATGAAACGTTCATGAAACATTGTCCGTCAGAGTCACATTACGTATTCCTTCACAAAAACAGATGTCGTTGATAGGCACCGGACCAAAATAACTGAAACGAAGAAAAATATGGCTCAACCAACTATTTTTTTCGTGTTTGCCTCTTACCCCTAGTGTATGGAGTCCTTGTCGACGCTGCTGGCATTCGAAGGCGAGTGGAACGTCGCCTTTTAATAGGTGTCGATATTGGCTGCACTGCGTCGGACGTGTGGCCACCTACGAAACATAAAAAAGAGACAAATTTTGAATATGAATCTATCCACATGAAATATCTAAATGTCATATTTTATACATGAAAAGCTCATGGACTAATTTAAATAGGCTAAAGTATCGGGTTGAAGATGTTACCTTCTGCCTCATCCGCTCCTGATTCGGTCCCGGCCTCCATTTCGCCTGAAGCAGTCCTCGCGGCGTCGCTCTGATTGCCATGCAGATCTTGGTCTGTTTCGACATGGCCACTCATTCCTACGACAACTGGCGCTCCTACCACTATAGAAAAATGAAAAACACTTTGTAATAATCTCCATATAAAGTAACACACCTCGGGGAAATGAACAAAAAAATTTGGTCTAAACACTGTAGTGCACAGAAAACTTGAGATAAATGAGATTAAGAATCACAAAATTGAAAATGTTCAAATAAAGTATATCAAACAAAAACAAAATGATTATATCCTAAATGGACTTGACAAAAATTAAGTCAACACTCATTCACATCGTGTCTTACATTACTAAGCAGTCTTTGGTTTTCAACAAACCAAGGCAATTTAAAAAGGCTAAGCATCAGAGTGTGTATGTCTAAATTTTCACAAGACATTATCCAGCTAAATGAATACGAATGGATAGGTAACCTACATGAAAATCCATTACTTAACATGCACGACTATACTAAATATTCTTGCTGAAATGGTCAAATCTCAGAGGCGAATAATGTCCATACAACTAATGTTCACATGTAAACAAAAGATGAAAGTGCGAAATAAACTCGCATTGATCTAATGTGCACTTAATTTACATTAGACATGCATTTTAGCATTTAAGTCACAACTGATGGTATCCCATGTCATTAATCATAAATTTTATCTAAACTTGAAGTTATCATTACCAAATTCCTAATCACCTGGATATTGAACTCAACCTGGTGGATCTAAAATGCCCAAAACGAAATTATTACGTGCATTAACATCGTAAAGCGTACCATTCACAACTGGTTCTCCGTCACCGACCGCGAAATCGTGTTCTTCCAGCATCTGATCCATGTCAACACCAAACTCATCTTCGTGCCCTACAAATTGAAATTAAAAAAGGAAGACATTGCAGGGTATTTCAGCCTGTCGTATTAAAAATAACAAGATCTGTAATAGAAGTTAGAAGAAAATGCGGAAAAGTACCTCCATATGGTTGGGGAGAATGTGCATGGACATCGTTTCGCACTTCAGTTGGAACTGCAGATGCGGTGGAAATGGCAGGTGCCACTACCGTCGATATGAAATCCTGAAGTCTAGCGTGTTCAGCCGTAACGTGCTCGAATATTTCAAGTTTCATGGTTCGGAGTCGCATCTCAAATAGGACTCTTTGATCTAACAACAAGTCCTCGACGTCCGATCTTGTCAACCCACGTCCCATTTGTACACCCATCATCCCTCCTTGTGCACGATCAGCATGGCTCTCTCCTTCGCCGCCGTCCCTTACGTTGTCCGAGCTAGAATCGTCATTTTCTTCGGTAGACTGCACGGCACGATCACCCGTACAAGAAGCAATCTCGTCCGACCCTCCACTACCATCATCCCCATCATCTTCATTTTTACTTGAATCATGCCCATCTCCTTCACCGACATCGGCAATAATATCAAATTGCGCTTCGACCACAGTATTTTCAATGGCGTCCAAAACAGGCACGACATTATCATCAAACGGCATAAGAGTAGCCATGTAGCATTGGTTCCGCTCCAGCTCGGTCGGACGTAGTGTTGCAAAAACATGCAGCTGCGGATGATGTAACAATTTGATTAGGGGAATAAAAATTATGGCATATTAGGATAGAATGGCAACAAAATTTTGCCTAACTCGGGAAACAAAACGAATGTTACCTGCACTTTCTTGAAGAAGTCATCGTATGTGCGATGCTGCGACTGTTTTGTGGCTGTCCAATTTCAGGAATCGCCTCGAAGGCCCATATCTATCGTAGATGGGTCAAACAGAGTGAATTAGTGTCGCGTCAATTACCGAATATACTTTCATGTTAATAAGAACTTCAGCTGAAATTGAAATAAAAGACATCGTTACCTGCATGGCTATGGGAAAGCCGTGAACTGTGTAACTAATCTCCTTCTCGTGCTTCCTCTTGGCATATCGAAGTTTGCTAGCGTATCTGCCCTGGAATCCTTTGATGAGACGAGAGTACCCCACTCTACCCCAAGGGTAGGCAAAAAAAACATCAAGGTCGTCGACGATCGAAAGTGTCGCGCACTCGATACCCACATTATTGTCTGGAGCGTTGAAGACTCCTTCTACTATGAGTGCAAGCCCCAGCTTGTATCGATCAGCCCGTGGGGTCGACGATCGAACTAATGTCTTCTCGATCTGGGCACAGGAAACCTTGTCCAAAGATCTAAAATACTTGTCCTTTAGTCTCATTTTTTCCAAGACTCGATGAAACCGCTCGTCATCAGGCGGGACACCGCAACACAGTCCGGTAACTACTGCATACTCTTGCAATCCAAACCGGCAATAGTGTCCTTACACGTTGAACCACAATTCGTGCTCCTTGTCTATTCGGATTCCTCTGAAGACAAGTTGTTGGATGAGCTGGGCAGAGAATTGGAAGTCTGAAATTTCGGTTAAGAAGCCAAAGGACGACTCGTGGAAGTCGTGGCGTTGTCGTTCGTCGAAGTGCTCCAACACCCTTTGCACGTACTTTAGGTTACTTCGCTGGGATATGCATGCACGCAGCCTTGCGTCTTCCGGAACCAAGGCTTCGAACTCCATGGACTCTGCAATGAATAAGAAGGCGAAAAAAATCAGCTTATCACACGTCATTAATGTATGTGAAGGGAAAGACGGATGCAAACAAATAGCAATCAACATATGTACGTCAACCATATAACGACGTGTAACTATTACCCAATGCAACATGAATCATTTGTACAAGGACATGTCACGAAGATTTAACAATAAAGGAACATAGTGTGCTTCACATTATTGCTGGTCTAACTGTCGGGATCGACAGTTCACTTGTACCAAAATTACTCAACTGCCGGGATTTCTGAGACTAACTGTCGGGAATAGCAGTTTGTCTATCCCTGTGTTACCCGTCGGACGCAGCTAACCGTCGGGAACGACGGAACACATGTTCACATTTCACCCATACGTATATACTTTCTAAGGTAAACCAGAGCATGGAAGTGGTGACATATAGCAATCAACAATTCTCCAAAAATAGTAGGTCAAACAATCTAAGTATAGTTTTCAATACTCTTAAGCAACGTGGTTCATCATGAACCGCAAGAACTGCCTTACCCATGGGGAAAATGTCTTCATTTCCATTCTCACACCTATTTTTTCCTCTTATTTCCTCCACAACCATTTTCCCCTAGTAATTAAAAAACCCCTAAAACAGATGCAAAATTCGATATACAAAGAGCCAAGGATTCACAAAATTACACAAAATCACTAAACTCATTACTTGACAACAAACCTAAATGTGTATCACATAATTTCAGGACGTTAGGGAAAAAATGTTTAAGCATTGACTTACACAATCAATCTTTTCCGGCGAGAAGATAGAGTGAGGAGTGAGTTCACGGTCGGTTTCTCCTTCTTTGGGCGGTAGAGTTCTGTTTTTGGCTTGTACCGAACTTCCTCTATCTCTCACTGTGGCCGGTGGTGGGTCGTTGACGGTGAGGTTGGCCGGTGAAGGTTGTTTTCACCTTTCTTTTTCTATAGCCGGAGGAGGTGCAGGGTTTTCGAGATTAAAATGATTTCCCCATTTTTTTTCCTTGAAGCGTTGACCGAACTCTCTCTCTCTCTCTCGCTATAGCCGATGGTGGGTGATTCACAGTGAGGTTGGCCGGTGGAGTTTTCTTTGCCTTTCTCTCTCTTTCTCTGGCAGGAGGAGGTGAAAGGTTTTGGAGATGAAAATAATTTTCCCCTTTTTTTTCCTTCTTTTGACGATTGGACAATTTGAACAATTTTCATGTGTAGTCAAATCCCATTCAATGCAAGACATGGAAGGTATTTAATTTATGCATAGGGGTAAAAATGTCCAATTTTGACATTCTTGCAACTTCTTAAAAAATGTGACATTTTGGTACACACATGATGGCAAAATGACATTTGGTGTAATTTCCTCTAAATAATTTTAACTATATATTTAATATGATCCAACTATTATCAATGTCTACTATTTTTCTGAGTAATTAACACATAACGTCCCTACCTTTTACAATTATTGTGGAAAACATCCACATCTTTCTTTCTTTTTAAAAACAAAAACAAAAATATTTTCACCTTTAATTACATATTTGATTACGCAAAAGGTTATTTTCATCAAATTTCTCTGTTAATTGAAGAGTATTCTCATCATTTTTCTATTTCTTCCACAATTGAACCCATTTTCTCCTCTATTTCTTCATCTGAAAACTAACATTTAAGGTCCGTTTGATAGAAAGATGGAAAATAGGTGAAAAGAAAATGTTTTATTGGGAAAAGTTTTTCTAGAAATTGTTTTGCTGAGAATTGTAATTCATTGTGTTTGATTGGTATAATTTTCCATGGAAAATATTGAAAGTTTGGCGTCCGTTTGATTTCATTTTTTTATGAAAATTGTTCATTAAAGTGATAATGTTTTCTACCATTGGATCTAAAATTTGTTCCAGTTGCCAAAAAAACAAAAAAAAAAATTGAAAAAAAGTAAGCATGCTAAATATCATTCGTTTGACTTTGTTTTATATGAAAATTGTCAATAAAAGTGATTTTTTTTTTTACCATTATGTCTAGAATTTTTTCCAATTGAAAAAAAAAATGAAAAGTTGGAAAATATTTCTCACCAAAATATCAAGAATTTATTTTCCTCAAAAATGTGGAAGATTTAGAAAGTTGAAAAATATTTTTCCGGGAAAATTTCGCCAATCAAACACTATAAAAATTGGAAAAGGGAAAAGATTTTCCTACTTCTCTAGAAAACTTTACCAATTAAACGGGGCCTTAGTTTATTCACTAGGAATTTATTTAGAATAATGCTACACGTACAGGAAATTAATCACAGAAGACTTACAGAATTTCAAAAAATCTGAGGTGGCACTGCACGTTTCATTATTTCCAGACACCACCAACCGCCCAATTTTCCCCACCCACCCAACCACAGCCCAACAAAGCCACCCCTTTCCCTTTTGCCTTATTTATTGTCTCAATTCTCGGGTTTATCACGGGATGTCAAACGAAATTGAAATCTCGTATTTTTAATACCATTTCGAAATACTCACGATCTAGTTTATCATATTCTTAACCGCGTGCGAAACGGCCAACCGTAGCAAAAGTTACCACTCGTCGAAATAGGTCGTTCGAAAATATATAAATATTTTTTTTCTTATTTTTATCTCAATTTTCGGGGTTATTACGGGATGTCAAACGAAATCGAAATCTCGTAGTCTTAACACCATTTCGAAGTACTCACAGCCTAGTTTATTGCATTCCTAACCGCGGGCGAAACAGCCAATCGTAGCAAAAGTTACCACTCGTCGAAATAGGCCGTTCCAAAATATATAAATGTTTTTTTTTCTTATTTTTATCTCAATTTTCAGGGTTATTACGGGATGTCAGACGAAATCGAAATCTTGTATTCTTAACACCATTTCGAAATACTCACGATCTAGTTTATTATATTCTTAATCGCGTGCGAAACGGCCAACCGTAGCAAAAGTTACCACTCGTCGAAATAGGCCGTTCCAAAATATATAAATGTTTTTTTTCTTATTTTTATCTCAATTTTCGGGGTTATTACGGGATGTCAAACGAAATCGAAATCTCGTATTCTCAACACCATTTCGAAGTACTCACGACCTAGTTTATTGCATTCCCAACCGCGGGCGAAACGGTCAACCGTAGCAAAAGTTACCACTCGTCGAAATAGGCCGTTCCAAAATATATAAATGTTTTTTTTTCTTATTTTTATCTCAATTTTCAGGGTTATTACTGGATGTCTAACGAAATCGAAATCTCGTATTCTTAACACCATTTCGAAGTACTCACAGTCTAGTTTATCGCATTCCTAACCGCGGGCGAAACGGTCAACCATAGCAAAAGTTACCACTCGTCGAAATAGGCCGTTCCAAAATATATAAATATTTTTTTTTCTTATTTTTATCTCAATTTTTGAGGTTATTACAGGATGTCAAACGAAATCGAAATCTCGTATTCTTAACACCATTTCGAAGTACTCACAGCATAGTTTATTGCATTCTTAACCGCGAGCGAAACGACCGACCATAGCAAAAGTTACCACTCGTCGAAATAGGCCGACATCCCGTAATAACCCCAAAAATTGAGATAAAAATAAGAAAAAAAATATTTATATATTTTGGAACGGCCTATTTCGACGAGTGGTAACTTTTGCTATGGTTGGCCGTTTCGCCCGCGATTAGGAATGCGATAAACTAGACTGTGAGTACTTCGAAATGGTGTTAAGAATACGAGATTTCGATTTCGTTTGACATCCAGTAATAACCCTGAAAATTGAGATAAAAATAAGGAAAAAAAAACATTTATATATTTTGGAACGGCCTATTTCGACGAGTGGTAACTTTTGCTACGGTTGACCGTTTCGCCCGCGGTTAGGAATGCAATAAACTAGGCCGTGAGTACTTCGAAATGGTGTTAAGAATACGAGATTTCGATTTCGTTTGACATTCCGTAATAACCCCGAAAATTGAGATAAAAATAAGAAAAAAAAACATTTATATATTTTGGAACGGCCTATTTCGACGAGTGGTAACTTTTGCTACGATTGGCCGTTTCGCACGCGATTAAGAATATAATAAACTAGATCGTGAGTATTTCGAAATGGTGTTAAGAATACAAGATTTCGATTTCGTTTGACATCCTGTAATAACCCTGAAAATTGAGATAAAAATAAGAAAAAAAAACATTTATATATTTTGGAACGGCCTATTTCGACGAGTGGTAACTTTTGCTACGATTGGCCGTTTCGCCCGCGGTTAGGAATGCAATAAACTAGGCTGTGAGTACTTCGAAATGGTGTTAAGACTACGAGATTTCGATTTCGTTTGACATCCCGTAATAACCCCGAAAATTGAGATAAAAATAAGAAAAAAAATATTTATATATTTTCGAACGACCTATTTCGACGAGTGGTAACTTTTGCTACGGTTGGCCGTTTCGCACGCGGTTAAGAATATGATAAACTAGATCGTGAGTATTTCGAAATGGTATTAAAAATACGAGATTTCGATTTCGTTTGACATCCCGTGATAAACCTGAAAATTGAGACAATAAATAAGGCAAAAGGGAAATGGGTGGCTTTGTTGGGCTGTGGTTGGGTGGGTGGGGAAAATTGGGCGGTTGGTGGTGTCAGGAAATAATGAAACGTGCAGTGCCACCTAGATTTTTTGAAATTCTGTAAGTCTTCTGTGATTAATTTCCTGTACGTGTAGCATTATTCATTTATTTACACACAAATTACTAGTTTTTAGCGTCTTTTGATTCAAAATGATATCTTTGTTCTTTCCCCTGCTCTAGGTAGGTAGTGTTCAAAGTTTCAACGATGTCCAAACAATCTACCATTTTTTGTTGGCTAACAAACTTAGGGTTCGTTTGATTGCAAGAGTGAAAAATTGGTGGAAAGAAAATCAATTTTAGAGAAAATTATTGTCTAGAAATTATTTTGCAGAGAATTGTTAATTAAGTGTGTTTAATTGATATAATTTTCCACCCGGAACATTTTTAAATTTTGTGTTTGTTTGACCTTGTTTTGCATGAAAATTGTTCATTAAAGTGATAAATTGGTTATAAAATTTGGTTCCGTTGCCAAAAAGTTAAAAAAAAAAAAAAAAAAAAAAAAAAAGCGAAATTTTTTTCTTGAAAAATCATTTTTTATTAAAGTTTAGTGTTCATTTGACTTTGTTTTACATGAAAATTGTCCATTATAGTGAATTTTTTTTTTTTTTTTTTTTTTTAAAAAACTTGGAATTGTGCTTTCCCTCAAATCAAGGCAAAAGGGCGCGTGGGGAGTGGGGGTGGGAAAATATTTTACTTAGAAAATATTGTCTATCAAACAACCTAAAAGCAAGAAAATGAATTTTTTTTTTTCCAACTTCCATGAAAAAAATGGCTTTACCAAATGGGGTCTTAATAATGTAAGTTATGGGCAAAGAGAGAATGTGAAGATGAAATCAATAGTATCTTTTCCAGTTCCAGTTTCAACAAATAAAACCATTTGGTTTATTGGGTTAGTCAAAAGCTTCAAGATCAATTTGGATTCTGCCATTTCTTTACTCTCCGTTATTCTAGAGTCCTTCTATGTTAGTGTGTCAATCAATAAAATCTTATTTATACACATGCTGATTAGATGTTTGATTTCTAGTCATTTCGGTCCAAATTTTTGATTTTTGAATAATTTAGTAAAGTATTATAAACAACTAGCCTCTAGAGATGGCAACGGACGGGGTGGGGGTCGGGGAAACCCCCCGCCCCGTTACCCGTTTAAGGCGGGGTGAGATCCTTGCCCCATTTACTATCCCGTTTAATTTTATTTTTTTTGAGTTGAGTTTTTGATAATTTATTTTTATTTTTCTCATTCATTAGATTTAGACAAATAATTATAATTGCCAATTTTCTGTTAGAACTAATGAAATTTCGTGAAAATTTTCATTTAAAATATTGAATTTAAAAAAATTTTAAAAATAAACGGGGTGGTGGCGGGGCACCCGTTACCCGTTCTTGCCCCATGCAAAATTCGATGCCCTGTCATCGCCTCGAATACCTGATTAAGCGGGTTATCTCAGTCCCGTTCGGGGCGGGGTACCCGCAGGTATTGACTTTGTCGGATTTTTTTGCCATCCCTATAGACACGTCAGTGAACATAAATTCCCATTGAAGAAACTAAGGGTCCGTTTGATTGCAAATGTGGAAAATGGGTGGAAAGAAAATGTTTACTGGAAATTGAATTGCCTAGAATTTGTTTACTGGGAATTGTAATTAATTATGTTTGATTTGTATAATTTTCCATCTGGAAAATGTAGAAAGTTTGGTGTCCTTTTGACTTCATTTTTTTTATGAAAATTGTCCATTAAAGTGATAATTTTTTTTAGCATTGTATCTAGAATTTGTTCCAATTACCAAAAATAAAATAAAAATAAAAATAAACAATTAGAAAAAATTACTATATTCGTTTGACTTTGTTTTGCATAGAAATTGTCAACAAAAATGAAAATTCTTTTTGCAATAGTTGATAGAATTTGTCGCCATTGCTAAAAAAAATAAAAAAAAATGGAAATTTCTTTCCCACCTAATAGGTGGGAAAACAAAATTAAGAAAATGTGCATAAAATGGTTGTACCTAAAAAATGTAGGAAAAACAAAAGTCAATAAAACTTTTGTAATCAAACACCATTAATTGTGTGAAGTTGGAAAACATTTTTTTTTTCCACCTAATTTTCTAGGCTATCAAACACACCCTAAGGGTCCGTTTGATTGCGATGGTGGAAAGAAAATAAATTACAGTGAATTGAATTGTCTAGAATTTGTTTTACTGGGAATTGTAATTAATTGTGTTTGATTGGTATAATTTTTCACCAGAAAAATATTGAAATTTTGGTGTCCATTTGACTTTGTTTTTTTGAAAATTGTTCATTAAAGTGATAATCTTTTTATACCATTGGGTCTAGAGAATTACACTTATCCAATGTGGTTATGCAATCTGTGTTTTGGACGGATTTCGTGAATAGAAACGACTATTTTGTATTGGCATGAATCCCGAGTCAGTGAACAACGTTTTGAATAAACTACCAAGATTTATCATCCCCGTACATAGAGAGAGGCAAGGACACCTTGTTAAACACTGAACCACCCGTTTGTCGGATTTTATTACCTAGTACATAGGACCTCACGTGACCTGACTGCTGTGGACACTTGTGTTTTAAAGTTAAAATATACGTATTTATAGTTATCCTGCCATTCTTAGAAAATATTTCAGAACATGAATTTCGCTAATTAAATAGAGACGGATGGATGCATTAAAAGCAGGCTGATATCGGTTCCCTTCTCTCCTAGCTTGTAGTACAATCATACAACTCGACAATTAGACATGACGTATTCTCCATTTTGAAAATCATAACCTAATTGTATTTCTACAACATTGTATTACGTTGATTCCTATTAAATCCCACAATCTGTAGTACCAGTACATGTAAAATCTAGAAACTATACTTCATTCCCCCGAGTCATACTCCTACGTCGAGTGTAGCGTCTCTTTGGCTTCTAATCATTTCGTCTCGATACTTTGAAGGATATTTCATAAATTTATTATGTTCAGTCCATAGTTGCATTACAATCTCTGTGAATGTATCCAAAAGTGTTCCTCAATTATACTCAAACCAAAATCTCTACAAAGTAAGTACATTGTGTTAGAATGAAAATCACCACAACTTCACCCAAAGATAGTCCATGATGTAGAACAGATGATCGAGTCGATTTATAAACAGTTTGATCGAAAAGGGAAATAACATTAAATTGTAAATTTGACATTTGAGCTCCGATTTGGGCTAATTACCTTTTTAGAAAAGAATGATGGGCCAGACTAAACTCGTTACTTTGCTATGACATATGATGAATTTTAGCTATCCGAGTTCGATTAGGACTCAAAAATTGTTTTTAAAGTTTCAGTGCAATTTTTGTCATCTGTTTATTTCGAATTCTTTTCAATTTTAGTTTTTTTTAAAAAAACTAGGTTTTTATGTAAATCCTTATACATAAAGGGTTAATTTTTCAATTTTATTACCTTGCAATTAATAAAACTTCGTGATTTTATTTTTTATAATTTGGTGGATTCCAAAAATTGTGATTTTAAAATTTTCGCTTGAATTCCTAGTTTCGTGTTGCGTTAGTTCATGACTGTCTTACAAATTGAAAATGATCCAATTATTAAAAAGGGCTCCTATATATAGGAAAGAAATATATAGATCAAGAACATCTCCAATACTAACTCGAATTGCATAAAAAAACTGCCACATAAGCAAAAAATAAGTCCACAAAAACTCCTCTTCACAACTTAAATGAGATTGTATCTAGTGACGTGACAAGAAAAAGTAGACATTATGAAAATGTCCGTCTAGATGTAGATGCTTTGTAAAACAGAGTAAATCAACAAAATTCAAACTTTTTTCCCTCTCTATCATGGATGATGAAATTTGATCGTGTATTCATTAGATATTAATGACACGTGGAGTGAAAACTTTTTATTTGACTGCCATGTAGATTGAAATCCATAAAATGCATTAAAGATGCTCTAATTATCTCTCTTTTTCGATCTGGGACAAAAACATATTCTTATTCTACAAAAATCCAATTCTTATTGTGTATGAGATTATTCAAAGCCATGAATATCATCATATTTTGTTGTAATCTTTTGTGATTTTTTCAGGTTAATTATCTAGTTGGTCACTGAACTTTGCATAAGGTTTCCAAGGTTTATTGAACTTCAAAATTTCTCTCGTTAGTCACGAAACTTTATAAAAGTTTCTCCATAGTTATTGAGTGATGGATGATGTTATATTTTGTAAAGTTCAGTAACTAACAAGGAAATTTTTTAAATTCTTAGTGATAAATGTGATTATCCCGGGCCAAAAGTGTGGAAAGCACGTTGAGAAAATTAGGTTAATTACTTGATTGGTCACTTACTTTACGTATAGCTTTCAGGAGGTTACTGAGTTTCAAAAGATTCTTTGTTAATCATTGATATCACCCATCACTCAGTGATTTCTTTATCTTATTGATTTTACCCATTGTATTGGAGACTTTATCTTATATTAAACTCTTCATGTATTAATTCTTCTAGTATGTTAGAGATTCTTCAGTTATAAATACGTGGTGTACAATACATAGTGAAATTGTTTAATTGTCCAATTAGTCATTCGTCTAAAGAGATTATTTGTAACTCCTTAAATAAAGTACGAAAAAAATTTATATCCTTCTTCAAACAACCCATCGGAAATTGCCATTATCAACACATTTTTCATCTCGAGCAAAGCCATTCCCCTTTAAATCTAGCCATCACCACATATGCCAAATCACAATCACCACCACCGCTATCACTAGCACCACTTGATTTTGTAAATTAAGGGGAGAATCTCCCTCCCTCAATTCGCACTGTTATTTGCAAAATTAGGAGGGGAGATTTATATTCCGGATTTTAGGGGAATCACGCTCTCAGATTCGCAATAACAGGTGGAAAACCTCTCCCCTTTACAGCAAAATATGGGAGGAGATTTTTCCCAAGGCTGGTGAACTATGGGGAAAAATCACCCTCCCCTTCCATTTTTTCAAATGAGTAATATTATTTACTGTAACTCACTATCGTAATCATCATACATGACATACATGTGACAGTTAGTGATTTAATACATTAATGTAGATTTTTATTGCCACATGCATCAAATCAATAATCATTACATGTATGTCACGTAATGCGACTACGATAATGAACGACTACAAATATCATTATTCTTTGAGAATGTAGGGACCTCCCCTAAATTTTGTTCCCTAAAAAAGATTCATGCTATTGGCTAGATATTGTGGCTCACAAATGTTTTTTCTTTTCTTATCATTATTAGTTAATTAATATAGACAGGCCCCAAAGGACCAAGACCACAAACTTCATTAAATCTTATAGGGGCACAAATAAAGTTTTAATCACGTGGAGATCAAAGTAACATGTACCCTAATTAACAAGACATTCAATCAACCAATTTTCATTAATTATTATAACTTTATTAAGTATTTTCTCAACCAAAAACCTAAGCTAGGCGCTTAGTTTAGAACACCTTTATTATGCTACATCGAGTGCATTACATATAGTTAATCCATATTGTAAGCATACATATGAGTAACTAACAGCACAGCGTTATAACACAGGCGAACCCATTGGAAATGCCATTGAATTTAGTTCATTATTCCAATAATTCTTATTCTCATTGAAACTTCCATCATAGCTTCCATTAACGTATTCAGCGACACCATCCATGTTAGGCAGAAGATCTGTAAAGCTCTCCTCGACGCTTGGAACACTTAAAGAATCTGTAATATAAGTGGAATCATCGATAGGATTCATTATTCTTCCATTGATCATATGAACAGAATTCTCGAGATAATTGATCGGTATCATGGATGAATTGTCATCAAATCCAACGGGGGAGGGAATAGCATTGAACTTGTTCTGTGATGAGTTCAACGTAGAGGAAAAACCATTAAAAGTTGTAGTCATATCTTTTGCGGGCTTTGTCCATTCACCTTGCCAAACTTTAAGTATATCTAAACACGGTGGTCGTGGCTGCAGTGGCGGTGCTAGTGGTGGTAGAACAGTTGCTTTGTGGCGGAGCTGCAACTGAGAGTGGTAGCAGCTGTAAACAAGTTTGGATTCACGGGCGAACCTGATATGAAGGTAAAACTTCACATCAGTTAAAACAATAATCAACATATAATAGTTTGAGCTACTATTCTAAAAAAGATTTGACATTTTAAGACGAATCCCAAGACTCAATACCTGGCTTCTGCTTGAAGTCGAGCACTCTCCCATTGGGCCATGTGGTTGAGATTTGCGGTGTCATTGGATTGATTTGTGCATAGGGTCTTCAGCTTGTGAGTCACTGGATCAATTCCCATTTTGGTTAATCTCTTCTTGATATTTGTATTCCAATAGTTCTTTATCTCATTATCAGTTCTCTTTGGCAAGAAAGTAGATATGATGGACCATCTTGTAAGTAATAATCAAATTATAAGAAGATTAGTACCCATGAAAACTTGGGACAAAAAGATGATTACTTGATGATGTATAATCATGGTGATGATATATACTAATAATTGGTTATGTGAAGCCAAATTTTTAGATGAAGTAGTAGCACGTAGCATCACAAATACAGAGATTCGTCATCATTTAATTATAAAAACTGTTGTTATGAAAAATATATTAACAAAAGATGTAAACGTTATTCACATTCAATACATACATTATTGTTGCAGAAAAGTGATATTATGAATAGAACTGAAAATCTATCTTGAAAAGGTACAATTGTTTGTTTGTCAGTGGGGTTGATCATCATGATGGGAGACAAAAATGGTAAAGCTTGAATCCAAGTGGAAAACTTCACTAACTAATACCTGTTCCCAAGAAGAGCATGAAGTTGAAGGATGGTTTGCTCTTCCTGTAAGCTGAAGTTTCCTCTCTTAATATCAGGCCTCAAATAGTTTGTCCATCTTAACCTGCAACTTTTCCCACATCTTTGGAGCCCTACATGCCAACAAAAACTGATTATTAATTTTTTTTTTTTCGAAACGATAAAATGCGTGAAGTCTAATCGAAAAGTGCGTGAGAAGCCCTAGAAAAGAGAAAACCATCGCACTCTTTTTCTCAAGAAAGTGTTTGTAAATCTCGTGTTGAGGGTGAACACCTAGGGAATCCGTTAACATAACTAGGGTTTGCGTGTATATTTGAAGCTCAATCCTATATATTCGATACATAGCATGGATGTAATGTAATGTAATAGATATCATAATTACCAGCTTCTGCAGGGAGGGCTCTCCAACTTCCATGGCCATGTTTTTCAATATAAGCCAAAAGCTTTTGGTCTTCCTCTGCTGTCCATGGACCTTTTTTCAAGCCTACTTTCTCACAGCGAGGAGACCTGCCCATTTCAAAGTAATCTTCAAGTGTAGAAGAAGAAAAAAAGAATTAATATCACAAAGAAAAACCCTACAGAGAGAAGGTTGACTGAGATGTGTGAAACCTACATCATATATAAGGACAGAATTTAGGGGATATGGATTTTGAGAAATTTGACTCCTTTTTTTTTTTTTTGGGGGAGAAATGAGTTGTTAAAAATACAAAATGGTTTCACGCAACGCACCCTTATTTTTACTTGAACTTATTTTCAACTATATAATCTTTCGATAAAATAATTTCGCATGTAAACCCAAAACTTTTTCCTACTTTCTAACTACGTATTCCCATAAAAATCATTATTACAAAATTTATGTCTCCCAAATATGATATACTTTCGACAACCGAGCTGCATTGCCAGGGAGGGTGTCACACCCTCCCTGACAGAACACACACATAGAGGGGGAGGGAAGCATTTTTTTTCATTTTTTATTTCATGCGGGTCCCGCGTCGATCCCACACTTATGTGAGTGTAGGTCAACCAAGTGGGCAAATAAATTCGGGCAAAGTAGATTAATTCTACTTTCGATTTACCAGTACTCTCAATCTAGTACTAAACAATGATTCCTCCTAATCAACTGTACGTGCAAGTGGGCAATTCTATGAAGGGTAAACACTTGCAGTAAGTCAGCAGATTTTTGAATTTTGAGATTGCACAAGAGCCCTGATCAACTATTTTACATACACAACCCAAAAACAAAGAGACAAAATATGCCATCATATCGTACCAAGATGAATTTTAATATGTACCACATTCTTATTCTTTTTCTAGAAACGATTTTAGGACCATTTTACCTCATAACTGGTACCCCGTTGCAATTCACATTTTTGAGAAACTGTTCGAATCTGCATTCGAATATTCGATGGAGTTTCTATGCATTTTAATGTATTAGACAATGAATTGAGAGAATCGTTACTAACTTAGATGGGTGATAATCTCTCTTCTATATATGAACAATAATATTCTTTACTACTAAAAATATATATGTATGTATGTAGTTAATTAATAACTAAACTTACCAACATGATTTGCCGACTATATAGCCCATGTTTGATGGTCATTTTTTGAAATTTTTTTTTATTATTTTAAAAAGTGATTTTTTTTTTTTTTTGAAAAATGTGTGATTAAAATATAGGAAAAAATTGGGTATATGTGTAAAATATTTTATTGTATGAAAGTGTGGTTGAAAATGAGTATATAAAAAAGGGTTTTAAAAGAACGATAGACAAACGGGAGCATAATTTGGTCTAATCAAGAAGTAAAGACCAGTTATCTTTAATCAATGTGCATGCTAGAAAGATGAATGTGTACTGAATCTCCTAAATATTTCAAATTATAATCAAGGAAAAATAAGATAAGCTTAATAAAGTTCTCTCCTCAAAAGCAATGGTGGATCCTGAACTCGAATATATTTAGTGGGAGTCTAATTTAACTGCGGATTAATTTTTCAAGCACAAAATATAATAATATAAAAGTAAAACAATTATGCTATATGTACATTGATTTTGTACGGACATGATGTCCATTGATTTGAATTTCTGAAATGGACATATGCATGCATCTGTCAAACTAATTATACAAAATCGATGTACAACTAATTTAACTCAACATAAAAAAGTCATATAACTCAACATAAAAAAGTCATATAGTTCCTACATTCTTCCACCACTGCCTCGAAGGAGTGTGTTACATATCTATAATATATCAAATATCATATCAAGCGAAAATTATTTTTTCGACTATCAACCTTACTATAATTCAATTATTTCAATAATACCTTACTTTTCGTTTCTTAATATGTATTTAATTTATTTAACCATTTAGTTATCATCAATGTACATGTAAATTTGATATATTTATTTCACTCGTGCGCTTTCATTAATGTATGAATTTATATTATTAATTCTCAATTAATTAATATTCACTCCATTTGATTAATATTCACTCCATTTATGCATTTCAGTGTTATTAATTCTAATTATAAGTTAATTATAATTTCACATTAAAGAATGTATTTCATTATTCACGTCTATGTATGCGAATTAACATCTAATTTTACTTAACTGAAATTAGATATTGTTAAGAAATATAATATTATTTTATTTTTTATTAAGAGTAGTATAGTCTTTTTAGTTTCCCTTATTTTAGACTATATATAGTCTCTCTATATCTAGGTTTTGTATTCATTTTTTCATTATGCATTATTAATGAAATCGTAACCTCCATTTTTCCTTTTTTTTTTTTTGAGTTATTTAACAGATATCACATCAAGTGAGAATCAATTTCTTGGACAATTTTTTAACTCTACTATAATTTAATTATTTTAATAATACCTTACTTTTCGATCTTCAATATATATTTGATTTATTTAATCATTTAGTTACCATCAATGTACATATATATTTGACATATTCATTACATCTGTGTGCTTTCATTAATATATCAATTTGCTATTATTAATTCTCAAATAATTAACATTCACATTCCTTTAATTACTATTCATTTTAATTTATTTATTTCAGCGTCATTAATTCTAATTATAAGTTAATTAGAATTTCATAATGCATTTCATTATTCACGTCTATGTATACTAATTAACATCCAGTTTTACTTAACTAAAAATGAAATAAATGATTTAATATTCACTGTCGCATATATATTCTCTGGTATTAACTTTAAATTAATTAACGCTCACGCATATTTAAATATTATTTTACAACCTTATAAAACATTTCAAAATAACGTGTAACACACGTTCAACGTTGACTGGTTATTAAAAATGGAATCATATTTTCACAAGGTTTTTGTTGAATTGTCTCATAATAAAAAGCTTGTGGCTTATATACACATTTGATTTTAAATAGAATTATGTTATTTGTACAATATAGTTAACAATGTTGGTTACGACAAAAATAATAATAATAAATAAATAGAGCCATCCTATGTATACACATGTATGCACATAGGGTTGACATAATATGAGTGTGGTGAAGAACACGATACTATAGTATGAGCTCCACCCCACACACATTATTATATCAACCTCTATTTAAACATAGGGAGATGCTGGGGGCGCCACATGTACATTATGGACATCATTATGTGATACATAATGCACATGTAGTCTTATTCTTAATAAAAAATACTAGATGTACATCAAAAAGGTGTACATCACGGTCTACATCTCCTCACATGGAGGTGCCCACTCGAATATTTTATTTGAGTGGGCCCCCTACCCATGTGATGGGGGTGTACACCGTGATGTACACCCCGATGTACCGCTAGTATGGCTCTATTCTTAAACATATATTAATCCAAAAAATATATTGGTTGAAATTTCCCCCACCCTATGATAGGGGGCAGTCCCCTTGCCACGGTGCAGCCCACGTGGCCTATACAAGTAGCATCTCTCAACATTGAATGATGAAACACATTTGTGGTCTGCAGTAAACCAAACCCCAACTAGACACCTGTCCCACCTCATAGATTTAGTAATATTGCATGATATAAATTGAGTTCATTTCTTAACTAGAAACTTGTTTATAATTATGAAAATATTTAATATAAATTGAGAATTTGTTGAATATTTAATGTCATTAAATTACCTATTAATGTTTAAAAAAATATTACAATCATGGGCTCGGTAAGACTTTGTTTTTACCATTTGAGCTGTCTTAATCCTTAGAGAAATTGAAGTTCTCCAAAGAGACGTGACATGTGGTTCTTGTTGTTTTTGTGTCGAGAGATTGGAACAATGTAACTAGCATCCTTTACTTCCTTGACTCAAATATCTTATGATTGGATTGAATGTATACCATCGTTATTTATAGTGCACGATATCTATGGAGAGTAATCATAATGAAATTCTATTTATTTAAAAAAAAAAATAGAATTATTAGTACAAAACGTCTCTACTGAAGTTCATTGTACAAAATGTTCCCACTTTACATTTTTTTTTTTTTACATTTTCAATTACACTCCCAATTATTTTTTAAAAAATGCGAACGAGTCCTAAATAAATAATTAAAAATTTGAAATAAAAATAAAAGGAATCCCTGCTTTTCCCTCCCACAACCACCACCATTGCTGCCCACAACAACAACTACTACCACCATTATTCCCTCGTTGCCATCCACTTCCTGCCAAAATCACTAAATGTGAAATCTACTCACCAAATCAACTCATCCCAAAAATTGAGAGATGGCACTTCTTGCATCACCGATTGATACCCTGTAAATCATCGCCACCAAAGCTGTAAATCGCCGCCATTAACCTAAAAATCGCCTACCTTTTGTTCCACTTTTACGTTTCGAGTGCTTTCAACGAAAATACAGAAAATAAAAGTAATACAATTGTCACCCTTCATACATAGGTAAAATACAGCATTTAATTTCATTACTATGAAAAGTAAATGCAGGTTGTCCATAATTAGATATGGTTGTTGACGAACATTCTTCAATATCTTTATTGTTCAACAAACTATAATCTTATAATCATGGCATGCGTTATTTGGTAAGTAACAATTTTAGAACATTTTGGGTGTTTCGATGTTGATATGTTGGAGAAATTCTATTATTCTATAAAAAAAAAACATCGAGGATGTATCCATCAAAATTATAACTAAAATATTTAAGTTAAATTTAAAGAAATATTCGATGCACATTACACTAAATGACAAGATTTTAATGCATTTCTAGTGTTCCGCCCAAACCTTGCAGTGGATAGAAATATATTTAAATACTCATCAAGGTGACTGCAACTTATTCGTACTGTAATCTTTAATCTTCTAATATCTACTCACAAAAAATCATCTTAACCACTTCACACTTTTTTTAAAAATAGCGAAAGACTATCTCCTGCATTACTCAATCACCAGAGGTCCATGTCTACATGACTCGATCAATACAACTCCACCTTGATGTGCCTATGTGACTCAATTACCACCATAGCTCCACCTCAAATTTCGAACTTTTATATTTTTAGTGTAATTCCAGGATTTGAATAATAATCTATGATACTATTTGTTGAGAAAACAATCCCATCAAATGCAACGGAAACAAAAATTTAAAAACGAGCAAGAAAGATAAAAAAAAAAAACGTAAATCTAACATAGTCCAAATCGCTAAGACCATAGGAAAAGAAGAATTGATTATCACAACATAATATTTTCACCATTCTAACAACTTTTCCCCACACAAAACAAGAAGATATTCTAACAACATAATGTGTAGTTAATATTGAAAGTCTAAAAATTGAATCTTCCACCCTGATCTGAACATTCAACATATTTTTTCATGTTCCGTAGTTTCAGCAAATCTTTAATGGGCCCTTTCCAGATAGAAAATGCTGGGTGTACAGCGTGGGGATCAATTGACAATTCACAAAAGGGTAATTTTTTTTTTTCCTTTTTTTATTGAGGTGAGTCCCACGCTAAAAGGGTGTCAGGATTTTGTCTCTTGTACCCTGGCTTCCAACCTACCTATCCAAATAAAGTTAATTAATTAAGTTAATATATATCTAGGGTGTGTTTGAGTCACATTTATATTCTGTAATAGTAAATTGATGGAAAATGTGATGTTAAAAAAAAAAAAAAAATTATTAATGTGATGAAAAATATTATTTTATTGAAGAATATATGATTGAAAATGAGTAGAAGAATGAGAATGAAGCCCCATTTTTGATTCACATTAAAATTTTCATTTGTATTCTTCTACTCATTTTCAACCACACATTTTTCAATAAAATAATATTTTTCATCACATTAATAATTTTCATTTTTTTTTCAAACCACATATTATCTACCAATCTACTATTCGAGAATACATTCTTTTAAAATAATGTGATTCAAACACACCCAAAAATTTTAATTTGTACCAAAGTCTAATCTTAGAGCATGTTAGGTAGAGATTAAAATCGGATTAAAGTTGAAAAATTAGCTGTTATTGTTGACTTTTATTAGTCGAGTGAAACCCAATAACGACTATATTTTTACAGGCAATGATATTGACAGGACAGCTTGCGTGAAACAAAAACCTGCGGCTTTCCTGATGACTTTAACCGTGCTTTTGAATGAAAATAACTTTTCACTTGGCAGTACAATTAAAGGGTTTGTTTGTACCACTTTTTTTTTTTTAAATACATTTTATAATAGTGTTATAATGGAGAATGTGTGGTTAAAAAATAAAAAAAATTATATTTGATTGTGATATTATTTTATTGAAAAATATGTGGTTAAAATTGTGTTAAGTCGCTGTTTAAAAATACATTTTGAAGGAAAAAAGGAAAGATCGAGTTGATATTTCTTGCCTTTCCACGGCATTTCTAACACAATTGTGCTACACAAACAAGTTCAAATACATGTTAAAAATATGGAGGACACGTGTCGATATATAATTAGACAATTTTTTTAAATAAGTAAAAACTCAACGCCCAATTATTATATGTCACGTCTCAATGTCCCCCATCCTTGTTCTTGAGCATGTCCAAGAAGCATTATTCTTTCTAAAACATCGACACAATTTTTTTATTAATAAATAAGAATATGCTAACATGACACTACAAATAACATTACATTTGATATGATATTTTTCCATTCACTAAGAAGATATAATGTACCAAAATGTCAAAAAATTAACCGATTGAGCAGCTTTCCTTCGGCAAGGAGGAAGAGATAATTCAAATATAAGAAATAGGAAAGGCGTAGCACTTAGTCCCTTGTTGGTGGAGTAATCCCTGTTGTCGGAATAATCGATGTTAGGTGACTTTGGCGATAGATTTGCGTCGAGGCAAGATCGCACTTCAATCACTCTGCATATTTTAGCAGTTAGAAATACGAAAGAAAATCAAGGATAAATTGACCCGCTCTCGACTAATTTGTGTAGTATCCTATTTTCCGAGTTTTTACATATAAACGGACAAGTTTCAAAAAAAATTCTATCGAATCAACCAATCCAATCAGATATTTTAACATCGAAATGGATTAATAAAGGAAAGGAAAAAGTTTTCACCTTCTTCCCACCTCTATTTATTTGGCCACACATGCCCGTGATTTCGTCCGTCCTCGCCCAACTCCCTAATAGGTGGGTTAGGCCGTTGGGGGAAATTCCCCCCCACCTTTTTTTTTTCTGATTTTTTCTTTACTTCTCTATATTTTATTATTTAGCTTAACTAAAATTTAGAATATGAGTCTTAAAAAAATAAACTTCTTAACAATAATTGTGCGACAACTATATAAAGGACATCGTAATATAATTCATTGAACATCTGTCTAATTTAGCACAAACAATTTAATAAAAATCATTGTTGTCTTGGTGCTTGTCATGTTTCATTTCGCCCATATTTGATAGTCATTATTTTGAGAAAAATATAATTTAAAATAGTAATTTTTTTAAAGAATTTGTAGTTAAAAAGTATAGAAAAGTTCTTAGTTTACGTACGCAAAATTTTATTGTGTGTGATTGAAAATAAATATGAAAATTAAATAATTTTATTTTAAAAGGAGACAAAACAGATGTAACCAGTTTAACCGTTCACTTGTGAACCGGTTCAATTAATTCAACCGGCCAGGTGTACTGTCCGGTTTGCCTGGTTCTCGGTCCTGCCAATTTTCAAACAGTGGAGAAGGGTGGTACAAAACTAAAAGCTTAAGGATTTAAATGCTAAAAATTTAATATTAAAGACCAACCTTCTGCAACCGTCATAAGTTTGAGAAATCTACTGCAACTTCACAAGGAAGGGAATGAGATCAGTGTAACAAAACTGCAAACAATCTTATCAGAAGCTTTATGAATCGGATCCTCTGAACTTGCAGGGATGCCAATATCCATTCTATCTATCAGCTAAATGCTCATTAATATGGTAGTTCATAAGTACATGAATAATGTCAAAGTTTTCTTTATATCTATACATTCACAACTCTTATAATCACAACACTTACTGTTATACTAATATGTTACGTGGATGACCCATGACATTTAGTGGAACCCAAACTTGACCTGAGGCTGAACTTAACCGCAGTCTTCTAGACAGCTGAGTCTGAGCACATATACCACCAAAGAAATTCTGAGCCGAAGACCAATCCGAGCCAGTAGTCTCTTAGGCATATCCTGGTTTTCGGCCAGCTGAGGCAGGGCACATATACCACCATAGAAATTCTGAGCCGAAGACCAATCCCAGCCAGTTGTCTCTTAGGCATCTCCTGGTTTTCGGCCAGTTGAGGCAGGGTGCATATACCTCCAAAGAATTTATGACACCAAAGGCTGAGCTGAGCCATTAGCCTTATAGTCATTTCACAGTCTTCACTCTTAATGTCAGACCTCAATCTTGGACACTCGTCAATGAAAAGGCCAAATTCTTTCCAAGGCCTACCTACTATGCTCTCTCTCAAGTGTAGTTGTAGCGCCCCGAGTTCCGTTAATCTGGATTGTCACGTCATCGTTTTTTGTCCTAATTTTAATAATAAAAAATTTGCGGCAATAATCTAATTTTTAAAATCACATCCCATTCGTAACGGTAAATATCATTGGCAACAAAACTCATTTAGATAATTTAGAATAATCGTTTTAAAATTCAAATCTTATATTTTTGAAATAAAAGAAATAACAAAGTACGTTAACAATATTTCAAATGCGAAAATTTCGTAAGCAAATAACTACAACTTTCAATTTATGCCACCACTGCCCATCATATCCGACCATCTCCGAAATCTGCAAATATTGTTAAAATAACGGAATGAGTATTTCGAAGAAATACTCAATAGACTTATCGCCGATAATTAATTTATAGAATAATTGAACACATGCTTATGCAATATATAACGTGACATCATCATAATCATCTTTGGCTCATTTTCTTGAAAATCATAGGCTCTTTGAAAACATATGGTGTGTGTAATTTCGTCTCGTGTATTTAAACACATAAGTTATGCATAACATTCTCATCTTATCTCATAAAAGATTCTCCTCTTTCTCATGCATTAAAACATATAAGTTATGGCAAGCATAACAATATCATATATCTCATATGGCATATTCTCATCTCATGCATTAAAGCATATAAATCACGTAAATTCACATAAGACATGCAATTATAATTTAAACTAATTAATGAAGGCGAGTCTACCTCAATAATCTCGAGTTACGTGAAAAAATGAAGCGAAAAGTGATTTCAAACTCTTAATTGTCCGTACGTTTCGTCTAGCCAAAATAAAAAATAAATTTTGAATTATTATTTCGAAACTTTAAAGTTTTAACGTGATAAAATAAAGTTTTGGGACTTAATTGAAAATTATTGAAACTGAAATAAATAGTTTAAAATGATAAAATAAAGTTTAAGGCTTAAATTGAAAATTTATTAAAGCTGAAAATAAAAGTTTTAGGGCTGAAATAGTAACTTTGAAAGTTAGGGACTAAACTGAAAATATAATAAAGCTGAAAATAGAACTAAATGGCTGAAATTGCACCTTTTATAAATTAGGGACTTAATTGAAAATCTGCTAAAATTGAAAATAAAATATTAAGGACTGAAATAATAATTTCTAAACTTGGGGACTAAATTGAAATTAATTAAAACTGAAAATAGGTGTTTAAGGACTGAAACAGTGACTTTTAAAAATTTAGGGACTCAATTGAAAGTTTTATGAAACTGGAATTGAGAAATTTAAGGACTGAAATTAAAACACTTAAAACTGAAGGGCTAAAATAAATCAATTTAAAAACTTAGGGCTTAAAAGACAATTTCTAAAAATTCAAATAACATAAAATGTTTCAGAGAGAGAGAGAGAGAGAAGGAGAAGGGGTTTCGCCCCCTTGCTCTGATTTCCACCACTACCAACCGGTGGTGGTGCCACCACCTGAGGTGGCGCCGACGGTCAGGTAAGTGGGAGGGGGGGTTTTCCTTGGGCAAAATGGTTCAAAATTGGGGCTATGGAGGTTCGATTTCTTGGGCTTCGTGGCGGCATTCGACTGGGAATGGCCGGAATACAAGGTAAGGATATGGGTGTTGTGATTTTCTTGGGTTTTCGGGCTGCTTTGGTGTCGATTTGGGTTGAAGGTTGGTCTTGGTTGGGGTTTTCATTTCTTTGATTGTTTTGAATTTTGGGTAGAAAATGTGGCGGTGGTTTCGGTTTTGAACATGGTGTGGTGGTTTGATGTTGAGGAGATGGTTAGTTGGTGGCTCGACTGGTGGTTCGGTCTTGAAGGTTTTGAGGCATTGTTGCTTGGTTCGGTTTGGTGGTTTGTGGGTTGCCTTGGTGGTGGTTTTGGGACGGTTTTGGGCAGTGAGAGGAGGTGGTGCTGGTGGTTTGGGAGTTTGGGCATTGAGATGGAGTGGCTGTCGAATTAGGGCTCGAACAATGGCTGGACTGGGTTGAGTGGTGACTGCTTGTAGTGGTGTTTAGCTTGTGGGTTGGTGTTGGCAGTGGAGGTTGGTGAGTGATGTTGGTGAATGGTGAAATGGGCTGCATAGTGTGGCAGCTTGGGGAGTTCACTGTTGATGCTAGAAATGGTCGTTCTAGCATCAATGGTGACCCAAAGTGGAAATAGAGCTAAGGGTGTGAGGGGGAGATGTCGTTGATGCTAGAAATTGATGTTCTAGCATCCACATTAATCTCCAAAAATTGAGGAAAATGGAGAGAGCTTACCAAAAAAAGAATGGCTGCTAGAATACTAGGATGTCAGGATGATGATGATGGAGGGAAAGAGTGCACAAGAATAGTAGAAAATTAGGGCACACACTTCTAGGTGGGTAATTAGGCCAAGTGGTTGGGCTTTAGGGGTAATTCTAGTTTGGGTCTAAGGTAATTGGGTTAAAATGATTAATTTCGATTTTGAACTTATTTAATTGGACTTAAATGGATTGTGTTAATGTAAATGGATTTCAAATAATTGGACTTAAAATAATTATAGAATATATATTTTAGGGAAAAATTCATTTATCCTACCTTTACTTTACACTATTTCATAACTAACAAAACAACTTTGACAATTCAAAAATCAGATATTTTGACATATACATACACATATATAAATAAATAAATAAATATATATATATATACATATATAACCCACAACCACCTCCACCACCCCTGCCGTTCCGACGACTATTCCGGGATCGCTCCGGCGACTACTCCGGCTCCGGTGATCGCTCCAGTGACTGTTCCGGCTACCGTTCCGGCGACTACTCCAATTCCGACGACTATTCCGATTATCGTTCCGACGACTACTTCGATTCCAGTGACCATTTATGGTCACAACTTACCTGTTGTGTGGTCATAATTCAGGTCACAACTCAGGTCACAAGTCACAACGCATCGTTATTTATTTATAATGATTAATAACATGATAAGTCTCATATTTTTTTGTATGGTCACAGCCCAAGTCACAAACTCTGTCCGCATTTGATGGTTAAATTGCAGTCTGAATATTAAATATGAACATGTAAATAGATAAGAGACTTTAGTGTTGTTTAATCATATCTTTTATTTGTTCAAAGTTGTTTGGATTTCAAATCATGGTCGCTGATCAATATTTCAAGTCACAGCCCAGGTCACAGCTCAAGTCACAAGTTCGCAACCCAGGTCACAGCTCAGGTCACAGCTCAGGTCATAAGTCACAGGTCGGGTCACAGCCATAGTCGCCCACACCAACATCAACTCACCACGACATCCAGCAACCATCGCCACTACAAACCGCCCCTACCACCGCCAAATTCAATAAAACCAACCCTAAATCATCAATCCACCACCACACAAACATCACCACCACCGCACCCTACCGTCGATCCGGATCCACCACCAATCTTGGTCACAAACAACACACAGATCTGGACGAACAACGCCACACAGATCGGATCATCTCCCAGCACCGCAACCCACCATTCAATTGAGAGACTAATTCCAAAAACACAAAAGAAGGATTATCCACCCAAACACCATTAAAATCACATATCCACCTCACCATCTCCACCCCTACCACCACCACTACTCCGAACGAACCACAACCACCACACACGGAATACACAGCACACACAGATCAGCACATATACACCACAAATCACCTATCGTCACCACCAACACCACTGTGAGCGGAGCAGATCGCGATGTTCAAATCGCGGGGGTTGCTGAAGACGACGGTTTGAAGACAAGCGGTTTGAGTAGAGAGAGTGATGACGGAGAGAGTGGATGAAGAGTGACGGCGAGTTGCTGCAGCGGCCGTGCGATTGAGCTGTGGATCGGTGCGCTTCTGCTCCCTTGCCTTGCCGCCGCTGATTGACTTGTGGTGCCGAATCGGAGGTGGGTGCGGCGAAGAGAGAAAGAGGGAGATGGAGAGGAGGTAGGCCGGCTGGCTGTGGAGAGGAGGAAGAAAATGGTTTGGGCAGCGCCCGCCCATCAAAAGAGACGATGCTGTTCCGATGTAGTTGCCGGTGAGGGAGGAGAGAAGTTACCGCCGATGAGGGTGGAGAGAAGTGGGAGACGGGGAGGGAGAGAGAGAGAGAGAGAATGATAATTGAATTTAGGGTTTGAAAATTAATTGTGTATATAAATTCTTTTTTATAATATTATTAATAATATTTAATTAAATATAAAAATCTGTATCTATCTATAAAATATCTGGTTTTTGAACATTAAAACATAAAATCTAATTTTTGAAATTGGATTTCCAAAAGTAGGGAATTAGGTAATTTTCACTATATTTTACTTAATTTACTAAAATTCGGATTTAAACAAAATAATAAGGAATCGATAATTTAAAATTATTCGAAAATGAATTTGATTCGAAATAATTTAAATTCGTTTATAACGACTAGATGAATGCGTTTCACTTTAATGTTAGGGTTTAAAATTTAGCGACACGTTTTTCGAGAAAAAAATAATTTAATATAAATTTAAAATTATTCGTCGCTACAGTAGTGATACCTTTAACTTATCTAGTTACTTTGCAAATGCTAAAACTCATGGCCAACAATGAACTCAAAACTGAATCGTAAGAACTATTAATTTTCCTTCTTAAAAGGCAAACGGTACAAAGAATTAGAGTAGCAATTTGGGAAATCGCAAGAGATTGCAAAAATCTTATCAGAAGGATTTTAGCCCTGCAATCTGTCGGAATTTCTCATATGAGACCCAAAATACAAATTGCCAAGGACCAATCTCGTATTCGCTTTCAAATTTATTCATCTAATTTGATTTTCATTTCACGATCAGCTAGACATTTTATAATTTTTTTTATTTGATTAAACTTTTAATTCAAGCTTAGATAGCCGAATCAGACTTTTCGGCTCAAGCTTTGGCACACGTTTCAAAATGTCTTTATTTGATTGCAAGTGTCTCTAGAATACGAAAAGCACAAAACAAAAATCATAAGAAATGCAATAAAATAAAAATAATACAAACACATAATCGGAAAATTTTATAATAACAAAAAACAATAAGCAACAAATCATAATAATAAAGTAAATAAATAAGAAACAAAAATAAGATCAGATCTGTTTTTTTTTTTTTTTTTTCCATCAGATGTTTTGTTCTTGTGCAATCCCAAATGTACATAGGAACACAAATTCTTAGACAGATGTCATAGTATATCATTTTGAGGAATTAAAGTTTTATCTTCTACTCAAATAAACCTATGGTAAATTTAGAGCATGTCTGGTACCGCTTTTTTCACCAATTAAAAACAAAAATATTTTCGTTGGAGCTGATCAGTGGGTCCCAGTCTAGAAATAGTGGGTCAAAAATGTTATGCTATAACGGGAAAAAAATGAATTTATTTCCTCCAAAAATCGGCACCAGACATGCACTTAAAGAGTAACATCATGTAGTCCCACTGAGGTTACAACCCTCAATTTAGTTGGCGCTAGATGATTGATTGATAAAATATGAAATTAAATGATTTATTTAATTCAATATATCATTTAATGTCATATTAACGTTACCTAAATTGAGATTGAAACCCAACGGGACTAATTAGCATTACTCAAATTTAATTATCTTGGTATCAAGAAAAAGTAAAGATTAGATTGTAATTCTAAAAAGGTATTCCACTTCTAATAAAAGACTGCGCTATGGAACTAACTGACGGGGTTCAAAAACAGAAAAAAAGATGACAATCTCAAAATCAACAAAATATTATAAAGGAACTATGACAAGCTTAACCTTTGGTTTATAAGGTTGCTCATCAACCTCAATCTTTTTTTCAAGTTTGAAGATCCTTCAATGGAACCACGTTTTCTCTTGGTCAATTTCAATTTACGAACACTCGATTCACATTCTTTAGCTATAGGTCCAATTAAGTATGGTAAAAACAAGAAACGAAAATCGTAGAATTATAGTGTTTGTGGAGAGGAATATCAAACTCAAAATCAACACAATCACCATAGAAATTTACGGTTTCTTTTTAGATGATTATGTACACACCACAACTTTTGCTTGTGGCAGCACATTTTAATTGCAATAATTGTTCCAAATGTTTGTTCATTATTGCACTTATATCCTCTTTTTTCTCCACATTCTTATTAACATTTCATTAATTAGGAAGTTTTTTTCTTGATGATTATTATAGTCCAAATAAATCGGAAGGATACAAAAAGATTTATTTAGTTCTCATAATTTTAAATAAACAAAAAGAATCAAATACAAAAGTTCGAAAAAATATTTGCCTCCCAATTCAATGTGTGCTAACATAATATTTGGACATAAATCATCAAAATAGACAAAATGTACTAATTAATTGAGGATTAATGATAGAATAACAAAAAAAATGGAGATATAAATGTGATCATGAGAAAATGTTACGGATTTTAATTGAAATAAAAATGTGATGTGACATAAAAAAAAATGTGTTTGTGGAGGTATTATAGGCAGGGATGTCAATGCGACTCGTTGGCTTGAGCATTCTGTGACTCGACTCTGAAAAAGTTCGGATGACTTGGCCATCGAGTCGAGCTTCATTTTCCAGAGCCGAAGCTTGAGCCAGCACGTCACAGGCCATAACACGGGCCAAAATGGCTCGTCTATATAATATTGGAAAATTCTAACATATATGGGGCCACACGTAACATATTAACACGTGTGGTGCTATTATTTAAAGTATATTAGTCAATTAAAGTGATCTACTAAAGATGAAATTTGACTAATGGGTATTATGTTTCATTGAATTAAAGTGTAGAGACCGGAAGTTTGTTTTAGATTGTTGAGGGGCCGATTTGAAACAAATGAAAGATAATGAATGGTCATTATCTTATGAATATATGAGTTATGGTCGCCATTTGAGTGTGTGCTCCAAGAATCTCTACATCCCATCAATGAAGATCAAAATTGAAGTGAAGTTCACAAATCAAATTGGAAGATCCAACCCCTTCAGATAAAAAATCTGAAATCTATGGTTTAAGGTATGTTTTATGCTTCCGCTATTTCCATTCTCATTAATTTCAATATGGATGGATTAGAGAAAGGGTTTGATGAATTATAAGATTTGATAATGTTTTGGATCGAGAATCCTTTTCTGTTTTTCTATCAATTGGTATCATAGCCGATCCATTGTTGAATCATTGAGAAATTAAATTTTGAAATTCTGAATTTTATAGTTTGTATGATTTTATTGCTATTTTATGCAATTTGAATTAATATTACATGAAATTTAGCATGTAATAATATGGTTTTTTGATATAATTAAGATTTTCTTCTTTATCAAGAAAAATTCGAATTTTGAAATTGAGGTTGGATTATTATATGGATGTAGATCTGTTAAACGGTCAGTATATTTTAAAAAAAATTATATTGGTGGCCGCCGGTAGCAGCGCTCTACCGGCGGCAGGCATCGTTTCTAGTAGAGGTTTCGCTGTTGTAACAGCAGCGCCAGCAGCGGGCGCTGCTGGCCAGCTGGCTCCGGCCCTTGGCGGCGCAAGAGGAAAGATGGAGGGGCCTCCGGTTTTCGGTTTGGAAGGTAAGGGACGGGGGGCTTGGGCTGTAAATTTGAAATTTTTAGGCCCTTGGCTGCAATTTAAGGATTAGGGTTTAAATTTATATTTTAACCTCTAAGGTTTTAAGTTTATTCAAGTTGGGCCATAATGTTATGTGTTTTAATAACTCAGTCCCTAAAGTTTAAAGTTCATCATATTTGGCCTTTTCAAGTTCTAGGTTTAATAATTCAGCCCCCAAAGTTCTAAAATTAATTAATTTGGGTCATTTAAGTTCTGAATTTTGTAATTTAGCCCTTGAATGTTCATAATTGGTTTAAATTGACCCCTAAAGTTTCTAATAATTGATTTTTGACTTCTAAACTTTTCAATAATTTATTAATTGACCCATAAAGTTTTGTATTATTAAGTTTTGGGTCCCTAAAGTTTTCAATAATTAATTATTGATCCCTTAAGTTTTGAATTAATTGATTTTGACCCTAAAGTATTGAATTATTAACCCTTAGGCCCTTAAAGTTTCAAGATAAATACAATTAAGTATTCTGTTTTTCAAATTTTGGTATAAAGGACTCATTTGAAATTATAATATTCGAAAGTGACTTAATTGAAGCAATATGTTGACAAAGCAACCTCTATTGTGGAAATTAATTAACTTAGAATATTAGAAGGAATTCGTATGTATGCTTGTTCATGCGGATATTAGTCCGCCCAAAGGAATGTTAATATTTAGCCGAATTGTATGGACACTTGTGGTGGTAAATGTGTGACAATTATAAGGTTTCCATGTGAATAATAAATCAATCAAAAGATAGGTTTATTATTTGACAGGAGTTATTGTCAATGTTTGATCACTACGCCAAGAGTACCACTTACAGTTAATATTACTGTCCAAAGACTTGATATTAATGATGTGCTAGGTATCTTGAGATGGGGCTTACCATTATTTGAATTTATTAATTGTTTATACGGATTCCAATGTGAAGATGTTAATTGGGAATATGTTCTCTATTCAGTCAATCCATCTACTTCTGCAATATCTGTCAACATCAACACAATTCCAATGCACAGAACAAACTTCAAGTATTGGAAAGAGAGCATATTTATTGTTCTTGACTGTAAAGATCTAGATCTTGCGCTCCGGATTGAGCAACTCACTCCTTTTACGGAAGAAAGTTCATCTGATGGAAATGAGAACTTTGATAAGTGGGATCACTCAAATCGCATGAGTCTAATAATCATTAAGCGCGGCATTCCGGAAGCCTTTGGAGGCACAGTATCTGAAAAAGTAACTAATGCCAGTGATATATTTGCCGAAATTGAGAAACGTTTTGCGAAAAACGATAAAGGGTGAAACAAGCTCGCTTTTTCAAAGCTTGATTTCAATAAAGTATAAATACAAAGAAAACATAAGGGAGTACATTATGGAGATATCTCACATTGCTTCTAAGCTTAAGATACTAAAGCTCGAGATGTATGATGACTTGCTCTTACATTTGGTATTGATTCCGCTTCTTGCACAATTCGGTTGATTAAGGGCAGTTACACCTATCAAAGGGGAAAATGGACTCTTAATGAGCTCATTTCCATATTATCTGCAAGAAAAAGAAATGCTAAAGCAAAATGAAACTGACATTACACACTTGGCTAGTACTTCTAAGGATAATAAAGAATAACAAAGTTGCATCCGGTTAGGTATAAAATAAACAGCAAAAGCCTGAAAATGATAAATTTAGCTGTAACTTTTGTAAAAATCTGGGATATATAAAGGGAGATTGTACTAAATACCATGCTAGGCATGTAAAGAATGGTACACTTCTCACTTTGGTTTGTTTTAAGGTAAATTTAATGTCAATACCTAGACACACTTGGCAAATATATTTCGGTACTTGTACTCAAATAGGTGTGTCTGTGTGGGGTTGTCTGAGCTGCCAAACCAATTGATGCTGAAAGATTCATCTATGTAGGGCGATGACAAATCAGTTAAGGTTGAGGCTATAAGGACTTTAGGTTATCATTAGAGACTGGTTATTATTTGGATTTGAAAGAGACATTTACAGTACCGTCTTTTGGACGGAATTTTGTTTCTATTTCTACATTGGACAAATTTGGTTACTCTTGTTCAATTTGAAATAGTCAGTTGATCTTTCTTACCTCAAAAATGTGGGCACCAGTTCTTTATCCGATAACGATAAGCTATATCTGTTTAATACGGTTGCCTCTTATAAAGAAATTTTGTATATGAATCCGCATGGTATTAAACATAAATTAACTAAGTTTTGGCACAAACAATAAGGTCACTTCTCTCAAAAGAGAATGAAAAATCTTGTGTTAGAATGAATTCTTGATTCCCTTAATTTTTCCAGACTTAAGTATCAATATCAATTGCATTGAGGGTAAATAAACAAACATAAGAAGATTAAGTTCCATACGACTTCGGACGTCTTAAAACTAATTCATACAGTTATCTGTGGACCATTTTCTTCGACTTCTTGGAATGGTCAACATTCATTTTTTAAGTTTATAGATGAATTTTCTCACTATGGCTACCTATATCTCATCTATGAGGAATCCCAAACATTGGACATGTTCAAGGCATACAAGACTGAGATTGAAAATCAACTCAGTAAAAGAATTCAACAGTCAAATTTTACCATAGTAGCGAATACTATGATAGATATGACGGATAAGGAGAACAACGTCTATGGCCTTTTGCTAAAATTCCTAGAGGAATGTGAAATCATTATACAGTATATCATAATCTTTCTAGTAAAGATCAGTAAAGACTACAGCTTGAATTTTCAACACAATTCCTAATAAAGCAATTTTTTAAGGGGTTGCAAATTTTTAAAGATCCCACTATTAAGTCAATATTCGAAACGGGAAATGTTCGTTTCCTTGAGGATGTAGAGTTTGCGGGGGGAGATAAGGTTATAAGATTTGTCTTGAATGAAGAATATGTATATATTTCTTTTGTTGCAATTGACAATGATCAGGTTTAAGGACAAATTCTTGCTCCATATCTTGTTCAAAAAGGAATTTCGGATCAAGACTACATTACAAAATTCCCTATACACAATCTCTTGATTGTTTCAAAAATTCAAACTCAACAACCTCAAGAATAAATGTCATTAAGGAAATCCACTATAAAATTGAGAAAATCAATGACTTTATAGTCTTTTCCAAGAAAATAAGGATGTCATGGATTGTTGAAAAAAGACGTGGTCAATCAACTTTCATCAAATCATGCAAATGAATAGCTCTCAAAAGTGGATTGATGCCTGAATAAGGAGTATAAATCTATGCAAGACAATAAAGTTTGAGATATTGTCCCATTACCAGAAGGTACAAAACTCATTGGTTGCAAATGAATATTTAAAATCAAAGGGATTCAAATGGTAATGTGGAAAGATATAAGACTCGTCTTGTAACTAGAGACTTTATTCAAAAGGAAGTCATTGACTACAAAGAGATTTTCTCTCTAATTTCAACGAAAGACTCTTTCAGGACAATTATGGCACTTGTTGCACATTTTGATCTTAAGCTACAACAGATGGATGTTAAGACGACGTTTTTCAATGGTGACATTGGTGATACGATCTATATGGTACAACCAAAAAACTTTGTGTCAGGAGACCAAAGAATATAGTTTGTAAATTAAAGAAATCCATCTATGGCTTAAGTTGGTTTCCCGTCAATGATACCACAAGTTTCATCAAATAATTGTCTCATTTGGTTTCGAGATGAATGCTGTTGATGATTATGTGTATCACAACTTCAGTGGGAGTAAGCATATTTTCCTGGTTTTATATGTTGATGACATACGGCTTGCCACTAATGATATAGGAATGTTGTACGAAACTAAAAGATTTTCATCAAGAAGTTTTGAGATGAAATATTTTGATGACGTCTATTTTGTATTAAGGATATAGATACACAAGAATCATTCTTGGTGTATTTTTTTGGATTATCACAAACAAATTGTATCGATAAGGTTCTTAAAAGATTTGAATTGCGGATATGTAATTCAGGTGACCCCTATTGATAAGGGAGACAAGTTTAATCTTAATTAATACCTCAGGGATAAATCTAAAGAAAATGAAATACGTGAAATTCTCTATGCTTCAGCAATTGAGAGTTTAATGTATACTCAGGTTTATACACATCCGGATATAGCATTTATTGGAATGCTAGACAAATATTTAACTAAATTTCGGGATGGAAATTTGGAAAGCAGCCATAAGGTTATTCATTGTTTATAGAGAACTAAATATTGCATGATCACATTCAGAAAAATCAGGCCTATTGGAGATCGTTGGATATTCTGATTATGATCATGGAGTTTGACTACAAAATATTATCACTATGCTGCATATTTTGGATGGAATTGAAAGACCATTTAAGTTATTTTGTGACATAACAGTCTTGTATTCCGACGGGAACATGACGATATCAAAGTCTAAAGACATTGAGTTCCTAGTTATAAGGAAAGAATTCAGAGTGGTTAGATTGATATAAAGCATATAAGGACAAAATCCATAATCAAGGATCTACTTACTAAATGGATACCACCCAAGGCGCATATGAGTGTTGCATCTTTTGATGATATGCCAGTTTAGTGAGAGTTTGTATTTGGATGTTGTCTGTTTCAGACACATATTTTGTCCATGGATATTCAGTTAATTTCAGAAATAAAGTATTCGGTTCAGTTTCACTCTTATTAAAGTTTATGGTTGATCTCACTTAAGAAATAATGTTGGACCAGTTGGAAATAGACATGTTGGATCACATAACATGTAATTTCCATGCTACACTTCCATGATTGATCAATGATGTACGTGATCATTGATGGATTTAGTCACGCTAAATGTGACGAAAATCGTTTTGATCCTATATCAATATGACTAATGGACGAGATTGTTTGAAATACCCATAATAATAATAATAGCAAAATTTTGAGCTCATAAGATTGTGCACATTTGAAAGGTTACACGTATGGCCAAGTGGGAGATTGTTGAAAAATTCTAACATATGTAGGGCCATACGTAACATATTAAAATGTGTGGTGCTATTATTTAAAGTATATTAGTCAATTAAAGTGATCCACTAAAGATGAAATTTGACTAATGGGTATTAGGTTTCATGAAATTAAAGTGTAGGGACCGAAAGTTTGTTTTAAATTGTTGAGGGGCCGATTTGAAACAAATGAAAGATAATGAATGGTCATTATCTTATGAATATATGGGTTGTGGTCCCCATTTGAGTGTGTGCTTCAAGAATCTCTACATCCCATCAATGAAGATCAAAATTGAAGTGAAGTTCACAAATCAAATTGGAAGATCTAACCCCTTCAGGCAAAGAATCTGAAATCTATGGTTTAAGGTATGTTTTATGCTTCCGCTATTTTCATTCTCATTAATTTCAACATGGATGGTTATATTAGAGAAAGGGTTTGATGAATTATAAGGTTTGATAATGTTTTGGATTGAGAATCATTTTCTGTATTTCTATCATATAACTGTCTGCATGAAGCTGCCTGCATTTAAATTGAAAAATTGTAGGTTGTAGGTTGAAAAATTGTAGGTTGTAGCTGCCTGAGTTTCATGCAGCTATCCTGTAGCTGCTTTTGCAATTGTAGGTTGTAGCTGTTAAAAAATTGAAAAATCCCATAAACTTGATTTTAATTTTTTAATTTATTTGTTTCAAAAAATTGTATACAAAATATTTTAGAGGAAATTAGGCCCAGCACTTTCATTTACTTAGAAAATTGATTCATACACTTTGACTTTTTATCTTTCTATATATAAAAAGTGGCTATGAAACGGAATTTCTTGGTTTAACGGAAAAACTAACGGAATTTCTTGTTTTAACGGAAAACTTATAACTTTAGGGTCCAACTTGAATTTATTTAAAACCTTAGGGGCTAAAACTTAAAATTTAACCATAATCCTTAAATTGCAGCCAAGGACCTTAACATATCAAATTTACACAAGAAGTCCCCGCCTCCTCAACTCTCAAAAACCGAAAAAAAACCTTTAATCTTCCATGACTGAAAAATTCAATGTTGTCAAACACAGCCCGGCCCGGCCCGGTTCGACCGAAAAAATCGGGAACCGGGCCAAATCATGTTCGATTTTTTATTATTTTCAAAACCGGTTAAAACCCGTCAAACCCGTCCCGATTTTCAATTTTTTTTGGTTAAAAATTTTTTAACTTCATAAATGGGCTTCAAAATTTATTTAGAATTCTAAGGCCCATGGAGAAGTAATGGATATCATGCTCATTTTATAGATGCACTTCTCTCCAAATGTTTCATAAACTTTCAATGTGGGATTGTGTCTTTTATACATGCTCTTAAGTCTAATAGTTTTATAAACTTCCAATGTGGGATAGTGATATATAACCAAAAAATGTTAAAATACCCATCAAAATCATTTTCAAATGTACGTTTGGCTAATTTGATTTTTAATAACAACTAATTAAATTGTAATATTCACTTTTATTCTTTCATTTATTTAATTTTTAAATTTAACTTAAATTACACTTGATTATTAATATATTAATGTTAGATATCATTTTCTATAAGTTTAAATTATTTTAATTTAACAAAGTAAACTATTTTAACATATTGATTTTTAATTTTTAGTATTGAGACTAATTGTAGGATAATGAATCTAATTGGTAAAAATATATTTACTTTGAATTATTAATATGAAAATTTTAAAAAATATATATTATTTTATTATTTTTGTATATATTTATTGCATCCGATTCAACCCCGGTTGAACCTTTTGACCCTTGATCCTTCACCTTTTCCGAGTCGATGACCGGGTCGGCTTTCAAAACACTGGAAAAACCTTAATGGAGAAGCTCTTCCCCTCTTTTCATGGCCGACGCCCCCAAGAAACCGTAGTGGCCGGGGGTTGAGGGCGACTGTGCTTGCCCATCATCTTAATTGGATTAATCATGGGCGCAATAATCATCTTTTTCTCCTGCACAAGCAATATATGGAGACATCCAATTTAATCCTTTCAAATCCAGCAATCAATTCATGAGAAATGCTGGACTTACATGCTACTGTTTCATAGAAGCCTTACAGGAAAAAAAAAAATCAACCGGTTCGAGAGAAAAGAGATAGAAGCCGTTTTAAAATAAGGCAAAGAGGAAGGAAAGAACCTATTTCTCCCATTTCTCACTTGCTGTTCCCGCCCACCTCATATTCCTCCATCTCGAGCACAATGTAATCAGTGAGCTTACTGAGAACGAAGATTACACCTCGCGATCCCACATACCTTCTGTAGACTATAGTTCTATAGCAAGCTGTACTGACTTCATATGTGTATTTAGAGGTGAAAAACTCAGAGAGAGGTACTTCCTTAATGTAAGTCAGGTGAAATAAATAATGACTATGACTCTTTTGACATGTAGACACAAAAATAAGAATACGAAGCTAACTGAAGTTTGCCTGATAGATGTTAATGTCATTGGATGTTCAAAATGTATTTTTATTTGGGGGCATCTTTTTCTTGTCATTTGTTTTTAGAATATAGTATAATATTATTGTGCATAATATGAACTTTGAGTTTTATGTTTGTGATTTTGGATTGGAGACGTGCATTGCACGTTGCTTGCATCTAGTATTTTAAAAAATATTATGTTTTACGGTGAGAAAAAACAGATAGTGTTCAACACAACCAAAACCTAAATTTGTGGTTTATCTCTATCAAATTCCTATGATTTTCAAGATTTTGGTCGCTTATAGATGACTTCGTTTCACGATCAGGCATCATCAAGCCCTATCTCTCTCTCTCTCTCTCTCTATTCAATCCAAGATCAGTTTTTGGTAAAATTTTCTTAGATATGTTTTAAAGATTTGTGTAATTACATGTTGACCAACGTCTTTGAATGATTTAGGTAATTGGAGCTGGACCCACAACGAGAGATTCCCAAAGGACATTGATCCACGACGGGCTTCTATCATTGAGAACTGTTGGCAAAGGTCTTTCTCTAATTTCTGATTGCTGACCAATTGTTTTCATTATCTGCAAATAGATGAGTTTCAATATTATCTTTACAACTATTTTGGACAGATTTTTCTCTACAAATGATATATAACCAAGAGTTTTAGATGCACGGCTGTTTCAACATATCACAGTTATGGCCTTGAAGTTCTTAAATCTTTTGAGTGAAAAAAATAAAATAGTGATATGGTATTCTACTTCTTGTATTTGCATAACTTTGTGTACTCAATTGTTAAATATGTTTGATTTCTTTTTAAAAACATATCTAGTTGTGGTCATAGTTAGTTTTCAATGGCATTACCACTATTGAATTTCAAGGAGGTTTTTGACAGCCAAACCTATGTTTTGGAACCTGGTTAAATTATGTGAATCCTGTTCTGTATTTTAGCCATTTTATTGCAGAGATAAAACTTGTTACAAAAGTGTTTCGGTACTGGATATTGGATTTACACAACGAATACCGAATTTACAGTTTTATACCATATTTATAGCTTGCCGGATTGGCGTATACTGTATATGAAGCTTACCGGATTGGAACATACCATATATGAAACATATCGTACTTGCAGTAGGCTTAGATACCGTATATGTACATATCATATTTGCAGTAGGTTTAGAATATAACAGATTTAATTATGTATAATAGATTTAATAATCTAGCAGATTCAAACAAATAATTGAAAAAAAACGAATTAAACAACAAAACTTTTAACTTGAGGCCTGTGTTACACACAGTTTCCTTAAAACATATTCACACCCTTACCGTCTGTGCTTGAGATATAATTTGAGCGTCTACTTCCCATAATACAACGGTATAACAGTAGAATTTGAGCACCACAGATTGTATTCTGGCAAACTGAGTTAGTGCCCGAACAATATCACCACGAAAATAGAAAACGAAAAAATATGCACACAAACTCGAACTGTATGCAGATGAATTTTCAGATGAATTCGTGTGTAGAAAAATGTAAAAAACGAGACCTATATAGACTTAGCTCTTGTAACTTATCCATTCACTTCATGGCAATTACCACGGGAGTTTCAGAAAATGAAAAGTCAGTTGAATAAAATAAAATTGTAGCAAAACGTGGACATTCCTAAGGGGTCAATTTTGCTCATTTCAGTCCGATATTCTTGTACGCAGGTCGCGCCCGCACACAAGTTCAAGGCCTAAACCCTATTTCGGTCCATGATTTGCACCCCCTGGGCGCGCACGTGGAGAAAGCCTCTATGCTACACATGATTACATCACTCTAAAGTGCAACCATATATAAAGTGGTTTTTCTTTTTATCTACTTCTTATGTGGGACAAACTTTTTTTTAGTTTTCTCACCAACATAAACTCCTTTTAAGTGGCACATTTTGAGTTTCGATTTCTCATTCACTCGAGCATCAATTTTGACAAGTAATTTTATGATTTCGATTTACTCATGGAGGAGAACACAAATTAATCTTTATCTTCCAAAATAGCCAAATGAGCCCCACTCAAAACTCATGCCAAAGTCAGCCAAAATCCTCTTTTTTCCCAACAAACTATCAGTTGGGCGCCTTTTGGATAAATTGTAATTAGTTGGTGCTTTTATATAGCGGTAAATTTAATATTGATTACTCTTGAGAAAGCATAAAGTGACGAGATTGGGATAACAATTCCCAATATTGTGAAGATAAAGTATGTTGGGTAGTTATATTACTTAATCAAAAACCATAGTCAGTAGACAATTGAAGTGTGTACATAATCGGAACTCGTTATAGTTTAAACTACAAATAAAATTGAGTGCAATCAAACTTCTTTCAAAATGCTATTGTTGACTAGCTTTCATTTCCACATTTTTGCTTATAAATGTCAACGGAAGAAGCCATGCAACTTGGTAATTCTATCTCCAAATTTAGTGTTCCAAATGTCTAATGTACCAAATGTCAAAGCATTTGTCTATATTCTTGATTTGCTATGGGGTTACGAATTTCTGATAACTCGCAGTAAAATGTTGTATGGCTGATGCATTGAATTTCTGTTTCTCAAAATGATTTTCTTATATATTGTTTTACATGGAACAGGCCTTGAGGGTTCATCAGGCTTTGATGAGAGGAGAAAGAAAAATCGATTTTAAGAATTCTGAGGAAAAAATGAAGGACAAGGATAGGTTCCATGAAGAATAAGCACTGAATGCATCATCAAAGTTCAAGCATTCTCTCAAAAAGAAGAGCAACAAAAGAAAGAGGTGATGGCTTCTGTTTCAATTGAGGATTCATTTTAAAGGGGGCATAATGTTGTCAGCAGGGGCGGAGGCAGGGGGGTCCTGGGGGGACCCGGACCCCCCCCCCCCCCCCCCCCCAAAAAAAAAATTTTTTTTTTTTTGACATTTTTTTTTTTTTTTTTTTTTTTTTTTTTTTTTTTTTTATATCATTTTGTATTGGTATTGGTGTTAAAAGTAATTATCGGATATGTTCTCAAATATGGTTCTGAAAATGGATAATAACATTGAATGAGAAAGATGACATTTGAAATTAAAAACTTCAACCAATATGTTTTAATTTAAGAAATTATAGAGAAAAAAATATTTATTTATGAATCCTAATAGTCGAAAATATTAGATAGTTCTCATGTCTAACAGTTCCACTACGAGTTAATATTTACAACAAATGAATGACACTTCTAAATATCATTAATTTTTCTCTCAGTTTCACTTTCTATTTAGGGTAATAGATCTCCAAAGTTCAAAGAACAGTAAACCAACCAAGTATAAGAACGAAATTTATTTCCTCTAAGTTCCACATCATGATCTTTCACACTCAGCTACAGTTATACAATGAAAAACGCCTCTTTAAAAAATAAGCACTTGTAAAACCAATTATTTACTTAAATAAATGCTATGAAACATAGAAAATGTATTAGAAGTGCAAGGTAACAAGGAAGAAACTCAAAAAAATTTCGGGGGCAGCCCCCGTGGGCCCCCACTCCTTCAACTCTGGGACCCCCTATTTCAAAAGGTTGGCTCTGCCCCTGGTTGTCAGAGAACTACCTAAAGGACAATGAACATGGGCGGATCCAACCCCCGGTCAGTCCCGCGACCGCTCGTGCTGGTTCTGCCGGGAACCATTTTTTTTTTGTTGACAATAGATAAACATTTTAGATTATATACATAGTAATTCATTTTATTTACAAAATATTTCTTATAGCTCAATTGGTTAGAACTTGCATATTCATGTTAGATGTCACGATTTCGAATCCCTTCTCAATCAATTTATTGTGCAATTTTTTAGTTGGAAAATTTTTACAAAAATTAATGCAAAAGAGAGAAAATTCAAACTTGTGACCTCTTCTTATCTTAGAATTATTGAAACTTGACCATTATGACACATAATGAACTTTGATACTAAACTTAACAAAATAATATATGTTAAATTTCAGTCGTTTTAATGCAATTGCAAAAATTCTAATTAGTGTTGTTCAATTGTCGAATTCGAACCTGTGACATTTCTTATGATTATTGAAGGTTTGACCATTATAGCACTTATTGAACTTTGACACTAAACTTACCAGAATAATATATGTTAAATTTTATCGATTTTAATGCAATTTTAAAAATTCAAACCCATGTTCTTCCTTTAAATTATACAAAACTTGGTCACAATATCATTTAGTGAATATTGCTAATTTCTACAACAGAATTATAGACGTTCAGTCTGAACAAAATAGTTATTATATTTAAATTTTAGACCTTGTTTGATTTTTATTTTTTTTCAAAATACATTTTTCATTATTTTTTTCAACCACACATTTTTCAATAAAATAATATTACATTGAAATTCTAAACTTTTCTTTATTTTTAATAACACATTCTCCATCAAATCACTATTCCAAAATGCATTTTTTTTTGTTGCAAAAAGTGGACATCAAAAGAGGCTTTTAATATTTTATTGCTGCCCACGATCGACGATCAATGGCCGCCCGTGCTAACTCAAAATGATAGATCCGCCCCTGACGATGAAGGTCAAACACTACATCATTATGCTGTTATTTGTGAAAAAATTGTCATAGTTGAGTTACTTGTGAAGCATAATGCTAATGTAAAGATAAATGACAAATTCCTTGCCATGTGCTTTTGTCAAATTCTGGTTAGTCGACAATGTGAACGAAAAGTAACATGTTTCTATCATTTCTATGAGTGTTTGTTACCTTTTTCAACGTTTGTTACTTTTTTTGAATTTTTATTACCTTTTTTTATTGTTTATTTCTATTTTTTAGATTTTTGTCACTTTTTTTTTATTGACAGACATCACTTTTAATAAAAAGATATTGTATGCCACTTTTTAATTAAAAAAAATGATAGACAAATTTACAAAGTGTCGTTTAATATTTAGTAGACATGCAGTGTTCTAGTGAATATTTGACAATTTTCTCAAGTGGATAGACCATAGCGACCAAGAAAAAAAAATAAAAATCTCGTGTTTCGTTTTAAAAGAAATTTTCTTTTATAAATCGAAAAATAAATTAGATTAAATTGTTTCGTCGCTACGACACTTTCTAAGAGTTCAAATTAAAGTTTTGGGCCACGATGGTAAAATTTCGCGCACTTGTTTTTTTTTTTTTTTAAATTTTTATAAGGTATCAAAATTTTTTAAACAACAAATTTTTATTTTGATTTGATTACGTTATTTGTGCCGACACACTTATTATTAATTGTTGCCTATGTTAAGTGCTTAAATTTTAAAAATTAAATACACCAATTATATTGTACCAAATAACCCCAAATTCAATCCCACTATTTTGAATTCTTCACACCCATGATTTTCTTCCACTAAGGCACCATATACCATCCACTTGCCATAACCTCCCCACTCACATTATCCTTAATAACCCCCATTTAATTAACCGCCACCCATTTGCAATTTAAAACCATAACCTCCTACAACTCTTAAAAACCATGTTTTCCCTCCCAAACTTTTATATCTATATATAAATTTATTTTGCCATTTTTCCATAGATTAAAGGCACTTTGAATCTGAAAATTTTCTAAGAAGAAGCTAAGAGTACGCGGCATTTATTACAAATTGGACACAAAAGGGTATTCAAATTCCAAGCATTTAAGATAGGGTGTTTTCGGCACTTTTATAAGTGAAGTAAAAATTATTTATTTTCAATTTGCATTAAATGTGTTATTATGTATGTTAGTCATGAAAAAAATGGAAGCACCATTTGGTAATTCAAATAAGAGATGAAGATATGATTTTTGTTACTTGAAAAGAGTTATCAAAACCTAAGAATAAGCGGACTGCCTGACACCTGTTCGCTTTGAAATTGATGGTGACACAAATAATTAAAGTTTGCATTTCCAGAAAACATATATATATTTTTATCATTTACTTAAGTGTTTTCTATTGAGTATTATTTGTGGTACTCATCCCTACTAAATTTACAGGTTAATTCAAGGCATGACAGTGGTTTGACATAGTAACAAGTGCTCGACAATTTGAAATGCTCTTTTACTTTCTAGTAAATTTTCAATTATGTAAAGCTCTTATGAACACTTAGATGACACTTTTAAGATGCTTAATTGTCTATTTTGTCTAATTTTTATATACATTGCATGTTGACTATAATTTAAAAGTGTTGGATTGACTATGCATGAAGTTTAATTATTGTTGAATTGAGTTTTCATATTTTGTCGTCCTACTTAAAAATGGTATAACTTGGATTACGGTGCATGTTTCAGGGTCCGTTTGATTGCAAATGTGGAAAATTGGTGGAAAAAAAAATGTTTTACTGGGAATTGAATTGCCTAGAATTTGTTTTACTGGAAATTGTAATTAATTGTGTTTGATTGGTATAATTTTCTACCTAAAAAATGTTGAAAGTTTGGTGTCCGTTCGACTTTATTTTTTATAAAAATTGTCCATTAAAGTGATAATTTTTTCTACCAATACGTCTAGAATTTGTTCCAATTACCAAAAAGTAAAAGAAAAAATTTAAACAATTAGAAAAAATTACCATATTCATTTGACTTTGTTTTGCATAAAAATTGTCAATAAAAATGAAAATTCTTTTTACAATGGTTGATAGAATTGGTTGCCATTGCTAAAAAAAAGGTGGAAAATGTTTTCCCACCTATTAGGTGAAAAATATTTTCCATCATTTGTGCATCAAATGATTGTACCTAGAAAAATGAAGGAAAACATTTTTCGTGAAAAATTTAGCCTATCAAACAGTCAAAAAGTTTAGAATTTCCTTAAAATATTACTTAGAGAAAAAGTTATGTTCGTTTTAGTAGACCGCATCGGGTCAATTTCGAAAATACTGTCCAGCATAGTTGAAAAATATTTTCGTGCTTCAAACATTATCATCGAGACCCCAATTTTTTTTAATATTGTAAGTATATGAGTGTTATAGTGTCTGTTAAAGTTTCATAAATTTTAGTCGACGTTTGTTAAGCCAAACATATTTTTATCTTTGCCGCTACACAATCAGTATTTGCTGAATTTTCTCGAAATGTTTTCCCAAAATCATATTGCACCATAATTGTTTAAATCTATATGGACAAATATCATCCATTATTTTATATATTCAAAATCCATAATTTCATTATTTACAATTTATCTTGATTAATATTAAAGAACTCCAACAAAGAAGATTTTTCTTGTAACACTTCGAATTTGAAGAATTTTGGAGCGTTACACTATGTGTCACTTTTTAATAATAAAATGGGCACGATCACTTTTTAAAGTGTCACTTTAAAAAAAATTGTCATTTTTTAAGTGTTTGTTACAATTTTTCAATTTATGTCACTTTTTAATGTGTACCACTTTAAATAAAAAATAAAAAAATTGTCACTTTATTTATTGTTGGTTACATTTTTTGAATTTGTGTGACTTTTTGAGTGACAAATATCAGTTTTTAAGAAAAGTGACAGTCACTTTTTAATTTGGATATTTTTTTTTTTAACAAAAAAGTGACACTTAACTTTACAAAGTATTTTTTATTTTCAAAATACTTTTCATATAATTTTTCAAGACATATAATTTTAGGGGTATTTTTGTAAATTATCCAATATTTTATTCGTGTACAATTTTAATACCGCCTACCTTGATGGTAATTGGTCCCGAGCCCAAAAAAATGAGGATTATACTTTTTATTTAATATGCTAATGTATAAATTACATAAAATTTACATTGTTAAAATAATTTAAAATTTCATGAATTATAAAATAAATAAATAACCAGTCAGCTCGGTAAGGTTCGAATCGAAAGCGTGATCCAAGCCTCAAGCCCGGTCCAAGCCTAGATTTTTCAAGGCTCGACACGACTCATGCCAAAAAAGTCCTAGCTATTTTTTGCTCGAGTCGCGATCTTCTCTAATTACAGGTAAAGAAAAAGGAAAAATTCATATTTCAGGTGTATGGTTTACACCAATTCAAAAGTCATGTAGATAGTTTAATAATTCAAAACTCAGGTATTAGGTAATTAATTAAAATTATTTATTAATTATGTCACAATTATACAATTAATGGTCACATATATATAATTATATGTCACAATTTATTTATTGGTCACATATTATCAAATTAATTAGTCACTGATGATCTCGAGGTCACAAATTCAAAAAATTATAAGTCACAGTTAATTTCATTGGTCACGTATTTTCAAATTTATTGGTCACAGATTATTTTCAGTCACATATTGTCAAATTTTTAGGTCACAGATAATCAAATACTTGTTCACATACCACCAAAAATAACCACCACCATCGTTGCCTCTGCCACAAAATCGCCATCACCTCAAGACGACCAGTACCAACACCACTGTCGCAACAACCATCACCACCACCACCACACAAAACACCCCTATCGTCACCAGATGACTATCAACGCCACCACCAACCATGCTGCTGTACACAAAACACCACCACGATGCTACTGTGTGGACGGCGTCGCGACGCTACTGCGAACTGGGCAGCGTCCGACGCAGAGAGAGACAATGGAGAGAGGGGTAGGGGAATGAGGGAGAAGGGAAGAGGAGGGAGGCGAGAGAGAGAGATAGGAGGGAAGTGAATAGAGAGATAAATTAGACTATGAATTAAAATTTTAATAAAGTACCTAATAAATTTTTGAATAAATAGAGAGAGATAGGATAAATTATTCTAAAATTTATTTTTGAATAAATAAATTTTAGACCTCACTTTTAAAAACTTATTTTTAACCACCTAGCTCTATGTAATTACCACTGAACAAAATATGGGAATTCTTACGGACATTGGATAAACAAGAAGGCATAATTGAGATAAATAACATGGTTGCTTAACAAACTCGTAACGACACCGTATTGCCCGACTCCAGTCCAACGATGACGGCCGGCGGGCGATAACCGAAGTGTCCGAAATGATTCTAACGTCAAGAAGATCCTACTGACATCATTCTTCGCAATGATAGCCTAGACGACGACGTTTCCAACAGGGACGTAGCCAGGATTTTTAGTTGGGGGGGCGAAAATACGGGGGGTGGAGGGGGGCGGGCCCCCCTCCCGGGGGTTCGGGGGCTCCGCCCCCGATTTTTTTTTTTAACTAAAAGAATTGAAAATGAAGATTTTGAGTACCAAAATAGTACTGAAATTCAATGTTCAATTCAATACTACTTAATTCTAAAATTCAAATATTCAATAACTAACACAATTACACAAACTAACAGCAATTACTCTACTTAATTTTTAAATTCAAACATTCAAGAATAAGACTTATTAGGATTGAACACACAAAATGACGAAATCAACTTTAACAATGCATCAGTCACAAATCACAATCTCAATATTTTCCTTTCAATGAGAAATCAAAATTATATACTAGACAAAACAAGTAAACATGTATCATGCATAAACCAGCTTGGGAATTGGGAACTTAGGTTTTGGATTGGATTTTGGTTATTTATTTATTTAAGTAACTATTGGATCTTTTGTTTAAATCTAAGATTTTTGTATGGTTGAATTTTAAAGTGTAAGTTATTTGCTCAATATTTATTAATGGAAAAAAAATAAAAAAATTTTGGGGCGAGTCAAAATCTTGGGGGGGGGGGGGGGGGGGGGGGGGGGGCGGAAACTGAAAAATACATTACAAATTAACTACGAATAGTGTACGCGGACAATGTTGGGGGGAGGGGGGGAAACGAGGCTCCAACTCCACGGCAAGTCTTTACCATCAACGCGGCAAGCTTCTGCGTTCAGAATCGTTTTTCAAATCGCAAAAGACGATGGCATTTTTGGACTGTACAGAGGCTTGTCCCCAGCTGTCGTTAGACACCTTTTCTATACTCCGATTCGAATCGTGGGGTACGAGCATTTGCGTAATTTCGTGCCGTCTTCTGATAATTCGCTCTCCCTTTTTAGCAAAGCGGTTATGGGCGGCATTTCTGGTGTCATTGCTCAGGTATTTATATACTTCTTGTGACAAAATTTAAATGAATCTACATGCTTAAGCTTTTAGACGAGATGCTTAACATTTAGGACTTATTCACGTAGATTCCTTGGGTGTGTAATGTTTTGATGAAACATAAAGTCTTGTAGAACAACAAATGAGAACCTTGTATGGTAATAACACCGGCATCAAGTACTAATTTTAGGAGTTTCTTGAATTATTAAGGTAAAGGATGTTAATGTCTAATATGGCTTTAAACTGTCTAGTGTATTTCAAACGTCAAGAAAGGACATTGAATTGTGAGTGCAGGAGCATAATTTAGGAGAAAGTGGCAGTTTCTATATCTCTGTTGTACTATGTTTTAAGTAAGAATTGGTTTATGCTGAACTTATAGTGGTGAAATATCTTGTTTTTAATTGTCTCTACGGGCATTTGATTTGGCTTTGGGAATTGATTAATGTTATTTTATTTTGTATTTACTTTAAATTCTAAGTCAATGAGTAAAATTTTATAGCAAATGAGGTAAAGAAAGGTAAAATTGTTCTCGAACATCTTATGTAAAAAGCTGAGATTTTTTGGGTTAGTATTAGAAATTCAGGGTGAAAGAAAGGTTGGACAGGTGTATTATATTGTTGTTTCAGTTAGTAGTGGACATAGACCATGTTTATTGGAAATTGGTAGAGAAATTTGCTCAGTTTTTATATTTGATGCTCAGATTCGCGTGAAAAATATGTCTTTACACTATACACTATTTTAGTTCTTATATTAATTGTTGTTCTGTCATAGTGGTATTTCTATTATCGAGATGTGGAATTGAACATACCGGTGATCAGGATGTATGAAAGATAAGATACTTATTAGTTTTAATTCGGACTAATGTGTTTCCTTTATGATGGTTTTGCTACCTGTAATCTGTGCTTCATGCAAACAAGTATCAGAAAGGGAAAAATTGTTTTAGTTGAGGTTGTGAGGGTAGTTAGGACTATCAATATTTTCCATACTTTTAGTCTAGATTTAATTGATTGAGTTAAAATTGATGTTTCTTGCTATCGATAGGGAATGGTTGGCTTTTAATTTTATTTATTTTTTATCAGTCTTAGTTTTTGTGTTTGAGATGAAGGAAAGACAGGGATGAGCATTTGCCAACAATTTTAAAGATTTATAAATAGATTTTAGATTTTTTTGACTTTATTCAAGCAATCATAGCATTGAAATCTCATGGTTTTATGTACTTCCTTTAAAACATTTGTGTTTAAGTGGCTGAATGAGACGAATTTCTCCAAAAGGCTGAAACTGAAGCTGTTGGTAATACGATATTTTAAACATACGCGTCTCTATATCTCTAGGGGTGTGCAGCTGTCTGTATTTGTGTTTATTACTTATACGGAAATTAATATTTTGTGATGTGTATTTAGTCTAGAAGTTCTGTTAATGTTCTTTGTTTGAGCCAGCCTTTCATTTAATAAAGTTTGCATCATCCCTTTCATGGCATACAACATGCTTAAGGTTAGAATCTGAAGAATTTTTGTCTCTGTGCGTCATAACTAATGGTATTGAAAGTTGAAACATAACATGCTATGTGACAATTTGTTTTAAATTTTGTCATGAGAGGGAAAACCCCTGTTGATACTGTAGCTCAGTTGCAGTGGGTTGTTTCTCATTACCATATCAGTAGATAGTTCATTAAGTAGTTTGCTGAGAAGTAATAAAGAGGGGACATTCTTGAATAAATTGTGTGCCAATAAAAAGGGCTGGGGAGGGCGATTCATTGATTCATTCAGAAAATGGAGAATTGTGAGGGAGAGGGTCGAGCCTCTCAAATGCTCGACAATAACTTGTAATTTCTCTCAATTTGTTTTGTAATTAATAGCTGTTTTCATTTCAGTACAATATAGAAAAACACAATACAAGTTCAATTCAATTATGCAAATTGTTTCGTATCATTACAGGTTTACAAATCCAAATTATCACTATCTGATCCGCACTTTTGACCTCTCACAGCTGTTTCCATTGCCATCAGTACCTGTCAACACCATAGTTATAAAAATCGCACCGGACCGGATGGTTCAGCCCGGTTAGCAATAATTGATCCATTTACAAATGAACTGGTCAAGAACCGCTCAAATCTGTTCATTATTGCCTTAAACCAGCGATTTTCATTGAAAACCGGAACCGGTTCATATTGAACCGATTTTTTTTTATCAAATTGGTGCATACTCTAGAGCTCCATAGTACGGACACTTCAATTAGGTTAGCGTGTCCGACACGTGTCGAATACGAGTCGATACTGATACTTCTCGCACACTCTACCATAATCATTTTTCTTTTTATATTAGAAATATTATATATTGTTAATTCAAATTTATTAGCAAGTACCAAATAAGTACTCATGTTTAAAAGATTTTAACAAGAAAAATTAATAACAAGTATAAAACCAAATTTATACTATATAAACGAAGAATTTTTAATAATTTAATCAACGTGTCGATGACGTGTCGTATTTGTACTTTTTTTTAAATCGCGTATCGGCGTTTTTGACACGTATCGTGTCGGACACATGTCCGTGTCGGTGCATCATAGCTCTAGAGCAATATTGCGTATGGAGAGATTCGAACCTCCACTTCCTTGCATGAAAGGTTGGAACCATTACCTACTATTTTGAGTGAAATATATTTAATTGCTTTTAGCAAACTAACATAAAATGAAATATATAATATATATTTGCTTTAAAAAATATTAAAAAATTAAAAAAAAGATCAACAATGACCCACTGGTTGAACCACTAACCCGATGACCCAATGATTTTTCAAAGTCGAGGACCGGGTAGGGTCTGATAACTATGGTCAACACAATCACAGTTATTAGGTTCCTACCGCTTAGTTCCTTAAGTGATGCAAGCTCAAGCTTGATAGGATTCTTCTTGTCAAACATACAAAGCAAAGCTGGAATGCGCGATAAAAAATATAATAGATGTTGAACAAGATTAGAAACTAAATATATGAAGAGAATAATGAAAAGAGTTGAAAGAAGTAGAACTTAGAGTCAACCTAGAAAAGCATAGGAATCCCTTTCTTGAGCTTCTATGCACTAGAAGAATAATGAATCATATCTCTGTAATCTTATTCAAATATACTTGCTTCTTGACACAATTGCTTAGATAGGATATGGAAGGGATGCCCACATCTGCATGGTTCTTTTAGGGGAAAAAATGGGATATGACTGTGCTAGAGATATAATGAATGATAAGTAAAACTTTTTGTTTAAATATATGTATGTGTATCTATTTAGAGATCATTACGTGATAAAATGAAGAGCTTGGCCCAACTACCCAAAAAATAGGTGCGCATAGAACATGAGAGAAGTAAAGAGAGAACAATTGTTGGGTTGATGTCTCTTGAATAGAAAGGGTAGAACACACAAAATAGAAGGAAGAAAGTAGGTTTACTGTTAAAAAATATTCGACCCTAGACAACCTTATTACATACTTTTATTGTTTTCGCTATGCAGATCCATTTTTCCACTCTGCTTTATCAAAACATCTCTAGTCAAATCAAAAAGGTTGTAATTCTTTTTAATAACATCATATTGTGTGATTTTAGGTCCACGTCTTCCTCTAAGTTAACTATTCGTACTATTCCAATCACTTTTCTTTAACTGGTGCATCTAACTGTGTTTTGTTGAATATGCCCAAACAATCAGTTACGTGCAACTTATATTCAATCGATGTATTTTACCTATTCACACTTGCTCGTTTTCCACTCACCTTGTTTTACCGCAATTCTATCTCAACCTCACTGAAGTTGTACGCGTGGTTTTTTTAACAGCCCAACATTCAGTCTTATATTATATCATAGGTCTTATGGGATTTTTATTTCAAAATTGCATTTTATAAATAGCAGTATTCAACTACAAGTCATCAAAGATATTGTTGGTTTTGCCCTCATCAATTTTAAGAAGAGCAATGATTAATATTCTATTTGTTTCAATGTATCACTTCATTAAGTATTGCCCCTTCTTATTCCAAGTTTTTAAAGGTTGCCTTCTACAAATATTTTATGAGTTTAATTAATTAAAGAATAAGAAAACCTATTTAATATCTATAACAAAATTTCAACATATAAAGATGAAAGTTTACTCCCCAAACAGTTATTTTTACTGTCCTTTCTTGTCACAGTTAACCAGCATCCTAAGAACAAACCTCTAAAAACGAAAATATAAATGTGGTAGCTAAATCATTCTAATAAAAGAAAGTCTGACTAGCTTAGGGTACAATGTGTTACAAAATTTTGTGAAGGAGGAGATTTCTTTTAATCTGTGCCTTCCTTTCATATTATTTTTTCCTTGGAAAAAGTGGGTAAATTGACTAGTCTATAACGAAGTAAGAGAAAGTAAATGTAAAGCTGAAGGTCCTTTTTATATTAAATATACGAGGCTAATCTCAGGGGATGGCTAGGAGACTCCTTGACAATATTTTGGAAATGACATTGTTGTTCAGATGTGAATGTGCACATTAGCCAACTTGAAATTCATTATCTTCTTTACTATTTGTTTCAAAATAATTTGCATTTTTTCGAAAATGTTAGCTTACATGAAAATAATAATATGACTTTAGACCCTTTTTACATTTTTCAATAATCTTCAGTTTACAAACGAATTCTAACTTTGTACATCTAGCATCAAAGGTGAGGGGGAAATAAAAAAAGATGAATTCCCTTGTTAACATAGTAGCTATACATGGTTAAGCATTGGTGTTCGTTCACATGCCACGCAGGAGGACTTTTAGTTAGTTAAAACGAAATATGTCAATTCCTTGTCAGTAATGTCTACACATAGCTGTAATATTAACGAGTTTATTTCAGAATTTTAGTGTCACGGTGATCTTGCTGAAATGTTTTTCACCAAATAATAGTTGTACAGAGTTTTCTTTGATATGATATTCATTATTTCAAATTTTTATAGTATAGGTAATTTCAAGCCCTGCTGATCTCATCAAGGTAAGGATGCAAGCAGACAGTCGTATGGTGAGCCAAGGTCTTCAACCCTGGTACGCGGGGATCTTTGTTGCTTTAAAACAGATCGTTGATGCAGAAGGGTTTGGAGGACTTTGGAAAGGCGTTTTTCCAAATGTCCAAAGAGCATTTTTAGTAAACATGGGAGAATTAGCTTGTTATGATCATGCAAAACGTTTAGTTATCGAAAATCAGATCTGTAATGATAATATTTACGCCCACACTCTATCTTCGATTATGTCTGGTCTATCGGCTACTGCATTGAGTTGTCCGGCAGATGTAGTTAAGACTAGAATGATGAATCACGCTGTCAATGATGAAAACAAGGTTAAATATAAGAATTCTTATGATTGTCTTGTGAAGACTGTTAGAATTGAAGGATTGAGGGCTCTGTGGAAGGGATTTTTTTCCTACGTGGGCTAGGCTTGGTCCCAATGGCGGACCCAGAAACTAAGTTGAGCCTGGGCGGACGTTGACCGGTCAACGTTGACCATTAGGGATCGTAAGAGTTTAGGCATAGTCAAGTGAGGAATTAGAACTAAAATTAGCCTACCATTATCTAGGGTTGAAAGATTCTTCATATGTATTAATTATTTTGGCAAATTCATGAATGAATTGGAAATTAAAATGGAATATGATCTTGATTCTTGAGATGGTGTTCATCGATATACGATGTTTAATTTTTTTCCCCAAATTACAATTGGTTCGATTATCACTCAAAGCTTATTTTATTCAAGTGTTAGGTCCCTCAAAAAATCTTTACCTAAGGCCTTAGATTCATTCTTATTGAATAGCTGAGTTTAAATTTTTATAATTGCATTTAAGCGTTAATATGTAACATATATAGTTCTGGTGAAATTAATGTCAAATTCCATCAGTGCCACAATGGTCAAGCATCCAATACTAAGAAGGAGTTTCTTTTGGCAACAATTGTAGATTTAAACATATTAAACTAAAATGTAGGCAAAAAGATTCGAAACCGGTCAAGCATCCAATACTAAGAAGGAGTTTCTTTTGGCAACAATTGTAGATTTAAACATATTAAACTAAAATGTAGGCAAAAAGATTCGAAACCGAGACCTCTTGAGTGCATGTGCAAGTTGTGGCCAAGTGAGCTACAAGGTATTAATGGAAATAAAGGAACTTACCAAATATATAATTAAAACATTTGTTCATTGTCCCAAAAAAATAAAAACTGTTCCGGCGGATCCAGCACGGGCGGCCGCTGGGGCTCGTCGGGTGCTGGGTCCGCCACTGCCCAGATGCATATCTATGAAATGTTAGGGACTTCCTCTAACATAAAATGAAGGTTAGGATAAAGTCTGTAAAAAATGAAAAGGTTAAAGACCGTTGTAACAATTTTTCCTAAAATTAAATGTAAGATGTGCATCTTATGGTTTTATTTATGGTTAACCTGCCATTCTTGAATCTTAATTATTCAAGAGCTTCGTAAACAAGAAACGCCCGAATTTAACTTATTAAGAGACGGATGAATGTATTTGAAGCACGCAGATGTCAGATCCCTTCCTGCTTGTAGTACAATCATACCACTCCAGAATTAAACGTGTTTATTTTACATTTTTCTGGGCTATCCAAGATTTTGCATAACAGAATGAATGATTCTGACACCCTTGTATATCAACAAGTTGAGTTTTGATTGAATGAAAACAGTTACAAAGATGTGAACTTGGGCTTATGTTCTGTTTCTGAGTGTGATAATGAGTATATGCTGGAATTTCATTAAAAGGAGCAAGATATTAAAACCCAGACCTAGTGATGGCAACGGGGCGGGTCGCCCCGCCCCGCCAATCCTGGCCCTCGCCCCGCCCCACCTTTGACGGGGCGGGACGGGGCAGGGCGGGGCGGATTTTTGCCCCGTTTAATGCCCCATTTATTTTTTTTTATTTTTTTTTAAACCAAAAATTTCCAATTAAATACAATTCAAAATTTTATAATCCAAAACAAATAATATTTAAAATAATTACATCAATATCCAAACCAAACAATGAAAACAAACAATGTCCAAAATTAAATAAACACGTTCAATTTTTTTTTTAACTAACCCGCCCCGCCAACCCGTCGGGGCGGGTTTTTTTCACCCCATTCGGGGCGGGGCATGTTTTTTTGCCATCTCTACCCAGACCTACTCGTATTTCTACCATATTGTATGTTGCATTGTGCTTAAATTTCAAATTTTAGGCAAAACATAAAATAGGAGGAAAATAAGAAATTTTACATGACTCGACCCATGCGTGGAGACAAGAAAAAACCACCATTTATTGCATCTTCTATTAATAAATGAGGATAAAGCAAAATACAAACATAGAAGGAGGCTCGGCCTAATCTCTTGTTAAATATGCAAAAAAATAAATTAAACTTTTCGTGTTCACAATAGGTAACTAGTACATGTAAAATTTAGAAACTATACTTCAGTCGTCTGAATTATACTCTTCATTATCATACGTCAAGTGAAAGTGTATCATTTTCAATCTCGATGCATTGAATGATATTTAACAAATTTATTATTGCCCCCCCCCCCCCCCCAAAGGCCATAGTTGAATTACAATCTCATAAATATATCAAAAAGCGTTCCCGATATATTTTCTTGTACTCGAATATGAATACATTTTCAATCGGCGCCCATAAATAAAGTACATGACAACCAATAAACTAAAAATTGTATTCAAACCGAAATAAAAAAGGAAGATGCTAGGAGTATAGGTTTTTTAAAATCATGTACTCACCGAACCAGACTATAGGGGGGTGGGTGGGGGAGTTTTTGGCAATTTTTTAATCACTTGGGGTCCACCCCTATGTGAGATAGAGTTTGAAAACTTGTAGGAATTCTGGTAATATTATCCTCTACTCAAAGCTTTCTCCAGTAAAAAATGTTATACGTACAAGGCTGCCCCGCTGTACGTATATCATCTCTCAACAGAAATCTCTACAAAGTACATAAATTGTGTTATAATGAAAATCATCACAAGCTTTAACCCACAATAGACCATAACTATCTTACAAATTGGAAATGTTCCAAATATTAAAAAGGGCACATATATTTAAGGAACAAATTTCTTGACTAAGAGCATCTCTGGTGCTAACAGGGATTGCATATAAAGTTTGCCACATAAGCAAAATAGACAATATCTACAAAAGTTCATCTCCCCAACTTCTAGCTAACGTGACAAGAAAAAAAAGACATTGTGAAGATATCCGTTTGGATATAGAGACTTCGTTAAATGAAATAAATCAACAAAATTTAAACCTCTCTCTCTCTCTCTCTCTCTCTCTCTCTCTCTCTCTCTCTCTCTCTCTCATATTAAACAAATTTAAGTTACATAGAGAACTCGTTGAAAATTATTTTTGATCTTCATCGTGTATTCATTAGATATCAATGACACTTGGACAGTTGGACTTCATTAGATATCAATGATACGTGGATTGAAGTCTTTCTATTTGATTGCCGCGTAGATTGAAATCCGTAGAATACATTAAAAATGCTCTAATTATCTCTCTTTTTCAACGTGGGACAAAACATATTCCTATTCGAGTATGAGATTGTGAAAATCCAATTCTAGCTAATTGTATATGAGATTATTCAAAGCCATGAATAACATCACATTTTGTTGTAATCTTTTGTGATTTTTCCAACGTATTTTCAACTCGATTGGATATAAAAGAAACAGGTGTATTTTTGCCCCGAGGTGTGGGGTGTGTGCAAGGGTTTTTTTTTACATAGAATAGAAGAATTTCTTTGTTTGAAAAAAATAGTAGTATAGTCTATATAGAGAGATTTTTTATGGATTATGATTGGTGTACATAGGGGGCACCATAATGGATACATGGTGCCCCCTATTGGAGAGGGCGTCGGCGCCCCTTCCAATAGGGGGCACCATGTGTACATTATGAACACCATTATGATGCGCCCCTACGTTGATGTAGCACTTTCCATTTTTTATTGGGTAGAAAATGCTTGTATATAGCTTTAGACGTGGCTATTTATCCAAAAGTCTTTAAAAGAAATAACATTGAATCTTCTAACTTAAAAGTCATAACCTCAATTTCAATATTAAACCATCAAACATGTAGATTTAAATTTCGTAAAATTAATCTCCAGCTTTAAAAAAGAAAACAATTTCTTCATTCAAATCTGTCATTTTTCCATCATTAACGAGATTAGCTATAGTATGTTCCCCAAAAAATAGTTTTCCACAATGGAATCTGATAAGTGAGATTTCGAGTAAGTGTTTACATAGTCTTTTTTTGTCTGAAGAAATAATTCATCAAAATAAGGAGTCACCATTCATATGGATACACCTGAGATCGCCAAATGTTCGGGAGTTACTCTATTCATACTAATGGCTAGATATTGTAGCTCAAAAATACAGTTTTTTTTTTAGTTAATTAAAGTAGACAGGCCACAAGCTTCATTAAAATTAATAGAGGCACAAATAAAATTAATCACGTCATGTAGATCAAAGGAGCATGTACCATAAGAAGACACATACTCAACCAATATTATTTAATTTTCTTAATAATTATTACTACTTAATTAAGTAATTTTCTCAACCAAAACCTAACCTAGGCATTACACATAGTTAATTTATTCTCTAACATAAGCATACATACGAGTAACAACATACGCGTTCATATTTGTCTCATAGGCGAATCCATTGGCAATGCCATTGAATTTAGTTCATTATTCCAATAATTCTTATTCTCTTCATAACTTCCATCATAGCTTCCAACAACGTTGTCAGTGACACCGTCCATGTTAGGCAGAAGATCTGTAAAGCTCTCGAAACTCGGAACACTTAAAGAATCTGTAATATAACTGGAATTATCAATAGGATTCATTATTCTTCCATTGGTCATATGAACAGAATTCTCGACATAATTGATCGGTATCATGGATGAATTGTCAAAAAATCCAGCGGTGGCGGGAATAGTACTGAACTTGTTCTGTGCTGAGAAGTTCAACGTAGAGGAAAAGCCATTAAAACTTGTAGTACTGATATGTTTTGCAGGCTTTGTGGAAGAGCTGCAACCGAGAGCGGTTACAGTTGGAAACAATTTTGGATTCATGGACGAACCTGGTATGAAGGTAAAATCTCATGTCAATTAAATATGAGAGAAATAACTAATATATAATGGTTTGGACACAATTTTCAACAAGGTTTGCGTGTTAAGACTCAATACCTGGCTTCTGCTTGAAGTCGAGCGTTCTCCCATTGGGCCATGTGGCTGAGATCAGCGGTTTCTTTGGATTGATTGGTGCAGAGGGTCTTGAGCTTGTGAGTCACCGGATCAATTCCCATTTTGGTTAATCTCTTCTTGATACGTGTGTTCCAGTAGTTCTTTATTTCATTATCAGTTCTTCTCGGCAAGTGAGAAGCTATGGTGGACCATCTTATAAGTCGTAATCAAAATATAATCACATTAGTACCCATGAAAACATAGACCAAAAAGATGGTTATTTGATAATGTATAATGATAGTGATGATATGTACTAATAATTGGTTAATGGCCTGCTACATGAAGCTAAATTTTTAGAAGAATTTGTTCCGCGTAACATCAGAGAGACAAAGGCTCGTCGTCATTTATTTATAAACAAAATTACATTTTAAGAATTTTGGTGAACAAATATTTTTAGTTGGACGATACATGGACGAGTTGAAGAAAAAATATAAATATATAAATAGATTTTCTTATTTCTTCACTAAAACTTCTAAATGCGGTAGATCAATATAGTACCAAAAATTGTAGTGGCAAGGAACATTCACATTTAATGTAAACATTATTGTTGCACAAAATAAAGTGATATTCATGACTAGAAATGGTACAATTTTTACCTTTTTTGAGTGTGAGTGGGGGTTGAGGGGAGACTAAAAAGGTAAAACTTAACTCCAACTTAAAAATGGAATTATTCTGTTTTTCGGACAGATTGAGGATTAATTAATTAATACCTGTTTCCAAGAAGAGCGTGAAGTTGAATGATGGTCTGCTCTTCCTGTAAGCTGAAGTTTCCTCTCTTAATATCAGGCCTCAAATAGTTTGTCCATCTTAATCTGCAACTTTTGCCACATCTCTGGAGCCCTACATGTCACATGACCAACAAAAACTGATTTTTTTTTTTTTTTTTTTTTTTTTCCTTTTTTGAATAATGCATGAAGCCTAATCGACAAGTTTGTGAGAAGCCCGAGAGAAAAAACCCTCGCAATCATTTTCTCCATTGACAGGTGTTTGTAACTCTCGTGTTAAGGTTGAACAACTATAATCTCTTGTGTATGGATTCCACATACGTAACAATTATTTGATTACATATTTGAAGCTCATCTTATATATATTTTCGACATATTGTATGCATGTAACGTAATAGATATATGTAATTACCAGCTTTTGCTGGGAGAGCTTTCCAACTTCCATGGCCATGTTCTTCAATATAAGCCAAAAGCTTTTGGTCTTCCTCTGCTGTCCATGGTCCTTTTTTCAAGCCTACTTTCTCACAGCAAGAGGACCTGCCCATTTCAAAGTAATCTCCAAGTGTAGAATAAGAAAAAAGAAGAATTGATATCACAAAGAAAAACCCTACAGAGAGAAAATTGAGTGAGATGTGTGAAACCTATATGATAGATTAGGAAAGAATTTAATATGATCTATTGGTGTTACCTCATAATCGGTCCCATTTCAATTCGTATTTTTGAGTTGTTGGCAATTAATGATTCTACCTTGCTATAATTTAATATATTTTTTTGCGGTGAATAAACGGTTGGGCAGAATACTGACTCTCTTCAAAATGAACAGAATAAAACGATAATGGTTGAGGTAAGAGTTCGACTATTTCCCCTTAAGACGATAATGCCCCGCACTAGTACTGAAAGTCTTTAGGCACTCGTCTCCCAAGATATAACGATATCGACTTGTAATAGCACTCCAAATTACAAATTTCGGCGAACTTATTAATATTTTTTATCTCTCTAAAATTGGAGAACTGAAATGCACGAAATGACGAAAATAATATTCGGGACTAAGATGCACAATATGGAATAATATAGGATGAAAAGATTATATTTTGCAAGAGAGAAAATTAGGAAAGATTTATGAATAAACTCCGGAATATGGGGACCTTTATATAGAAGTTGAACAATTGTGTCCAAAAGACACATAAGTTGAAATGTTGTATCTTAAACAGACACAACCTGTTTGGATAGGTAGTTTAACTGTCAATCGTCAAGTTCTAAAGATGCCACGCGTCGCGCACAGAATTCGGGGAAAAATAAATAATATAAATAAATAAATTATTATTTTAAATAATAATAAAATATTATAATTCAAGTATTATTTTACCAAAAAATATATACCAACTTGGCTCAAACCCAAGTCCACGACTTAAGACCCGTGACCCCGTGCCCATGCTCGTGCTGATGTCCTGCCGATTCGAGCCGATCGGCCAGTCGAACAACCAACTGCGACAGCGAGCGTGTGTGGGTTTTGACTCAACTCACTAGCATGTATGTCATCTCCCATTCAAAAATTTGGTACCCCTTGGAGTCCAAACCCAAGTCTAAAACTTGAGCAATATAAAGTGGATTACATTCTTCTAATTTTCCTGTATGATTGTTATTTTTCAATTTTCATCAATTTTTATTCCCAATTTATTTCAATTTCAAATGATCATTTTTTTTTACCTTAATTTCTAATTCATCCTAAATTGGTTTTAAAAAAAATACATTACATTATCTACTCATAGACTAGAACACACTTGGCTAAAGAAATCTTTTGTCCAACTAACGAGGCTCACTAAAATAATTGGTCAAACTAACTAACTATATATGAATAATATTTCTTTCGTTCCAAAAAGATATGTTTGCTTCCATTTTCATATAAATTAAAAAAAGTATAATTAATATAGTTGAAAGTATAAATTTTACTTACATTTTTCTAATACACCCATATATTAATTAATGATTTTAATAGAAGTGATTCTTATTTATGATAACAAGAAAGTTGTATAGAAAAAAAAAAAAAAATTAATTATACTGTCAATAAGGAAAGAGACGTGTAAGTTTAATCATAATTTGCCACTATGTAATTTGATCAAATAAGGAAGTAATATTGATTTACAATTCAAGAGTAATTATTAATCAAAGTAAATGCACGATTATATTATATAATTTGGACATTTACGTACGTACAAACCATCGTTTTTCTCTATATAAAAAGCAAGAAAATATTGATTTTTTTTTTCCCTCGTTTGCAATGATATGGTGGAAATAAGTGTTGTGTATGTTGGATAAGATAATGCTAAAGTGCAGAAAAAACTTATCAATAGATCGAGTCTCGTGACAGCACGATATCCTAAAGCGAAATTACCCGTCGATAACTGCTGCGACCTCCGTGGACAATCACCTCCAGGATACAACGATCGAATAAACCAATTGTGCAGCAATCACAAAAGGTTTTCAGAACTCTCAAGTGTACTCCAGAAATATGAAAAAATAATTTGAGTATAATATTTTACTGTATATATGAAGAGACAATTTCGTTTTTTGTTGTAGTAGTTTTCTAAAGTCCAGAAGTGAGTTTATATAGCCAGAAAATAGAGGTAACTGCATACCCCATGATCCAGTATTTAATTACAGTTTTAATGGCCAATGGTAATAGGTTGTAAATACTGGGCAGTTAAAATAATTATGTTTTACTGGCTAGTTGACCCACTAAACAATTCCGAAAATAATTAAAAATAATAATTATATTATTAGAATCAATTAAAGACTTTTTAATATAGTGCGTGAGGCGTCGCTCGAACTCCTGACCTTCCCACACAAATTCCACATTTTTTACCAGTTGGACACTTTATCTTAATTAATTATTTCTTTCACATATTATATTTATTGTATAAATATATAACAGTGTACACCTACAAAAGGGTCTTGTCCTTGCATGAAAGATGAACGTGTGCTAAAATATTCTAAATACTTCAAATAAGGGTCTGTTTGATTCCAATTTTTTTTTTTTTTTTTTATGTCGAATGCATTTTAGAATAAGGAAAATTTTTGAATTTGCGTATAATATTATTTTATTGAATAATGTATGATTGAAAAGAAAAAAAATGAAAAAAAATATATTTTGATTCTTGAAAGCAGTGACATAACTAACAAAATTTAATAATGTTAAAAAATAATAAATAAAGAGAAAAAAGTTACGTAAATTTCTACCTCCCTCTGCCACTACCGGAAAGGGGTATGGGGATTAAAATCAAATATTTAGTAGATTTTGATAAAAGTAAATGGAAAAGTTATGAACTTTACGAAATATGTGATTAAAATTAATTGTTGATTTTAATTTAAATTAAGAAACATGGGCATATTTAATCAGGTTTTCACACTGTCTCCTTTTAAAACTAAATGGTAATCATTAAGTCCATCATTTTCAATCAAAAGGTAGGATTCCATGTCAAAATCTAATGAAATATGGCTTACATACACAATTAGAGCACGTTTTAATTGTGTACACATTTATGAGCACTCCTCCGAAGATGAAACACATTTACGTTGTTCTATGGTCCACGTTAATCAAAACCCCAACTAGACATGAAATAATTTCAATTCAATTCCTTAACCAGCAACATTTTCGTAATTATGACACTATTTATATTCAATGTCTTTTTTTATCCAAATATATATATATCATTTTTTAAGAGAACATAAGTTGTTTTTAATAAATTGGCAAAAAAAATAATAATATTTCCTAATTAAAGACATAAAAAGGTTAAAAACAAAATAAATAAATAAATGGGGCTGCCCTACCCCGATCCCGCAGGCACGTGGATGAGATAATATAACAAAAATACCCAACGAGACGGGAATGGAAATGACCAACCCGTCTCATACCCGTCCCGTTGTCATCCCTAACCTCCAGTTCGGATAATTCATAATCTAAAATCAGACTTTAAGCTTGATACCAAACAAAACAATACTTAGTGATATTATAGTTCTCTTAAGAGATGTGAAATGCTGCTCTTCTTGTTTTTAGTTGAGAAACGGGGACGAGGTAGCTCATAATCTAGCATCATTTGCTTCTTCACTCTCTCTTCTATACATTATCTGTATATAAATCATTATGTAATTCCTTATGTACAAGTAGTATTATTCAATTTATAATGTATTATGTGAATGGAGATGTACCATAATAAAATTCTGTTTACTCCCCCCCCCCCCCCCCCCCCCCCCCCAAAAAAAAAAAAAAAAAAAAAAAAAAAAAGATAGAGAAAATTATTTGCCAAGTAGAAAATGAAGTCTCATTGTTACCAATCCACTTAGAGCAAAAATATTTCTTCCACGCATATTCCTCGTACCCTCATGGAGATCCTTATCTTTCTATTTTTAATTAATGATTTTTCCAGATTTGAATGTCTTCATGCAGTGAAAATTATATCCAGGAAAGAGAAATAGAGAAATATTGAAAATAAATTGTAAAATAAATTTTTCACACGGATTAAGAAATATTATTAAATGTTATTGGAAAAGTAATTTTTGTCAAAAACTTTCCTAATTTACCCTCATTTAATTATCAATAACCAGTAGTAAATTATTATTGAAAGTGTAAATAAATAAGAGTATATTAGTAAACAAACAAAACTTTCTTAATAAAGAAACAAGACTATATAATTGAGATAAGAAAATAAAGAAAGTAAACTTATATAAATGGGACGGAGAGAGTAGTAACTGTTAATTGTTGTTATTTCATGCTTTGAGGCAACAAGTTGCATAGAATACATGTTAAATTGAATAATATTAGACCGTTCTTACATGCCCACAACCACAACTTAAATCTAGAGACAGGTCGGCTCGTGGCTCTGTGGGCCCGTGTTAATTGATGCAATAATAAAAGCAAACTTAAATTTGAATATAACAGTGTCATTTAGTATGAGAGAGGCAGCAATTTCATTACTAGCCATTAAAAGTACGCGTATGCAAGTGTTACACGTTATCCTTAATTAGATGTGTTTGATGTCAACTAATCGAGCCACGAGTTGAAACTTTTTGCTCGGGCTCGGGTTCTGTGGACCGTTTTTTATTTTTTTGCTCGAGCAAAGCCGAGCAAAAACTCAACCAAAAAATTTAGGCTATAACTGAGCTTTTGAATCGGGTCTTAGCGAGCTGAGCCGGCTCGTTTTTTTTTTTTTAATTCCTAACAAATCTACAATTTTTTTTAAAGTAATTAAAATTTGTGCAATTTATATGTATTATAAATAATAACTAAATATTAACATATAAGAAATTAAAACTAAAACTAAAATAAAAAATAAAAAAAGTAGCAGCATGCAAGGTTTTTTTTTTGGCTCACGGGCCCACAGAGCCACGAGCCGACCTGTCTCTAGATTTTTCCGATCCGAACCCGAGCCAACGAGCTATTTTGACATCCCTAGTTATTGATGAACATTCTTCATTATCTTCAATGTCCAACAAACAATAAGCTTATAATCGTGTTACGCGTTATTTGGCAAGTAACAATTTTAGAATGTTTTGCGTGGTTCAACATTGATGTGTTGGAGAAATTCTATTCTGTAGAAACATCGACGATGTATCCATAGAAATTATAACTAAAACATTTAGGTTAAAATCCTTGAAATTTTAAGACATATTTGATGCACACTACACTAGAATGACAATATTTTAGTATGCTACTAGTGTTTCATTTAACCCATCATGATTGTAAGTTCAATCGTTTATAGTGAATTTTGACTAGCAAAGTGCCTGTAGTTTTACTTAGTTGGAGTTTCTCCATGATTATACCGTGTGTTATTTACTGTTTTCATATTCTGCGATATTCAAATATAGGATAATTGAACTGTATGCTTAACTATCTAGAGATAATTAATTAGTAACTTGTTGTTGGTTAATTACAATTTTTTAAATTCCGCATTTACACGTATTCACCTCCATCTAGGTGTAGTTTAAGTCGAATCTAGTTATTTCAATGTGGTTGAAGTGTGAAAAGAAACCGAATCTTGCTACGAGAATGCATTTCGTAATTGCACAAGCATTTGATTTTGCTCTGTTTCTGAATTCTTTGGCCTTGCAATGCAACCATATAGGGTTCGTGATTGCAAGCCTATAGTTATAGACAGTTAAATCTTGGTCTCCAAATGTCTTCTTTCGTTCTACTCAAGTCCCTCCTAATAGTAACTAAAGTTCTTAACCTTTCAATTCATGTCATTTTGGTCCCTATCATCTAATTTATGCACAAATCATGCCATTTTCTTCCATTTTTCATTGTTTTCTCTAGAGACCGTCCAATAATCACGTTTTTCCTAAACAAACAATATCTACACAATATTAAGTTCTAATTCTCCAAAAGCACTCCCAAATATTTATTTTGAGGGCCTAAATAATTGTTGGATAAATTAATAGATGAATTATATTTTGTTAACAAAAAATATGTTCATGCAAAAATGATAAAATTGTGACTTACACTTGCAAAATATCTAATAGAATTTTGACCTACCGAAACCAAAGTCTGGGCACAAATTTTGACTTACTAAAACACAGAAATAAGAAGAAGATAAAATGAAGAGAGATATGCGAATACAAATTTCATTAAAATGGATTTCGCCCATGTGCATTGGTATTAATATGATCAAATGAACATATATTTCCATAGATACAACCCTTCTTCTAAAATTAATATTGCACAATATTAATTTTTCCAGACAAACCAATGTTTGACCATATTTTTCTAAAACGAAAGATATCGAATACTAAATATCAAACACAAAACTTAAAAATAATTAAGAAATTATTTTGACATAATTTGGAGAAGGAAAAAAGTTAGTGAAGAAAATGGAATTATGGGGTTTAATTTATAGATTTTTATGTGTCTCTTCGAATGATCGTGTCTTTTGATTTAATCATTATATCTAGGGATGTCAACGAGCCGAGTCAGCCCAGTAAAAAAAAAATAAGGCTCGGCCCGAGCCTTAGCGGGCCGAGCCGAACCCGGGCAGACTTAGTTTTTTTTTTTTTAATGTCAAATCTACATTTTTTACTTAAAAAATTTAAAATTTGTACGATTTATATATATTATAAATTAAAGAAAAAAGCTCGGGCTCAACTCGAGTTTTTTTGGGCCTGAGCCGAGCCGAGCAAAGCCTGGCCAAAAAAATGAGACTCAGCCCGAGCCTTGGCTCGTTGTAACTGAGCCCGAGCCGGGCCATGCTCGAGCTTTTTCCGAGCCGAGCCGAGCCCGAGCTGTCGGAGCCGACGAGCTTTTTTACCATCCCTAATTATATCACATCATTTCAAATTGAATGATGTGGATATCACTCTTATCAAAATATTACACCTATTCTGAAACAACACAACTCTTTAATGTGCACCATTTGTACTTGAAGAGTAGTGTCTAGTAATCTCACAAATTGAATATTTTTCCAATAACAAGGGTGACAATTACACTTATCCAATGTGGTTATGTACTGCGTGTTTTGGACGGTTTTCGTGAATAGAAACGACTATTTTGTGTTGGCATGGATCCCGAGTCAGTGAACAACGTTTTGAATAAACTACCAAGATTTATCATCCCCGTACATAGAGAGGTAAGGACACCTTGTTAAACACTGAACCACCCGTTTGTCTGATTTTATTACCTAGTACATAGGACCTCACGTGACCTGACTGCTGTGGACACTTGTGTTTTAAAGTTAAAATGTACGTATGTATAGTCATCCGACCTTTCATAGAAAATCTTAATTTTGCAGAACAATTAAATAGAGACGGATGGATGCATTAAAAGCAGGCAGATATCGGTTCCCTTCTCTCCTAGCTTGTAGTATTCTCCGTTTTGAAAATCATAACCTACTTGTATTAAAATCATAACCTAATTGTATTTCTACAACATTGTATTACGTTGTACCTAAATTTAGAATTTTAGGTAAAACATAAAAGAGAATTATTATGTCCAGTCCATAGTTGCATTACAATCTCTGTGAATGTATCCAAAAGTATTCCTCAATTATACTCAAACCAAAATCTCTACAAAGTAAGTACATTGTGTTAGAATGAAAATCACCACAACTTCACCCAAAGATAGTCCATAACAGATGATCGAGTGGATTGATAAACAGCTTGATCGAAAAGGGAAATAACATTAAATTGTAAATTTGACGTTTGAGCTCCGATTTGGGCTAATTACCTTTTCGGAAAAGAATGATGGGCCGGACTGAACTCGTTACTTTGCTATGACATATGATGAATTTTAGCTATCCCAATTCGATTAGGACTTGTTTTTAAAGTCTTAATGCTATTTTTGTCATTTGTTTATTTCGAATTCTTTTCAATTTAGTTTTTTTTTTAAAACTAGGTGTTTATGTAAATCCTTATACATAAAGGGTTAATTTTTCATTTTTTATTACCTTGCAATTAATAAAACTTCGTGATTTTATTTTTCATAATTTGGTGGATTCCAAAAATTGTGATTTTAAAATTTTCGCTTGAATTCTTAGTTTCACGTTGCGTTAATTCATGACTGTCTTACAAATTGAAAATGATCCAATTATTAAAAAGGGCTCCTATATATAGGGAAGAAATATATATATCAAGAACATCTCCAATACTAACATGAATTGCATAAAAAAAACTGCCACGTAAGCAAAAAATAAGTCCACAAAAACTCCTCTTCACAACTTAAATGAGATTGTATCTAGCGACGTGACAAGAAAAAGTAGACATTATGAAAATGTCCGTCTAGATGTAGATGCTTTGTAAAACAGAGTAAATCAACAAAATTCAAACTTTTTTCCCTCTCTATCATTGATGATGAAATTTGATCGTGTATACATTAGATATTAATGACACGTGGAGTGAAAACTTTTGATTTGACTGCCATGTAGATTGAAATCCATAAAATGCATTAAAGATGCTCTAATTATCTCTCCTTTTCGATCTAGGACAAAAACATATTCTTATTCAACAAAAATCCAATTCTTACTGTGTATGAGATTATTCAAAGCCATGAATATCATCATATTTTGTTGTAATCTTTTCGGGTTAACTATCTGGTTGGTCACTGAACTTTGCATAAGGTTTCCAAGGTTTATTGAACTTCAAAATTTCTCTCGTTAGTCATGGAACCTTATAAAAGTTTCTCCATAGTTACTGAGTGATGGATGATGCTATATTTTGTAAAGTTCAGTGACTAACAAGGAAATTTTTGAAATTCTCTGTGATAAATGTGATTATCCCAGGCCAAAAGTGTGGAAAGTACGTTGAAAAAATTAGGTTAATTACTTGATTGGTCACTTACTTTACGTAAAGCTTTCAGGAGGTTACTGAGTTTCAAAATATTCTCTTTTAATCATTGAACTTTAAAATTTTTCACATTCATCAATGAGAATTCCAAAATGTATCATCCATCACTTAGTGATTTCTTTATTCTTTTTCTTTTTCTTTTGTACTTTTACCCTACAATTTTATTCTCTCTAATATCATCAAACTTAGAAAACAATAGTGTTTATCCTGAGAGTAACCGACAAGATTGTCTGATGACCTCTCTAAGACCAAAGAGGCAACAGTGGTCTATGCAGTCAACTATTTCGGAAGATAACCCCTTCAATTTATACTCCTATCATAGGGGGACACCTATCCCCCTAGCACGTACAGGTCCAACGTGTAGCATTTTTTATGTTTATTAATCCATTCTTGAACAGTATTCTGATGCTGCATGCATGCTACAGATTTTACATAAACTGTTTATTGGATCAAAAAAATATTCACGGAGTATGAACTATGAAGTACTCAGTCCATCTCACTATTTCATTGACATATGTATTGAATAATTTGAATCTTTTATTTAATTGACATGATAAATAATATTCATATCTATTATCTATTAAAATAGTAGCTAATCAAGTTCGACAAGTCTAGTTGGGATCAATCTTGTAATGTAGCAACCACAAGTCTCTTACTACTAGTTATTATAAAATCATGGCAATACAACAGCGGTAAAGTAGCTAGTGGTGTATATTTTCCGTCACCGATGAAATTTTTGATGAATTAGAAACGAATTAACTTCTGTTAGTGTTTTGCGGGTTTTATCGCTAACAATTAAAAAATGAATCAGACGATTGTGTAAGGAACAAACCTTTTGAGACGAAGTCCCAAAAATGAGTGTTTTATTGGCAAAAATTTACAATTGGGAACAAACAAAATGCCTCCACGGGGCGCAAGTACACGAGTACTAAAAGAAAAATTTTAAAGTTACACTAAGAAATTGAAATTACATATTCTCTGTTGAGAGTTTTTGATTCGGGGTCCATTCTTCTATGTCTTCATTTCCTTTTTATATTTCCTTGGTAACTTCTGGGTGGTAAAACTGTTCAGAACTGCTCAATTACTCTGTAACTATCCACTTTCTTCATGATGACCGACTTGTTGGGGAGAGGTTATCTCATAACCGTTGCCATTACTCTTGCCTTTTAACTGCTTATCTTTGAATCATGGGGTATGTCGAATTTGTCTAATAACCGTTTCCATAACTGCTAGATTAGATGACCATAATGCATTAGATTCGTCTAACTCCTGGGTGATTTGACGGTTTGGACGATGATATGACTATCGCTCTGGGCAATCATATGGCACCTTGTTTGCTCAACATCTGGACGTCTTGCAAGTTTTGGCGATGATGCTTCTTGGTTCTTGGGCTTCTATTAGATTCATCAATAATTCTATCTGGGCCTTTATCCTGGACTTCCGAATTGAACTTCACACCTTGGGCCTTTAATCTTGGGCTGCACTTTTAGTGTGTCAACAGTTAGTTTTGCAAGTCAATTTTCGATATAGAGATTCTGTCCACAAAGTCCTCATCAATGAATTTTTAGGAATTCAAAGTTGATACCTTGTTTTTTAGTGTAGATTTATTCGATTGCATGTGCAAGTTCAATTTTATTGTAATTATTTTTTTTTTAATGAAAATTGTTGAAACAAATATAGCATGTTAAAATAAGAATAAAACTAAATATAACTTAATTACCATTATACGAAAAGTAATCGACAATAATTCGAGCCGATTGAAATCACAATCTCTCAAAATGATTTTGTTCTCCTAGTTCTTTTATAATTGGGTTGTGACCCGCATTCTTGTTGAGTTTTTGATTGGAAATATTGTTGGAGGAGTATTGAGAGTTGGTGTAGACTTGAAGATGTCTTGAAGGAGTTTAAGATGGATTATAATCCTAATTCCATTTTTTGGTAGCTTTTGACTCTTATTTCGTCCCAAGTTCTCATTATTGGTCTTACCCATTGTATTGGAACTTCATCTTATATTAAACTCTTCATGTATTAGTTATTCTAGTATGTTAGGGATTCTTTGGTTATAAATATGTGGTGTACAACATATATTGGAATCGATTAATTGTCCAATTAGTTATTGATCCAAAGAGATTCTTTGTAACCCATTATTATTAATTATAGTGACTTCTCTGCATATGTCCGTGGTTTTCACAAATTTGGGTTTCCACGTAAATCTTGTTCTCATTGTAATACATTATTTTTATATTGCTAACGTGTTCTCGTCTTTAATTGTTTGGCCGTATTCTCAATAAATTGGTATCATAGCTATTCTGTTATCTGTGTTGTTTTCTAACAATTGGTCTCAGAGCTGAAGGTTTTTTGACGGTTTCTTAGGGTGTCCAAATTAGTTGCTAAAGCGAGTTTTGAACAAGGTCGATTGTTTCAAGGATGTCAACTATGAAATTTGTGATTCCGCGTTTGGATCGCAATAGTAAATTTTCTTTGTGGCAGATCAAAATGCAAGCAGTTCTTTCTCAATTGGATTTTGATGATTCTTTGTTGGGGATAGATACCCGCAACAATGATGGCATAGGAGAAGCAATGTAAGAATCGGTAATATATTTTGCAAGGTTCGACAATCACTTTGGATGCAGTTGCATCTTATGGTTTGATAATGGTAACTCAAGTAGAGTTGGTTGTGATCAGGTTGCTCGTGGTGATTCGAGCAATGATATTGAAGAACTTCCCAGTAGTTCATGTGGAGCTAGTTTTGATCTTGTTGATCATGTTGCTCGGGTGATTCGAGTAGGTTTGACAACTCAGGTGGAGTTGGAAGTGCTCGTGGCGATTCTAGCAGTTTTGGTGACTCGGCTAAAGTTGGTAATGAATGGGATTATTTAAGCAGGTTTGGCGCGCAAGGTGATTCTGCTGGTATGCATGGCTTGGAATTTGTTCACTGCTGAGTATACCCGGAGTGGCATGGTGGAAGACATGGAGTAATTTGATGGAATGTTTTGTTTGTAGAATTTTGTTGGAGTTGAAGAATTAAATTTTATTCCTTGCTATGGAATTCGTGTCAATGTGGAGTTTATTAGAATTGGATTGTGACCCGAATTCTTATTGAGTATTTGATATGAAATATTGTTGGAGGAAAATTGGGAGATGATAGTAGACTTGAAGATGTCTTGAAGAAGTCCAAGATGGATTATGATCCTAATTCCATTTTTTTAATAGCTTTTGACTCCTATTTCATCCCGAATGCTCATTATTGATTTTACCCATTGTATTGGGACTTCATCTTATATTAAACTTTTCATGTATTAATTCTTCTAGTATGTTAGGGATTTTTCAGTTATAAATACGTGGTGTACAATACATAGTGAAATTGTTCAATTGTCCAATTAGTTATTTGTCTAAAGAGATTATTTGTAACTCCTTAAATAAAGTACGAAAAAAATTTATATCCTTCTTCAAACAACCCATTGGAAATTGCCATTATCAACACATTTTTCATCTCGAGCAAAGCCATTCCCCTTTAAATCTAGCCATCACCATATATGCCAAATCACAAATACCACCACCGCTATCACTAGCACCACTTGATTTTGTAAATTTATGGGAGAATCTCCCTCCCTCAATTCGCACTGTTATTTGCAAAATTAGGAGGGGAGATTTATTTTCCGAATTTAAGGGGAATCTCCCTCTCAAATTCGCAATAACAGGTGGAAAACCTCTCCCCTTTACAGCAAAATATGGGAGGAGATTTTTCCTAAGGCTGGTGAACTATGGGGAAAAATCACCCTCCCCTCCCAATTTTTCAAATGAGTAATATTATTTACACTCACTCAATATCGTAATCATTATACATGACATACATGTGACGATTAGTGATTTAATATATTAATTTAGTTTTTTATTGCCACATGCATCAAATCAATAATCATTATATGCATGTCACGTAATGCGACTACGATAATGAGCGACTGCAAATATCATTATTCTTTGAGAATGTAGGGACCTCCCCTAAAGTTTGTTCCCTAAAAAAGATTCATGCTATTGGCTAGATATTGTGGCTCACAAATCTTTTTTTCTTTTCTTATCATTATTAGTTAATTAATATAGACAGGCCCCAAAGGACCAAGACCACAAACTTCGTTAAATCTTATAGGGGCACAAATAAAGTTTTAATCACATGGAGATCAAAGTAACATGTACCCTAATTAACAAGACATTCAATCAACCAAATTTCATTAATTATTATAACTTTATTAAGTATTTTCTCAACCAATAACCTAAGCTAGGCGCTTAGTTTAGAACACCTTTATTATGCTACATCGAGTGCATTACATATAGTTAATCCATATTGTAAGCATACATATGAGTAACTAACATCACAGCGTTATAACACAGGCGAACCCATTGGAAATGCCATTGAATTTAGTTCATTATTCCAATAATTCTTATTCTCATTGAAACTTCCATCATAGCTTCCATTAACGTATTCAGCGACACCATCCATGTTAGGCAGAAAATCTGTAAAGCTCTCCTCGAAGCTTGGAACACTTAAAAGAATCTGTAATATAAGTGGAATCATCGATAGGACTCATTATTCTTCCATTGATCATATGAACAGAATTTTCGAGATAATTGATCGGTATCATGGATGAATTGTCATTAAATCCAACGGGGGAGGGAATTGAATTGAACTTGTTCTGTGATGAGAAGTTCAACGTAGAGGAAAAACCAATAAAAGTTGTAGTCATATCTTTTGCGGGCTTTGTCCATTCACCTTGCCAAAATTTAAGTATGTCTAAACACGGTGGTCGTGGCTGCAGTGGCGGTGCTAGTGGTGGTAGAACAGTTGCTTTGTGGTGCAGCTGAAACTGAGAGTGGCAGCAGCTGGAAACAAGTTTGGATTCACGGACGAACCTGGTATGAAGGTAAAATCTCACATGAGTTAAAACAATAATCAACATATAATGGTTTGAGCTACTATTCTAAAAAAGATTTGACATTTTAAGACGAATCCCAAGACTCAATACCTGGCTTCTGCTTGAAGTCGAGCACTCTCCCATTGGGCCATGTGGTTGAGATTTGCGGTGTCATTGGATTGATTTGTGCATAGGGTCTTCAGCTTGTGAGTCACTGGATCAATTCCCATTTTGGTTAATCTCTTCTTGATATTTGTATTCCAATAGTTCTTTATCTCATTATCAGTTCTCTTTGGCAAGCAAGTAGCTATGATGGACCATCTTGTAAGTAATAATCAAATTATAAGAAGATTAGCACCCATGAAAACTTGGGACAAAAAGATGATTACTTGATAATGTATAATCATGGTGATGATATATACTAATAATGGGTTATGTGGAGCCAAATTTTTAGATGAAGTAGTAGCACATTGCATCACAAATACAGAGATTCGTCATCATTTAATTATAAAAACTGTGGTTATGAAAAATATATTAACAAAAGATGTAGATATTATGAACATTCACGTTCACGTTCAATACATACATTATTGTTGCAGAAAAGTGATATTATGAATAGAACTGAAAATCTATCTTGAAAAGGTACAATTGTTTGTTTGTCAGTGGGGTTGATCATCATGATGGGAGACAAAAATGGTAAAGCTTGAATCCAAGTGGAAAACTTCACTAACTAATACCTGTTCCCAAGAAGAGCATGAAGTTGAATGATGGTTTGCTCTTCCTGTAAGCTGAAGTTTCCTCTCTTAATATCAGGCCTCAAATAGTTTGTCCATCTTAATCTGCAACTTTTCCCACATCTTTGGAGACCTACATGCCACATGACCAACAAAAACTGATTATTATTTTTTTTTTTCGAAACGGTAAAATGCGTGAAGTCTAATCGAAAAGTGCGTGAGAAGCCCTAGAAAAGAGAAAACCATCGCACTCTTTTTCTCAAGAAAGTGTTTGTAAATCTCGTGTTGAGGGTGAACACCTACGGAATCCGTTTACATAACAAGGGTTTGCATGTATATTTGAAGCTCAATCCTATATATTCGATACATAGCATGGATGTAATGTAATGTAATAGATATCATAATTACCAGCTTCTGCAGGGAGAGCTCTCCAACTTCCATGGCCATGTTTTTCAATATAAGCCAAAAGCTTTTGGTCTTCCTCGGCTGTCCATGGACCTTTTTTCAAACCTACTTTCTCACAGCAAGGAGACTTGCCCATTTCAAAGTAATCTTCAAGTGTAGAAGAAGAAAAAAAGAATTGATATCATAAAGAAAAACCATACAGAGAGAAGGTTGAGTGAGATATGTGAAACCTACATGATATATAAGGACAGAATTTAGGGGATATGGATTTTGAGAAATTTGACTCCCTTTTTTTTTTTTTTGGAGAAATGAGTTGTTAAAAATACGAAATGGTTTCACGTGCAAGCGCACCCTTATTTTTACTCGAATTTATTTTCAACTATATATTCTTTCGATAAAATAATTTTGCACGTAAATTCCAAACTTTTTCCTATTTTCTAACCACATATTCTCATAAAAATCATTATTACAAAATTTATGTCTCCCAAATATGATATACTTTTGATTTACCAGTACTCTCAATCTAGTACTAAACACTGGTTCCTCCTAATCAACTATACATGCAAGTGGGCAATTCTACGAAATCATTTCACCAAAATCTCAAACACTGGCAGTAAGTCAGCAGATTTTTGAATTTTGAGATTGCACAAGAGCCCTGATCAACTATTTTACAACAACCCAAAAACAAAGAAACAAAAATATGCCATTATATCGTACCAAGATGAATTTTAATATGTACCATATTCTTATTCTTTTTCTAGAAAGGATTTTAGGACCATTTTACCTCATAACTGGTACGCCGTTGCAATTCACATTTTTGAGTCACTGTTCGAATCTGCATTCGATGGAGTTTCGATGCATGTATTAGACAATGAATTGAGAGACTCGTTACTAACTTAGATGGGTGATAATCTCTCTTCTATATATGAAAATTAATATTATTTACTACTACAAAAAATGTAGTTAATTAATAACCAAACTTACCAACATGATTTGCTGACTATATAGTCCCTGTTTGGGAGTCATTTTTTGAGGAAAAAAAAAGTATTATTTTAAATAGTGATTTTTTTTTTAAAAAAAATGTGTGGTTAAAATATACGAGAAAATTGGGTATAGGTGTAGAATATTTTATTGTATGAAAGTGATTGAAAATGAGTATATAAAAAAAGGGTTTTAAAAGAACGAAAGACAAACGGGAGCATAATTTGGTCTAATCAAGAAGTAAAGACTAGTTATCTTTAATCAATGTGTATGCTAGAAAGATGAATGTGTACTGAATCTCCTTATAATCAAGGAAAAATAAGATAAGCTTAATAAAGTTCTCTCCTCAAAAGCAATGGTGGATCCTGAACTCGAATATATTTAGTGGGAGTCTAATTTAACTGCGGATTAATTTTTCAAGCACAAAATATAATAATATAAAAGTAAAACAATTATGCTACATGTACATTGATTTTGTACGGACATGATGTCCATTGATTTGAATTTTTGAAATGGACATATGCATGCATTTGTCAAACTAATTATACAAAATCAATGTACAACTAATTTAACTCAACATAAAAAAGTCATATAATTTTGGGTACCCATTAGTTCCTACATTCTTCCACCACTGCCTCGAAGGGGTGTGTTACATATCTATAATATATCAAACATCATATCAAGTAAAAATTATTTTTTGGATGATTTCAACCTTACTATAATTCAATTATTTCAATAATATCTTACTTTTCGTTTCTTAATATGTATTTAATTTATTTAACCATTTAGTTATCATCAATGTACATGTAAATTTGATATATTTATTTCACTCGTGAGCTTTCATTAATGTATGAATTTATATTATTAATTCTCAATTAATTAATATTCACTCCATTTGATTAATATTCATCTTCATTTATGCATTTCAGTGTTATTAAGCCCTTGTTTGTTTGACATTAAATTCAAAAAATGAGTTTTTTTACCGTTTTTATTCAAATTGTGGGCTCCACCATCTCACAACTTGGTCCAAAATGGTGGCTCAACGGTCATAATTCTTCTACAATTTGAAAATTAATGCCAAACAAACAACCTCTAATTCTAATTATAAGTTAATTAGAATTTCACGTTGAAGAATGTATTTCATTATTCACATCTATGTGTGCGAATTAACATCTAATTTTACTTAATTGAAATTAGATATCACATCAAGTGAGAATCAATTTCTTGGACAATTTTTAACTCTACTATAATTTAATTATTTCAATAATACCTTACTTTTCGATCTTCAATATATATTTAATTTATTTAATCATTTAGTTACCATCAATATACATATACATTTGACATATTCATTACATTTGTGTGCTTTCATTAATATATCAATTTCATATTATTAAATTCATTTTCATTTATTTATTTCAACGTTATTAATTCTAATTAGAATTTCACATTCAAGAATGCATTTCATTATTCACGTCTATGTATACTAATTAACATTCAATTTTACTTAATTGAAAATTAAATAAATGATTTAACATTCATTGTCGCGTATATATTCTCTGGTATTAACTTTAAATTAATTAATGATCACACATATTTAAATGTTATTTTTACAACCTTATAAAACATTTCATAATAACGTGTAACACACGTTCAACGTTGACTAGTTATTAAAAATGGAATCATATTTTCACAAGGTTTTTGTTGAATTATCTCATAATAAAAAGCTTATGTGGCTTATATGCACATTTGATTTTAAATAGAATTATGTTATTTGTACAATATTGTTAACAATGTTGGTTATGACAAAAAATAAAAAATAAAAAAAAAAAAAAAAACGGTCATCATATGTATACACATGTATGCATATAGGGTTGATATAATGTGAGTGACGTAGGGCTTACGATACTGTAGTATGAGCTCCACCACACACATTATGTTAACCTTTATTTAAATATATATTAATCCAAAAAAATATTGGTTGAAATCTCCCGCACCCTATGATAGGGGGCAGTCCCCTTGCCACGGTGCAGCCCATGTTGCCTATACAAGTAGCATCTCTCAACATTGAATGATGAAACACATTTGTGGTCTACAATAAACCAAACCCCAACTAGACACCTGTCCCACCTTATAGATTTAGAGCGTGTTCGGTAGAGATTAAAATCGGATTAAAATTGAAAAATTAGTCGTTATTGTTAACTTTTATTAGACGAGTGGGGCTTAACAACGGTTATGTTTTCAATTTTAATTACTCCCAAACATGCTCTTAGTAATATTGCATGATTTAAATTGAGTTCATTTCTTAACTAGAAACTTGTTTATAATTATGAAAATATTTAATATAAATTGAGAATTTGTTGAATATTTAATGTCATTAAATTACCTATTAATGTTTAAAAAAATATTACAATCATTGGCTTGGTAAGACTTTGTTTTTACCATTTGAGCTGTCTTAATCTACATTTATTGACAGCAATTGCAAAAATCCTTAGGGTCCGTTTGATTGCAAGGGTGGAAAATGAGTGAAAAGAAAATGAATTACAGGGAAAGTAATTGCCTAAAAATTATTTTGCAGGGAATTTTTAATTAAGTGTGTTTGATTGGTATACTTTTCCACCCGAAAATTTTTTAAATTTTGCATTCGTTTGACTTTGTTTTACATGAAAATTCTCCATTAAAGTGATAATATTTTCCACAATTGGTTATAAAATTTGTTTCAATTGTCAAAAAGTAAAAAAAAAAACGAAAAAACTTTTTTTCCCTAAAAAATCATTTCTTTAATCAAAGTTTAATGTTCGTTCAGCTTTGTAATCAAACACTACATTTCTTGGAAAATAGAAAACTTTTTCCATTTTTCATGGAATTTGTTGTGTATCAAACACAATCTTAGAGAAATTGAAGTTCTCCAAAGAGACGTGACATGTGGTTCTTGTTGTTTTTGTGTCGAGAGACTGGAACAATGTAACACATAATCTAGCATCCTTTATTTCCTTGACTCCAATCTCTTGTGATTGGGTTGAATGTATACCATCATTATTTATAGTGCATGATATCTATGGAGAGTAATCATAATGAAATTCTGTTTATTTAAAAAAAAAATAGAATTATTAGCACAAAACGTCTCTACGGAAGTTCATTGTACAAAATGTTCCCACTTTACATTTTCTATTTATACTTTTATTGCAGAAATCATCACTTCTATCCATTTTTTCAATAAAAAGTTATAAAATATCGAATACACTCTCATATTTAAATAAAACAAAAATAAATAACTAAATGCAATCGTACTCCCAATTTTTTTTTTATAAAAAATACGAATGAGTCCTAAATAAACAATTAAAAAATAAAAATAAAAATAAAAGGAATCACTGTTTTTCCCTCCCACAACCACCACCATCGCTGCCCACAACAACAACTACTGCCACCATTATTCCCTCGTTGCCATCCACTTCCTGCCAAAATCACTAAATGTGAAATCTACTCACCAAATCAACTCATCCCAAAAATTGAGAGATGGCACTACTTCCATCATCGATTGATACCCTGTAAATCGTCGTCACCAAAGCTGTAAATCGCCGCCATTAACCCAAAAATAGCCTACCTTTTGTTCCGCTTTCAGTTCCTATGTTAATAGGAGTCGAACTTCTTCTATTTCCGACGGGAACAAAAAATCTTTGTCATATGTGGGCCTTTCCAAGTATTTTATTGTTAAGTGTGTCATGATTTTTTCAATTAATATGTCTATTCAGGAAAGGAAAAAAAAAAAAAAAAAGTTGTATCTATCAATATGTATGATCTTGGACTATCAATATTGATTTTCTTTAGAATTCGGCTACTTGATCGATCTATTTACTTCTATTATGTCAATGATAATCACTATTATTGGAATTATGGTTCTTATTTATAATGATAATTATATAGCTCATGATCAAGAATACTTGAGGTTTTTTGCTTATATGAGTTTTTTTAGTACTTCCATGTTAGGATTAGAGATGAGGGCCACGAGACAAAAAAAAATATGTTCTTGCTTGCTTTAGAGGTGTTGGTTTTAAAACTTCAATAGTTTGGGGGGGGGGGGGTAGGGCGAGATTGAGTTTGAGGGGTTTTGGCAAGAAGTGGATGGCGATGACGAAGGAGATAATGGTAGTGGTTGTGGATGGCGACGATGGTGGCTGTGGGAGGAAAAAGAAAGAGATTCATTTTATTTTTATTTCTAATATTTTAATTATTTATTTAAGATTCGTTTTCACTTTTTTTTAGAAAAAAAAAATTGGGAATATGGTTACAATTAGTTCTTTATTTAAATAGAAGGGTATATTTGTCATTTTATAGCTTTTAATGAAAATGATGGTTTCCACAATGAAATGTGTATACATGGGTGAAAAAAAATAGAAGGTGTTGACGTTTTGCACAATAAACTCCAAACATATGGACGTTTTGTAGTAATAACCCAAAAATATTTACAAAGTTGAAAATGAAGCGTGGTTACAAAATCCATTTATAGCGAAGAATATTTCTTCCAGACGCACATATCATGGAGACCCTTCTTTTTCTATTACTTAAAATTAATGATTTTCATATTTCCCGATCTCTCTGTCTTCATGCAGTGAAAATTATATTGAGAAAAAAAAAATAATGAAATGTCAAATATATTTCATGCTTTGAGGCAACAAAGTGTAGAATATATTTAACGTGTTAAATAGAACAGCACTAGACTGTTTCAAAATTTATTCATGCTTAGAGGGATCATAGGGCGTTTGATATAGTGTTAAATTCAGTTTTTTAGGACTCAAAAATTGCTTGATTTCGCATTATTTAAAACATTATTTAATTTATAAAATAAAATTTAAAATATATTTTTGACGTTTCAACGAAAATACAGAAAATAAAAGTAATACAATTGTCACCCTCCACACTGCCACCACCACCTTTTGTTGACCTTCTGTCACTATCAATGTAGAGTCCCAAAATCGCAGCATCAATCAGTCAATAATTAAAAAGTTTCAAATAACCGAATTCATTGAATAAAATTTCATAACAATTTCTAAAAGTTTCAAATCAAACGCATTTTTGTTAAAAATTTTTATGTTGAGAAAAAGTTTTCAGAATGACAAATTAAATAAACTTTCTACAATTTTAAAACAAATCATCAAAACAGGAAATTGAAAATAAATTTAAAACTCAAAATTGAAATGCAAAACAAACGGGGCGTTAGTTTTTAAATTGATTTTGACATGCATGAATTTTACTAAAATGCCCTTTCTGGACCCAGCCTTCATACATAGGTAAAATACAGCATTTAATTTCATTACTATGAAAAGTAAATGCAGGTGTTACAGGTTGTCCATAATTAGATATGGTTGTTGACGAACATTCTTCAATATCTTTATTGTTCAACAAACTATAATTTTATAATCCCAGCATATTTTACTGGATGAATGTGTGGTTGTTATTGTTTACTGTAACAAACAGAGTTTGATAAAATGGTAGACAAACATGGGCAAAATCATTTTTCACCCGAAAAGCTAAATGTTGAATTAGAATTTTAAGTAGATTACTACTTTGGTTTTTAATTTAATTTTATTATTTTGATTTAATTTTAACAAGTTTCACCTTGACTATAGTTCTTCAAATCCCAGCATGCCTCAACACCCGATATATTGGTAGATACCACATTTTCAATTAATTGCAGTGGACAGAAATATATTTAAATACTCATCAAAGGTGACTGCAACTTATTCGTACCGTAATCTTTAATCTTCTAATATCTACTCACAAAAAGTCATCTTAACCACTTCACACTTTTTAAAAATAGCGAAAGACTATCTTCTGCATTACTCAATCACCAGAGGTCCATGTCTACATGACTCGATCAATACAACTCCACCTTGATGTGCACTCAATTGGTGCTCGATCATCACAGCTATACCCCCTATGTGACTCAATTACCACCATATCTCCACCTCAAATTTCGAACTTTTATATTTTTAGTGTAATTCCAGGATTTGAATAATAAACTATGATACTATTTGTTGAGAAAAAAATCCCATCAAATGCAACGGAAACAAAAATTAAAAAACGAGCAAGAAAGATAAAAAAACGTAAATCTAACATAGTCCAAATCGCTAAGACCATAGGAAAAGAAGAATTGATTATCACAACATAATATTTTCACCATTCTAACAACTTTTCCCCACACAAAACAAGAACATTCCACTGTATGTCGCAAACTCGCACATACCTTTCTTCTCTAGTTTCTCTCTTAACTCTCACACTCCTAGATGGACATAATTCTCTATTTTAATTCACATCAGCGCCAAACACAATAAACTCAAAGTCAAGCATATGAAAAACGTGGAGTACGTCCCTAACAATACCTTGAGGGGGGTGAATACATATTATATGCGGAATTAAAATTATTAATGAATTAAATAGCAACAAATCACTTTTTAATTCTTTTCTAGATGATTAAACATGCAAGTCAGTTTTAATCCTATGTTTGAATACCGAAATGTATATAATATAACCAGTAAATAAAGTAGTAAATCAACACACATAATGATCACAAAGAAATCCAACTAGGAAAAAATTCGGGAACTTTTCCAAGCAATCCACACTATAAACAATTCAAACCACTTACAGTCTATCAGACTAGACGACGTGTACTATCTGATTTCCTGATTGCAATTCCTACAATTCTCCGCAGATCCTGTGCTCCCAACACCAATCTTTTGCTGCAATTCGTCAAAACTCTCCGTGGAATCTGTTACCCTACAGCACTCCTAACCTTGAGAAATTGTCTATCTCCCGTGGATCAACGAAGAACACATTGTTCTTCAAAGACTGGAAATCCGGTCAACTTCCCTCGATCTTCAGAACTGTGATAGATGTGGAGGAAAGATATGTTTGGTATTTGAATTATGTGGACGGTGTTTTTCTCACAAAACAATCTCACATGATGAAGGTTGAAAGATCAAATATATGAATTATCTCATAGATGAAGCTCTTTCAATGTTCAACCTTGACCAAAAATCGTTTTGGGGTGTTTTGATATATATATAAGTAGATTAGAAAACGAATGGGCTGGGAAAAAAACTTTTAAATCGCGAAATAAAATTTTTTCGGACAATACTATCGCTCAAGCGAAGGCTCAACGACAGTCGAGCAACAGGCTGTCGCTTGAGCGAATGAGGGGCGACAGTCGAGCGACGAAAGTTTTATTTTTGATGCTCGAGCCAATTATTGACGACAGTCTAGAACAATCTGCGCTGTATTTTCCTTCTTTTGCCTTTCTCGAACCATAGATCTAGAAACCTAAACTTTATCTATTTGCACATTATTCCTTGACTTTTTACACAAATTACAATGCAATCATTTTGTTTACAGAATTGTCAATTACAATATTAAAAACCTAACAAACTCCCCCTCTGACATTTTGTGACAAAACTACTAACTAAAGTCAATGTAATAATCAAAAGTAAATTACAAACTAAAAAACCTATGACAAAACTGACTGACTTGAACAATTTCTGCATTTTAATTAGCACCTATTTCCTGAAACAAACAACTTAACACCCAGTGTAAAATGTGTGGAAAATAGTATAAATAAAGCAGTTCAAGTTGTTCATAGAATTTAGGCAATTTAAGTATCATATAACATTTTTCAATTTCAAACATGCATGCTAAATTAAGACATAGTGTCAATGTAACCCAACATACCAAGAAGACACATCAATACTACTAAAATATCAAACTTAATTTAGCAGAATTGAAAGTAAAATATAATATGCTTATTGAGTCAAAAATCATTTTATATAAATCAAAAAAATTAATTACACCTAGATAATCGAAATATAGATACATCAAGTAAAGAGCAAAAAAATCTAGATATATACTCTCACTCCCCCTAACAAAAATACATAAAACTGCACCCAAAATACTACTTCCCCTTTTTGTCACACAATGACAAGGGTAAGCCTAAAACGATGAAGCATCAGCAGCTCGTCGGAATCTGTCCTCTCCTCGGACGTAGCATCGTCATCCCAGTGATGATGAGACCAATGGAGTCCATGCTGAACATATCCAACAACACCTCATTTAATTTACCCTCATTTAATTGTCAATAATTAGTAGTAAATTATTATTGGAAGTGTAAATAAATAAGAGTATATTAGTAAACAAACAAAACTTTCTTAATAAAGAAACAATACTATATAACTGAGATAAGAAAATAAGGAAAGTAAACTTATATAAGGGTCCGTTTGATTGCAAAGGTGGAAAATGGGTGGAAAGAAAATATTTTACTGGGAATTGAATTGCTTAGAATTTGTTTTGCTGAGAATTGTAATTAATTGTGTTTGATTGGTATAATTTTCTACCTGAAAAATGTTGAAAGTTTAGTATCCGTTTGACTTCGTTTTTTATAAAAATTGTCTATTAAAGTGATAATTTTTCTACCAATACGTCAAGAATTTGTTCTAATTAAAGTGATAATTTTTTTGCCATTGGATTTAGAATTTGTTCCAATTGTAAAAAATACAAAAAAATTACCATACTAAATATCATTCGTTTGACTTTGTTTTGCATAAAAATTGTCAATAAAAGTGATAAATTTTTTTACCATTGTGTCTAAAATTCTTTCCAAAAAAAATTGGAAAATCAATTTGTCCACAAAACTAAGGAAAATGTGAGTGTGTTAGCCAAACTAAAAAAAAAATGAATTCTATATTAAAAAAATGAATCAAACAAGACAAAAGTGTAAGTTGGAATTTTCCGTGGAAATAATGGACAATCAAACCACCCTTAATGTAATTTCTTATTCCAGGTGAAATTGCCCAGAAATTTCCAATTGATTTCTTAAATGATCAGTATTTGTCAGAAATATATAATGCTTCATAACTTTTTTGTCAGGAATTCACGCCACACTCGACGCCAAACACAATGGCATGCATGTCATATTTAATTATTTATGAAAATAAAAAGCACTCATCATTTTTCTAATTGCATATGAAGTCTTTTTTCCCAATTATATTAGGAAACGTTTTTGCCCAAAAACCTATTGTTGAAATTGAATATTTCTACTTCGACTCTTGATTTAGTTCTACTAATTTGAGCAAGTCCCAACAAGTTTCGTCGTAACTCAAATTCTCCAAATAACGGCATGTCTCGAGAATCGGTAGATATCAGAGTCTCTTCAATCGATTGTAGTAGACATAAATGCTTATCAAATTTGACTTTATAATTTGATTTATACTTACTATAATCTTCAATCTTCTAATCCCTAGCCACCAAAATCATCTTAACTGCTTCACAATATTTAACAAAAGGAGAAGACCATAATCTGTACGACTAGATCACCATTGATCCACATCTATGCTGTTCAATCAACACAGCTTCACCTCGGTGTGCACTCGATTGGTGTAACTCGATTATCACAACTATACTGCTTGTGTGACTGAATCACCATTCCCCACAATAGCTCCACCTCAAACTTTAAATTTGCCATATCTTCAGTGCAATCCCAGAGTTTGAACCATGATCTCTGGTACTACCTGTTGGAAAAAAAAAAAAAAAATCCTACCAAAAGCTGTGGAAAAAGAAAAATCCAAAATGAACAAGAAAAAGAAAAACACAAATTTAATACGGTTCGATAAACCTTCAACGACATGGAGAAGAAGAGATTATTAACTGAGAAACCTCACAATACAATATTTTTCTCATTGTACGCGTAAATTTGCGCATACCATTTTTCTCTATGAACTCTTGCACTTTTGAATGAATGTAATTCTCTGTCGGAAATCAAAAATCACGTCGACCTTTGTGTCAAATTAACACAATAGATTAAATGCATGTAATATTTGTAATAAAAGCTCGTTATTATCCTCATTATATTTTTTCCCAATCGTATTAGGAATCCATGTCTTTTATTGAAATTTTATTTTTAATTGAATTAAGAATTTAATTAGACTCCTACTTTATATCCTAATTTAATTATACTAATTTCAGTTAATTCTAACATGTTTTACTGCGGAAAAAACTGTTGCTATTACCCTTGAGCAACCAAAAACTTGGAACTTTCGACAGATTTTTTCACATACCGGGGTTTCTTGTACTTTACCCCTATGTTTGGGCTCCATTAAAATTATTTCGAGAAAAGATATTTTAGAATAGTAATTTTTTTAAAAATGTGCGATTAAAAAATAAGATTTTTTATTTTTATTTTACATGTAATATTATTTTATAAAAAATATGGGATTGAAAAGAAAATAAGAAAAAGAAAAAGAAAAAATGAAAATTGAGCTCAATCAAGGGCTACATCAGAAATCCCAACGCCTTGAAATACGAGATTGATCTACACAAATTTTTTCCTCATTTTTCTCTAATTATCGATCAAGTGTTTATTTATGAATGCTGTGGACACTTGTGTTTTAAAGTTAAAATGTACGTATGTATAGTTTTCCTGCCATTCTTATAAAATCTTAATTTTTCAGAACATGAACTTCGCTAATTAAATAGAGACGAATGGATGCATTAAAAGCAGGCAAATATGGGTTCCCTTCTCTTCTGGCTTGTAGTACAATCATACAACTCGACAATTAGACATGACGTATTATCCGTTTTGAAAATCATAACCTAATTGTATTTCTACAACATTGTATTACGTTGTACCTAAATTTAGAATTTTAGGTAAAACATAAAGGAAAATGCTATTTCACCCACATAGTTGACATTGAGCTTGACAGGGTGATGTGGAATGGGAGGGAAAATGAAGACTTCAAATGAAAGGAAAATTCCAAATGAAATGGGCCGGGTTTAGAAAATGGTTGAAGCCCAGTTTAACTCCTACTGATAATGGAAAAAGAAGCGGGCAAACCTAATTTTTCGCGGTAACGTAGCTGAACTTGGCTGGCATTTGGAGAACAACACTAGCTGGAATCGGTACTTCGGTGAACTCATCAGTGAACACTAGCTGGTAACGTAGCTGGAGTGGGCTGGAATCGGAGAACAACACTAGCTGGAATTGGTACTTCGGCACCAGCTGGTAACGTAGCTGAACTGGGCTGGAATCGGAGAACAACACTAGCTGGAACTCATACTTCAGTGAACTCATCATGGACATCGGAGAACACCAGCTAGTGTCGAAGAACAACAACAGCTGGAATCGGAGTTCTTCGAGATGGACAGAATCTGTGGAGATGGCAGAAAAGGGTAATGTTATGCAGTTTTTTCAATTTTTTCAACACCTTTTTATGAGTTGTTTAGTTTTTTGGATATTGACATGGGCTAAGCTTGCCTCTGGAGTTATCATTTAGGTTGGCTTCTGACTAATTACTTCAATTTAGCATATGCATTTTTGTTCATGTTCAAGTATAACGAAGTTTATATGGATATGATGGAACTCTATCTAAAATAAGTTGAACAACATTGCAAGTTTCAATTGTGGTTTGGAAATGAATTTGTTGTTATGTTGTTTGACATTATAAATGATTGTTATGTTGTAGGGAAAGAAATTTCAGAATATGTGGGTGATGTTATTTTGGTGGAGTCCGATATAGGGATGGCAAAAAAGCTCGAGCTTGGCCTGGCTCGGGCTCGGTTACAAGGAGCCAGGCTCGGGCCGAGCCTCATTTTTTTTGCTAGGCTTTGCTCGGCTCGGCTCGGGCCAAAAAAAGCTCGGTACAAAAAAGCTCGAGTTGAGCCCGAGCTTTTTTCTTTAATTTATAATACGTATAAACCATACAAATTTTAAATTTTTTAAGTAAAAAATGTAGATTTGACATTAAAAAAAATAAAAAAATCGAGCCGGCCCAGGCTGGGCTCGGCTCGGCCCGCTAAGGCTCGGACCAAAAGCTCGGACCGAGCCTTATTTTTTTTGACCAGGCTCGGCTCGGCTCGGCTCGGGCCAAAAAAAGCTCGGAACAAAAAAGCTCGAGCCGAGCCCGGGCTTTTTTTTTGGGGCTCGGGCTCGGCTCAGCTCGGCTCGTTGACATCCCTAGTCCGATAACGAAAATGCTGTTGAAAATATGGATTTGATGGCTGACGATATGGTAGGGAGAGATGTTGCGAAGGTGCCTGAGGTGGGTATGACGTTTGATGATGAAAATCAAATTTTTGAATTTTACAAAAGATATGCGTACGAGATAGGCTTCCCAGTTAGAAAAAAGGAACTCGAAAAAGGACGATGATGGAGTATTGACATATGTTATATATGTCTGTAGTCGTGAAGGGAACATGATAAGAAATAGAAGCAGTACTTTGAAGCCACAACCAACCATTTAGAGCGGATGCAAAGCCAGGATCACTGCATCTTTAGATAGTCGAGGGGTATGGAGAATTAACTCAGTACATCTCGAGCACAATCATAGAACAAGTCCTACGAAGTCAAGATTATATCGATGTAACCGAGAATTGAGTGCACATGTGAAACGACGTCTTCAAGTAAATGACTTGCAGGAATTCCGTTGCACAAAAGTTACAACTCTGCTGTCATTGAAGCTGGTGGTTATGAGAAGATGACTTGTATTGAAAAGGATTGTCGAAACTATGTTGAACAAGTTAGGCGTCTAAGACTTGGAGAAGGAGACACCGCAGCTATACAATCATACTTCTCGAAAATGCAAGCACGGTGCTCGGGCTTTTACTTTAGTATGGATTTGGATGAAGAGTTGCGACTAAAGAATGTTTTTTGGGCAGATAATAGGAGTAGGCAAGCATATAAGGAGTTCGGAGATGTTGTCACATTCGACACCACATACCTGACTAATAAATATGACATGCCTTTTGCCCCTTTTGTTGGCGTGAATCATCACGGACAATCATCAATCCAAGCTACATTTACATACCTCCAGTTTGATCCATCCATCGTCAACAAATCCTGTATTGAATCCACAAGGTATAGTCATACGAAATCAGCTTTAAGTTATGTGGCTATAGTTACTTTACTTATTCTATCAATCTCATATTATAGTGGGTTGTCTACAGGTTGGGGAATACAACCAGTGCATGTTGGTGTTGGCAGTGTAGGACTAAATTCACGTTTAGAGGAGGGAAGAGTTTGTAATGCACTTGCAGATGTAAGACCTTCCTTTACATTAGGATGATGGAAGAGTTTGTAATTTCAAGTTTTTCTGTTAAGCTCAATTATTATGGATTTTGGATGATACTATGTCTTCCTCTTTTGTATCGTTTTGTTGAGATTGGATTTATGAAATATCGATTTTTTTACCTTTGCTTTTTTGTTCATGTTGCAAATTCTATTGTTCGATTATGGCATGCTTCGTACTGAGTGTTGATGATCTTCACATTTAATGTTTTAGGTTGTGATTCATTGCCTAGCTTAGTGAAGTTTGTTGATGGAAACATTATGGATACATATTTTTCTAACTCTGATGCATTGCCAACTCTGCTGATTCATTGCAAACTCTGTTGATTCATTCATTTTATTCAATAGTCAGTACGGTTGAATTCAATCAAAAGAAATTAAATCAGTTTCATTAGTGAATTTCAATTAACAAATACACGGTCTCATTTGACAGAGTAACAAATTTCCAAAATTTTAGTCTCAGTTCAGTGAGACTGAAACCATTGAAACAGAGCTGAGTAACTCAGCTTGGCAGTAGAAGTGTAGCAATAACCATACACGAGAATTTTGGTATATTTCAATGCCCAGTGTCCTCAGCAACTCAACAGCACATTGCAATTTTGGAAAACAATGAAATGATAACAGAAGTTAACCCTTGGAACTCAGTACAAAGTGGAATTCCAAATTCATATATTTACAAAGTTGAGCATCTGATTCAATCTACATTCCTAACTATGATTTCGCATACTACCCATTGAGCATCAGGCAATGGGAAATGGGTTAATCACTAAGCACAACCAATATTTACAGCTTTCAAAATTCGAATTCCAAAATTCATACATTGACAGCAATGACACCACAATTTCAGTAAACCCTCGAAATCTATCTTGCTCTTCCATTATGGATTTTCATATATCTCAACTTCTTCTCCTTCATCAGTTAGGCAGCATCGTGATTTCAACAAGTCAGCTAAATCTTCAGCAATGGCGTTCGCCACATTTCTGGACCTAGATACACCACTCGTTTCACCCGCATCTACCCACTCCCAATATCCACATTTCACGCTGCAAGTATTGAATAACCTACCTTGGTTTACCCTTTTTTTCTCCACCTCAAAACACTTCAGGAAGCACGGTTTGCACCATGGACAGGGGCGTTTGTTCGGGCATTCCTCAAAAAAATGGTCCTTACTTCTACAGTTATGGCACACTCCGTAGTTCTTTCCTCTCATTGTGAACTTGGATTTGCGCAGTGGGAGAAGCTCGGCTAAATGGACGAGGGTGAAGTTAGGCGCAGCTTCGATGTCGCCGGTTTCATAAGGGGGAAATTGATTTGGGACATTTAGGTTTAGATGTGGGGTGAAACGGGTTTGGCATTTGGGCTGGGTCCATTTATATTCAAACACATTTCATTTTCCAATTCAAAATGGTCAAGTATTTGCCACATCATACTGCCAGTCATCCTATCAACACCCATGGCAACTGCTCTTGGCAACGTAGCGCGACCGAAACATAAAAGAGAAGAAATTTTACATGATTCAACCCTCGACTCATGCGTGGAGACAAGAAAACTTCATTAAACACAATGGGAGAATGCAAAAAGTATTATTTACTTTAAAACACCATGAGATAAAGCAAAATACAAACTTGGGACGAGTTCGGCCTGATTCCTATTAAATCCCACAATCTGTAGTACCAGTACATGTAAAAACTAAATATAACTTAATTACCATTATACGAAAAGTAATCGACAATAATTCGAGCCGATTGAAATCGCAATCTCTCAAAATGATTTTGTTCCCCTAGTTCTGTTATAATTGGGTTGTGGCCCGAATTCTTGTTGAGTATTTGATTGGAAATATTGTTGGAGGAGTATTGAGAGTTGGTGTAGACTTGAAGATGTCTTGAAGGAGTCTAAGATGGATTATAATCCTAATTCCATTTTTTGGTAGCTTTTGACTCTTATTTCGTCCCAAGTTCTCATTATTGGTCTTACCCATTGTATTGGAACTTCATCTTATATTAAACTCTTCATGTATTAGTTATTCTAGTATATTAGGGATTCTTTGGTTATAAATATGTGGTGTACAACATATATTGGAATCGATCAATTGTCCAATTAGTTATTGATCCAAAGAGATTCTTTGTAACTCATTATTATTAATTATAGTGACTTCTCTGCATATATCCGTGGTTTTCAAAAATTTGGGTTTCCACGTAAATCTTGTTCTCATTGTAATACATTATTTTTATATTGCTAACGTGTTCTCGTCTTTAATTGTTTGGCCGTATTCTCAATAAATTGGTATCATAGCTATTCTGTTATCTGTGTTGTTTTCTAACAATTGGTCTCAGAGCTGAAGGTTTTTTGACGGTTTCTTAGGGTGTCCAAATTAGTTGCTAAAGCGAGTTTTGAACAAGGTCGATTGTTTCAAGGATGTCAACTATGAAATTTGTGATTCCGCGTTTGGATCGCAATAGTAAATTTTCTTTGTGGCAGATCAAAATGCAAGCAGTTCTTTCTCAATTGGATTTTGATGATTCTTTGTTGGGGATAGATACCCGCAACAATGATGGCATAGGAGAAGCAATGTAAGAATCGGTAATATATTTTGCAAGGTTCGACAATCACTTTGGATGCAGTTGCATCTTATGGTTTGATAATGGTAACTCAAGTAGAGTTGGTTGTGATCAGGTTGCTCGTGGTGATTCGAGCAATGATATTGAAGAACTTCCCAGTAGTTCATGTGGAGCTAGTTTTGATCTTGTTGATCATGTTGCTCGGGTGATTCGAGTAAGTTTGACAACTTAGATGGAATTGGAAGTGCTCGTGGTGATTCTAGCAGTTTTGGTGACTCGGCTAAAGCTGGTAATGAATGGGATTATTTAAGCAGGTTTGGCGTGCAAGGTGATTCTGCTGGTATGCATGGCTTGGAATTTGTTCACTGCTGAGTATACCCGGAGTGGCATGGTGGAAGAGATGGAGTAATTTGATGGAATGTTTTGTTTGTAGAATTTTGTTGGAGTTGAAGAGTTAAATTTTATTCCTTGCTATGGAATTCGTGTCAATGTGGAGTTTATTAGAATTGGGTTGTGACCCGAATTCTTATTGCGTATTTGATATGAAATATTGTTAGAGGGAGTTGATAGTAGACTTGAAGATGTCTTGAAGAAGTCCAAGATGGATTATGATTCTAATTCCATTTTTTTAATAGCTTTTGACTCATATTTTATCCTGAATGCTCATTATTGATTTTACCCATTGTATTGGGACTTCATTTTATATTAAACTTTTCATGTATTAATTCTTCTAGTATGTTAGGGATTCTTCAGTTATAAATACGTGGTGTACAATACATAGTGAAATTGTTTAATTGTCCAATTAGTTATTCGTCTAAAGAGATTATTTGTAACTCCTTAAATAAAGTACCCAAAAAATTTATATCCTTCTTCAAACAACCCATTGGAAATTGCCATTATCAACACATTTTTCATCTCGAGCAAAGCCATTCCCCTTTAAATCTAGCCATCACCACATATGCCAAATCACAAATACCACCACCGCTATCACTAGCACCACTTGATTTTGTAAATTTAGGGGAGAATCTCCCTCCCTCAATTCGCACTGTTATTTGCAAAATTAGGAGGGGAGATTTATTTTCCAAATTTAAGGGGAATCTCCCTCTCAAATTCGCAATAACAGGTGGAAAACCTCTCCCATTTACAGCAAAATATGGGAGGAGAGTTTTCCCAAGGCTGGTGAACTATGGGAAAAAATCACCCTCCCCTTCCATTTTTTCAAATGAGTAATGTTATTTACAGTCGCTCATTACGTAATTATCATACATGACATACATGTGACATTTAGTTATTTAATACATTTAAGTAGATTTTTATTGCCACATGCATCAAATCAATAATTGTTATATGTATGTCACGTAATGCGACTACGATAATGAGCGACTGCAAATATCATTATTCTTTGAGAATGTAGGGACCTCCCCTAAATTTTGTTCCCTAAAAAAGATTCATGCTATTGGCTAGATATTGTGGCTCTCAAATGTTTTTTTCTTTTCTTATCATTATTAGTTAATTAATATAGACAGGCCCCAAAGGACCAAGACCACAAACTTCATTAAATCTTATAGGGGCACAAATAAAGTTTTAATCACATGGAGATCAAAGTAACATGTACCCTAATTAACAAGACATTCAATCAACCAATTTTCATTAATTATTATAACTTCATTAAGTATTTTCTCAACCAATAACCTAAGCTAGGCTCTTAGTTTAGAACACCTTTATTATGCTACATCGAGTGCATTACATATAGTTAATCCATATTGTAAGCATAAATATGAGTAACTAACATCATAGTGTTATAACATTGGAAATGCCATTGAATTTAGTTCATTATTCCAATAATTCTTATTCTCATTGAAACTTCCATCATAGCTTCCATTAACGTCTTCAGCGACACCATCCATGTTAGGCAGAAGATCTGTAAAGCTCTCCTCGAAGCTTGGAACACTTAAAGAATCTGTAATATAAGTGGAATCATCGATAGGATTCATTATTCTTCCATTGATCATATGAACAGAATTTTCGAGATAATTGATCGGTATCATGGATGAATTGTCATCAAATCCAACGGGGGAGGGAATAGCATTGAGCTTGTTCTGTGATGAGAAGTTCAACGTAGAGGAAAAGCCATTAAAAGTTGTAGTCATATCTTTTGCGGGCTTTGTCCATTCACCTTGCCAAACTTTAAGTATATCTAAACACGGTGGTCGTGGCTGCAGTGGCGGTGCTAGTGGTGGTAGAACAGTTGCTTTGTGGCGGAGCTGCAACTGAGAGTGGTAGCAGCTGGAAACAAGTTTGGATTCACGCGCGAACCTGTTATGAAGGTAAAACCTCAAATCAGTTAAAACAATAATCAACATATAATAGTTTGAGCTACTATTCTAAAAAAGATTTGACATATCCCAAGACTCAATACCTGGCTTCTGCTTGAAGTCGAGCACTCTCCCATTGGGCCATGTGGTTGAGATTTGCGGTGTCATTGGATTGATTTGTGCATAGGGTCTTCAGCTTGTGAGTCACTGGATCAATTCCCATTTTGGTTAATCTCTTCTTGATATTTGTATTCCAATAGTTCTTTATCTCATTATCAGTTCTCTTTGGCAAGCAAGTAGCTATGATGGACCATCTTGTAAGTAATAATCAAATTATAAGAAGATTAGTACCCATGAAAACTTGGGACAAAAAGATGATTACTTGATAATGTATAATCATGGTGATGATATATACTAATAATTGGATATGTGAAGCCAAATTTTTAGATGAAGTAGTAGCACGTAGCATCACAAATACAGAGATTCGTCATCATTTAATTATAAAAACTGTTGTTATGAAAAATATATTAACAAAAGATGTAAACGTTATTCACATTCACATTCACATTCACATTCAATACATACAATATTGTTGCAGAAAAGTGATATTATGAATAGAACTGAAAATCTATCTTGAAAAGGTACAATTGTTTGTTTGTCAGTGGGGTTGATCATCATGATGGGAGACAAAAATGGTAAAGCTTGAATCCAAGTGGAAAACTTCACTAACTAATACCTGTTCCCAAGAAGAGCATGAAGTTGAATGATGGTTTGCTCTTCCTGTAAGCTGAAGTTTCCTCTCTTAATATCAGGCCTCAAATAGTTTGTCCATCTTAATCTGCAACTTTTCCCACATCTTTGGAGCCCTACATGCCAACAAAAACTGATTATTATTATTTTTTTTTCGAAACGATAAAATGCGTGAAGTCTAATCGAAAAGTGCGTGAGAAGCCCTAGAAAAGAGAGAACCATCGCACTCTTTTTCTCAAGAAAATGTTTGTAAATCTCGTGTTGAGGGTGAACACCTAGGGAATCCGTTAACATAACGAGGGCTTGCATGTATATTTGAAGCTCAAATGCTCAATCCTATATATTCGATACATAGCATGGATGTAATGTAATGTAATAGATATCCATAATTACCAGCTTCTGCAGGGAGAGCTCTCCAACTTCCATGGCCATGTTTTTCAATATAAGCCAAAAGCTTTTGGTCTTCCTCTGCTGTCCATGTACCTTTTTTCAAGCCTACTTTCTCACAGCAAGGAGACCTGCCCATTTCAAAGTAATCTTCAAGTGTAGAAGAAGAAGAAAAGAATTAATATCACAAAGAAAAACCCTACAGAGAGAAGGTTGACTGAGATGTGTGAAACCTACATCATATATAAGGACAGAATTTAGGGGATATGGATTTTGAGAAATTTGACTCCTTCTTTTTTTTTTTTTTTTTGGAGAATGAGTGGTTAAAAATACGAAATGGTTTCACGTGCAACGCACCCTTATTTTTACTCGAACTTATTTTCTACTATATAATCTTTCGATAAAATAATTTCGCATGTAAACTCAAAACTTTTTCCTACTTTCTAACTACGTATTTCCGTAAAATCATTATTACAAAATTTATGTCTCCCAAATATGATATACTTTCGATTTACCAGTACTCTCAATCTAGTACTAAACAATGATTCCTCAATCAACTGTACGAGCAAGTGGGCAATTCTATGAAGGGTAAACACTTGCAGTAAGTCAGCAGATTTTTGAATTTTGAGATTGCACAGGAGCCCTGATCAACTATTTTACATACACAACCCAAAAACAAAGAAACAAAAATATGCCATTATATCGTACCATATTCTTATTCTTTTTCTAGAAAGGATTTTAGGACCATTTTACCTCATAACTGGTACGCCGTTGCAATTCACATTTTTGAGTCACTGTTCGAATCTGCATTCGATGGAGTTTCTATGCATTTTAATGTATTGGACAATGAATTGAGAGACTCGTTACAAACTTAGATGGGTGATAATCTCTCTTCTATATATGAACAATAATATTCTTTACTACTAAAAATATATATGTATGTATGTAGTTAATTAATAACTAAACTTACCAACATGATTTGCCGACTATATAGCCCATGTTTGATGGTCATTTTTTGAAAAAAAAAATTTATTATTTTAAAAAGTGATTTTTTTTTTTTTTTTAAAAATGTGTGATTAAAATATAGGAAAAAATTGGGTATATGTGTAAAATATTTTATTGTATGAAAGTGTGGTTGAAAATGAGTATATAAAAAAAGGGTTTTAAAAGAACGAAAGACAAACGGGAGCATAATTTGGTCTAATCAAGAAGTAAAGACCAGTTATCTTTAATCAATGTGCATGCTAGAAAGATGAATGTGTACTGAATCTCCTAAATATTTCAAATTATAATCAAGGAAAAATAAGATAAGCTTAATAAAGTTCTCTCCTCAAAAGCAATGGGATACTGAACTCGAATATATTTAGTGGGAGTCTGATTTAACCGCGGATTAGTTTTTCAAGCACAAAATATAATAATATAAAAGTAAAACAATTATGTTACATGTACATCGATTTTGTACGGACATGATGTCCATTGATTTGAATTTCTGAAATGGACATATGCATGCATTTGTCAAACTAATTATACAAAATCAATGTACAACTAAGTTACATATCTATAATATATCAAATATCATATCAAGTGAAAATTATTTTTTGGATGATTTCAATCTTACTATAATTCAATTATTTCAATAATACCTTACTTTTCGTTTCTTAATATGTGTTTAATTTATTTAACAATTTAGTTATCATCGACGTACATGTAAATTTAATAAATTTATTTCACTCGTGTGCTTTCATTAATGTATGAATTTCTATTATTAATTTTTAATTAATTAACATTCACCTCATTTAATTAATATTCATCTTCATTTATGCATTGAGTGTTATTAATTCTAATTATAAGTTAATTAGAATTTCACATTAAAGAATGTATTTCATTATTCACGTCTATGTATGCGAATTAACATCTAATTTTACTTAACTGAAATTAGATATTGTTAAGAAATATAATATTATTTTATTTTTTATTAAGAGTAGAATAGTCTTTTTAGTTTCCCTTATTTTAGACTATATATAGTCTCTCTATATCTAGGTTTTGTATTCATTTTTTCATTATGCATTATTAATGAAACCGTAGCCTCCATTTTTCCTTTCTTTTTTTTGAATTGTTTAACAGATATCACATCAAGTGAGAATCAATTTCTTGGACAATTTTTTAACTCTACTATAATTTAATTATTTTAATAATACCTTACTTTTCGATCTTCAATATATATTTGATTTATTTAATCATTTAGTTACCATCAATGTACATATATATTTGACATATTCATTACATCTGTGTGCTTTCATTAATATATCAATTTGCTATTATTAATTCTCAAATAATTAACATTCACATTCCTTTAATTACTATTCATTTTAATTTATTTATTTCAGCGTCATTAATTCTAATTATAAGTTAATTAGAATTTCAGAATGCATTTCATTATTCACGTCTATGTATACTAATTAACATCCAGTTTTACTTAACTAAAAATGAAATAAATGATTTAATATTCATTGTCGCGTATATATTCTCTAGTATTAACTTTAAATTAATTAACGCTCATGCATATTTAAATATTATTTTTACAACCTTATAAAACATTTCAAAATAACGTGTAACACACGTTCAACGTTGACTAGTTATTAAAAATGGAATCATATTTTCACAAGGTTTTTGTTGAATTGTCTCATAATAAAAAGCTTGTGGCTTATATACCCATTTGATTTTAAATAGAATTATGTTATTTGTACAATATAGTTAACAATGTTGGTTACGACAAAAATAATAATAAATAAATAAATAGAGCCATCCTATGTATACACATGTATGCACATAGGGTTGACATAATATGAGTGTGGTGAAGAACACGATACTATAGTATGAGCTCCACCCCCACACACATTATGTCAACCCCTATTTAAACATAGGGAGATGCTAGGGGGGCGCCACATGTACATTATGGACACTATTATGTGATACATAATGTACATGTAGTATTATTCTTTTAATTATTGACTGATTGATGTTGCGATTTTGGGACTCTACATTGATAGTGACAGAAGGTCAACAAAAGGTGGTGGCGGCAGTGTGGAGGGTGACAATTGTATTACTTTTATTTTTTGTATTTTCGTTGAAAGCACTCGAAACGTCAAAAATATATTTTAAATTTTATTTTATAAATTAAATCATGTTTTAAATAATGCGAAATCAAGCAATTTTTGAGTCCTAAAAAACTGAATTTAACACTATATCAAACGCCCTATGATCCCTCTAAGCATGAATAAATTTTGAAACAGTCTAGTGCTATTCTATTTAACACGTTAAATATATTCTACACTTTGTTGCCTCAAAGCATGAAATATATTTGACATTTCGTTATTTTTTTTTTCTCTCAATATAATTTTCACTGCATGAAGATAGAGAGATCGGGAAATATGAAAATCATTAATTTTAAGTAATAGAAAAAGAAGGGTCTCCATGATATGTGTGTGTGGAAGAAATATTCTTCGCTATAAATGGATTTTGTAACCACGCTTCATTTTCAACTTTGTAAATATCTTTTGGGTTATTACCACAAAACATCCATATGTTTGGAGTTTATTGTGCAAAACGTCAACACCCTTTTTTTTTTTTTTTTTTTTTTTTTTTTGGCATTTTCACCCATGTATACACATTTCATTGCGGAAACCATCATTTTCATCGATTTTTCATTAAAAGCTATAAAATGACGACTATACCCTCCTATTTAAATAAAGAATTAATTGCAACCATATTTCCAATTTTTTTGTAAAAAAAAGTGAAAACGAATCCTAAATAAATAATTAAAACATTAGAAATAAAAATAAAATGAATCTCTTTCTTTTTCCTCCCATAGCCACCATCGTCACCACCCACAACCACTACCATTATCTCCTTCGTCGTCGCCATCCACTTCTTGCCAAAACCCCTCAAACTCAATCTCGCCCCCCCCCCCAAACTATTGAAGTTTTAAAACCAACACCTCTAAAGCAAGCAAGAGCATATTTCTTTGTCTCATGACCCTCATCTCTAATCCTAACATGGAAGTACTGAAAAAACTCATATAAGCCAAAAACCTCAAGTATCCTTGATCATGAGCCATATAATTATCATTATAAATAAGAACCATAATTCCAATAATAGTGATTAACATTGACATAATAGAAATAAATAGATCGATCAAGTAGCCGAATTCTAAAGAAAAATCAATTTTGATAGTCCAAGACCATACATATTGATAGATACAACTATTTATTTTCTGAATAGACATATTAATTGAAAAAATCATGACTACACTTAACAATAAAATACTTGGAAAGACCCACATACGACAAAGATTTTTTGTTGCCATTGAAAATAGAAGAACTTCGACTCCTATTAACATAGGAACTAAAAGTGGAACAAAAGGTAGGCGATTTTTAGGTTAATGGCGGCGATTTACAGCTTTGGTGGCGATGATTTACATGGTATCAATCGGTGATGCAAGAAGTGCCATCTCTCAATTTTTGGGATGAGTTGATTTGGTGAGTAGATTTCACATTTAGTGATTTTGGCAGGAAGTGGATGGCAACGAGGGAATAATGGTGGCAATAGTTGTTGTTGTGGGCAGCAATGGTGGTGGTTGTGGGAGGGAAAAGCAGGGATTCCTTTTATTTTTATTTCAAATTTTTAATTGTTTATTTAGGACTCGTTCGCATTTTTTTTAAAATAATTGGGAGTGTAATTGAAAATGTAAAAAAAAAATGTAAAGTGGAAACATTTTGTACAATGAACTTCAGTAGAGATGTTTTGTGCTAATAATTCTATTTTTTTTTTTTTTTAAATAAACAGAATTTCATTATGATTACTCTCCATAGATATCGTGCACTATAAATAATGATGGTATACATTCAATCCAATCATAAGATATTTGAGTCAAGGAAGTAAAGGATGCTAGTTACATTGTTCCAATCTCTCGACACAAAAACAACAAGAACCACATGTCACGTCTCTTCGGAGAACTTCAATTTCTCTAAGGATTAAGACAACTCAAATGGTAAAAACATAGTCTTACCGAGCCCATGATTATAATATTTTTTTAAACATTAATAGGTAATTTAATGACATTAAATATTCAACAAATTCTCAATTTATATTAAATATTTTCATAATTATAAACAAGTTTCTAGTTAAGAAATGAACTCAATTTATATCATGCAATATTACTAAATCTATAAGGTGGGACAGGTGTCTAGTTGGGGTTTGGTTTACTGTAGACCACAAATGTGTTTCATCATTCAATGTTGAGAGATGCTACTTGTATAGGCCACGTGGGCTGCACCGTGGCAAGGGGACTGCCCCCTATCATAGGGTGGGATAAATTTCAACCAATATATTTTTTGGATTAATATATGTTTAAGAATAGAGCCATGCTAACGGTATATCGGGGTGTACATCACGGTGTACACCCCCCTCACATGGGTAGGGGGCCCACTCAAATAAAATATTCGAGTGGGCCCCTCCATGTGAGGAGATGTAGACCGTGATGTACACCTTTTTGATGTACATCTAGCATTTTTCTAATTAAAAAGTTCAAAACCCAACTTTTGAGCACAAAGTAGAAGCAGAAAAGATGAAGACAACCACGATACTCCAAGGTCGTGGCGTGGCATGAAATTGGGTTATACTATTCTCAGTTTAAGTCATTATTTTTGTTTTTTTTTTTTTTTTTTGTCAAGTTAATTTAGTATTTGTTTCTATATTATTTTTGTAACGGAAAAAAATTATTGTAAGATTCATTAATCCCATGTATATATTACTTGATAATATATTAACATAAAATTATTTAATTTTTTTAAATAACCGAATTCATTGAATAAAATTTCATAACAATTTCTAAAAGTTTCAAATCAAACGCATTTTTTATGTTGAGAAAAAGTTTTCAGAATGACAAATTAAATAAACTTTCTACAATTTTAAAACAAATCATCAAAACAGGAAATTGAAAATAAATTTGAAACTCAAAATTGAAATGCAAAACAAACGGGGCGTTAGTTTTTAAATTGATTTTGACATGCATGAATTTTACTAAAATGCCCTTTCTGGACCCAGCCTTCATACATAGGTAAAATACAGCATTTAATTTCATTACTATGAAAAGTAAATGCAGGTGTTACAGGTTGTCCATAATTAGATATGGTTGTTGACGAACATTCTTCAATATCTTTATTGTTCAACAAACTATAATTTTATAATCCCAGCATATTTTACTGGATGAATGTGTGGTTGTTATTGTTTACTGTAACAAACAGAGTTTGATAAAATGGTAGACAAACATGGGCAAAATCATTTTTCACCCGAAAAGCTAAATGTTGAATTAGAATTTTAAGTAGATTACTACTTTGGTTTTTAATTTAATTTTATTATTTTGATTTAATTTTAACAAGTTTCACCTTGACTATAGTTCTTCAAATCCCAGCATGCCTCAACACCCGATATATTGGTAGATACCACATTTTCAATTAATTGCAGTGGACAGAAATATATTTAAATACTCATCAAAGGTGACTGCAACTTATTCGTACCGTAATCTTTAATCTTCTAATATCTACTCACAAAAAGTCATCTTAACCACTTCACACTTTTTAAAAATAGCGAAAGACTATCTTCTGCATTACTCAATCACCAGAGGTCCATGTCTACATGACTCGATCAATACAACTCCACCTTGATGTGCACTCAATTGGTGCTCGATCATCACAGCTATACCCCCTCCGTGACTCAATTACCACCATAGCTCCACCTCAAATTTCGAACTTTTATATTTTTAGTGTAATTCCAGGATTTGAATGATAAGCCATGATACTATTTGTTGAGAAAAAAATCCCATCAAATGCAACGGAAACAAAAATTAAAAAACGAGCAAGAAAGATAAAAAAAACGTAAATCTAACATAATCCAAATCGCTAAGACCATAGGAAAAGAAGAATGGATTATCACAATATAATATTTTCACCATTCTAACAACTTTTCCCCACACAAAACAAGAAGATATTTTTTCATGTTCCAAACAGGGTGTTAATATTGAAAGTCTAAAAATTGAATCTTCCACCCTGAACATTCAACATATTTTTTCATGTTCCGTAGTTTCAGCAAATCTTTAATGGGCCCTTTCCAGATAGAAAATGCGTGGGGATCAATTGACAACTCACAAAAGGGTAATTTTTTTTTTTTCTTTTTTTATTGAGGTGAGTCCCACGCAAAAAGGGTGTCAGGATTTTGTCTCTTGTACCCTCGCTTCCAACCTACCCTATCCAAATTAAGTTAATATATATCTAGGGTGTGTTTGAGTCACATTATTTTGAAAGAATATATTCTGTAATAGTAAATTGATAGAAAATGTGATGTTAAAAAAAAAAGACAAATTATTAATGTGATGAAAAATTATTAATATTTGGGAGTGTAATTGAAAAATTATTAATATTTTTCATCACATTAATAATTTTTTCTTTTTTTTTTCAATCACATATTATCTTCCAATCTACTATTCGAGAATACATTCTTTTAAAATAATGTGATTCAAACACACCCAAAAATTTTAATTTGTACCAAAGTCTAATCTTAGTGCATGTTTGGTAGAGATTAAAATCGGATTAAAGTTGAAAAATTAACTGTTATTGTTGACTTTTATTAGTCGAGTGGAATCCAATAACGATCATATTTTCAATTTTAATTGAATTAAAATTGATACCAAACAAGCTTAGTTTAAAGCTGCAGACAATGATATTGACAGGACAGCTTGCGTGAAACGAAACCTGCGGCTTTCCTGCTGACTTCAACCGTGCATTTGAATGAAAATAAATTTTCACCTGGCAGTACAATTACAGGGTTTGTTTGTACCACTTTTTTTTTTTTTTTTTAAATACATTTTATAATAATGTTATAATGGAGAATGTGTGGTTAAAAAATAAAAAAAATTATATTTGATTGTGATATTATTTTATTGAAAAATATGTGGTTAAAATTGTGTTAAATCGCTGTTTAAAAATACATTTTGAAGGAAAGATCGAGTTGATATTTCTTGTCTTTTCACGGCATTTCTAACACAATTGTGCTATACAAACAAGTTCAAATACATGTTAAAAATATGGAGGACACGTGTTGATATATAATTAGAGAGTTTTTTTAAATAAGTAAAAACTCAACGCCCAATTATTATATGTCACGTCTCAATGTCCTTCCATCCTTGTTCTTGAGCATATCCAACTATCCAAGAAGCATTATTCTTTCTAAAACATCGACACAATTTTTTATTAATAAATAAGAATATACTAACATGACACTACAAATAACATTACATTTGATATGATATTTTCCCATTCACTAAGAAGCAGGGACGGAGCTAAGGGGGCGGGAGGAGGCAACTGCCCCCCAACATTGTCTGCGGTACATTATTTCTAGTTAATTTGTAATGTATTTTTCAGTTTCGCCCCAAAGATTTTGACTCGCCCCAAATTTTTTTATTTTTTATTTTTTTTCCATTAATAAATATTGAGCAAATAACTTATACTTTAAAATTCAACCATACAAAAATCTTATATCTAAACAAAAGATCCAATAGTTACTTAAATAAATAAATAGCCAAAATCCAATACAAAACCTAAGTTCCCAATTCTTAAGCCCAACTAATTAAAACTCAATTCTCAAGCTAGTTTATGCATAATGCATGTTTACTTGTTTTGTCAAGTGTATAATTTTGATTTCTCATTGAAAGGAAAATGTTGGGATTGTGATTTGTGACTGGTGCACTATTAAAGTTGATTTCGTCATTTTGTGTGTTCAATTCTAATAAGTCTTATTCATGAATATTTGAATTTAAGAATTAAGTAGAATAGTTGCTGTTAGTTTGTGTAATTGTGTTAGTTATTGAATATTTGAATTTAAGAAATAAGTAGTAGAATAGTTAGTAGTGATTGAATTGAATATTGAATTTCAGTACCATTTTGGTACTCAAAATCGTCGTTTTCAATTCTCTTAGTTAAAAAAAAAATTCGGGGGCAGAACCCCCGGGCCACCCCCCGTATTTTCAGCCCCCCCCAACTAAAAATCCTGACTACGTCCTTACTAAGAAGATATAATGTACCAAAATGTCAAAAAATTAACCGATTGAGCAGCTTCCCTTCGGCAAGGAGGAAGAGATAATTCAAATATAAGAAATAGGAAAGGCGTAGCACTTAGTCCCTTGTTGGTGGAGTAATCCCTGTTGTCGGAATAATCGATGTTAGGTGACTTTGGCGATAGATTTGTGTCGAGGCAAGATCGCACTTCAATCACTCTGCATATTTTAGCAGTTAGAAATACGAAAGAAAATCAAGGATAAATTGACCCGCTCTCGACTAATTTGTGTAGTATCCTATTTTCCGAGTTTTTACATATAAACGGACAAGTTTCAAAAAAAATTCGATCGAATCAACCAATCCGATCAGATATTTTAACATCAAAATGGATTAATAAAGGAAAGGAAAAAGTTTTCACCTTCTTCCCACCTCTATTTATTTGGCCACACATGCCCGTGATTTCGTCCGTCCTCGCCCCCTCCCCCACCCAACTCCCTAATAGGTGGGTTAGGCCGTTGGGGGAAGTTTACCACCCCCCTCCAACTTTTTTTTCTGATTTTTTCTTTACTTCTCTATATTTTATTATTTAGCTTAACTAAAATTTAGAATATGAGTCTTAAAAAAATATAGAAAAGTTCTTAGTTTACGTGCACAAAATTTTATTGTGTGTGATTAAATAATTTTATTTTAAAAGGAGACAAAACAGATGTAACCAGTTTAACCGTTCACTTGCGAAGGTTCAATTAATTCAACCGGCCAGGTGTGCTGTCCGGTTTGCCTGGTTCTCGGTCCAAACAGTGGACAAGGATGCTACAAAACTAAAAGCTTAAGGATTTAAATGCTAAAAATTTAATATTAAAGACCAACCTTCTGCAACCGTCATAAGTTTGAGAAATCTACTGCAACTACACGAGTGAGATCATTGTAACAAAACTGCAAACAATCTTATCAGAAGCTTTATGACTCGTTGCAGGGATGCCAATATCATTCTATCTATCAGCTAAATGCTCATTAATATGGTTGTTCATAAGTACATGAATAATATCATAAAGTTTTCTAGTGGTGGTAATGGACCGAACCGACATGCCAACACGAGCTCAGCTCATGCTCGCACGAGCCGAGCTTCGACTCGGCTCGTGGGTTTTTGGGCGAGCTCGGCTCGTGCCTGAGCTCGCCCAAACGAGCCGAGCGCTCGGCTCGACTCTTTATATATATATATATATATATACACACACATAACACACTAGTTTAATTGTAAAAGATATATATATATATATATATATATATATATATATATACACATTTTGTGATTAATTTCTAAATATACATTTTCAAAAAAATTTATAATTTTTTAAAAAATAAAAACAAAAATTGTTTTGTTGAGTTACTTGAGTAATATATTTTTTGTTTACCATTTTATACTTAAACTTAAAAAAATATATATATATGTAAAGTATAAACACATTTTGTAAACCATTTTTTAAATATACATTTTTCAAAACATTTTTATTTTTTATAAATAAAAAAATAAAGATAGACCCTCCTCTTTTATCCGGGCTTAGGACCGACTACTTCAATTTTTAGTAGGCGGAGTTAAAAATTGTACACAAACAACTTGTTACGTGTACAATTTTTTAAAAAAATATTATAAATGTATGAAAATTAAATTTTGTGATGATTATGTTGAAATTAAATATCACTTACTTGGTTACATGCAATTTTATCATATTTATCTTGAATTCGATAATTAGTGTCTTCCCAATCTTTCACTCACATTAACGCTTCCAAAATATCTTCTTTTAGTCGACTCCTGACCTCAGAGAGAACCCTCTTCCCTGCACTAAAAGCATACTCCGAAACTACAATGCTAACAGGAGATGTTAGTAGATCTTTTGCCATTACAAAAACTACTGGCCATCGACGTTCATTATCTCGCCAAAATTTAATTACCTCTTCTGAATTTTTCTTAACTTCTTTGTTAGTAGGCAAAGTATGACGAAAGTAATCGATTAATTCAGATGACAACGCATTTGGACTATTACTCGAAGTTTGAGTACATGCAGTGGATGACAAACTACTACTACCACCACCAGATGAACCACATACATATGCAAATGAATTAAATCTATATGAATTCATGCTTTCGAATAAATCTAAAACTACATCGTCGTCATCCATTTGATTAGTGGGAGGAGTAGATGTAGGTACACGAGTAATATGTGTACCCATTCGTGAAGCATATAATTCGTACATTTCACGTAATGTTTCTTCCAAATTCCTATAAGTAATAGTGTACTAAAAGTTAAAGAATTTGAAATTTTATCAATTACAAATTTAGTACCCGATAAATTAAATCGGGGTCCATGACGCATGCTAAAGGAAATAACATAGGTAATTCTTCCCAATATTTTCTGAATTTTAATTCCATGAAATATATAACTGCATGAAAATCGGGGTCATTTTGAAATCTTTTAAAAGTCCTAGCAATTGTATAAAGACGTTCAAGAACCACACAACTTGTAGGATAATAAACGCCAGACAATATATTTGTAGAATCATAAAATGTGGACAAAAAATGTTTTATTTTAAGAACTATATTCCAATCGGTTTCATTCAAAATAGTTTCGTCTCATCTCTAACATGCCTATTGTTATAAAATTCAGTAATTAAATGTTCAAAACCTTCACATGTAAATTTTTTTTTAATATCTTGTTTCAGACTTTCAGTGTTTGATTGTTTGTATTTGTCATTCATTTTCTGAACAAGATTTTCAATACTTGTTTTCGACTGTGTAATCGTGATATATATAAGTGAACTCCTAATTCGGTCAATTTTATCCTTACATTTTTTTTTTTGGCATTGGAAACAAATTGCGAAAAATGTATGACATAACATCGATATGAATAAATGCTCCACCACAAAATCGGGTTGAAGTACTCTATACAATTTATCGATAACAACTTTATTTACGTTAGCATTGTCGTACGTAAAAGAACGAATTTTGCTCCCGCATTTATACTCTTTAAACTATATTTATGATAGCATTAAATATAGTTTGGGCGTTGCGGGTACTCAACAATTTTTAAAAGCAATAATTCTTTTATACATGACCCAAAGTGGGTCTATATAGTGTGCAGTTGCAGCAATGTAACATCTATTATTAATAACCCATAATCAGAAGTTAAAGGATATCACACCCCATCATTTCTTCTAATCATTTATATATTGTTTCTGTAATGAAGAAAATATTTATTGTATCGTACGGTAGAAGTTTTTTCGACTTATCCAGACGTACATCGGCTGCAGATATGTTTTGACGTAGTTCACGAAATTTTGGTTGTCCTATTGCTAGTGGCAACTCAGAGGCGGCAACAAACTTCACTTCCATTTCGAGCTTACTCCTCTGAATACATCATGTAGAAAGTGGTGTAATACCACTGGCGCATGGAGAACCAAACTGTAGTTGTGTTTGACCAACTGGAAGAAGATCATGTTTGGTCAACATGTTTTGTAGTGACGATTGAGGTGGGTAGTTCCAATGCCTCTTTGCCATGCCAGTTGTTGGCAGTATTTACATAATGCTTTGATTTCGAGAATTCCATCGACCAAACGACCGTTTTGAACCAATTTAAAATAGTCCAACATTTTGCCCTTGTTCTTCCCTTTCTTTTCCCTCTTTGCAATCGAGAATATGACTGTAGGCTCTTCATCTTGTTCCAAATCAATTGGATCAATTGGAACACTAGATCAACATCAACGTCATCCAACTCAATTGGATGACTACCTTAATGAACGTCGTTTTTTCAATATTTTTTGGTTGGTAATCTCAATGTGGAGACCGGAGAATTCATTCCAAATTGATTTTGGGCAGGTGTTTGGATATTTTGTTCCTATACGAGACAAGTTTTCACACAATGAATCGTGAATCAAATATTGTATGAATTATAAATTGAATATAGAAATATAGAGATGATTATAGAATGAATGAATGATATTGTTGATAAATAAATGGAGATTGAAAGTTGGAGAATGTAAATTGTATAGAGTAGATAATAATGAGAGAATAGAGATTGATATTCGGTGGAAAAAAGTTTGATTTAGGTGAGTATTTTATGGAAAAAAAAAAAAGTTGGAGGACCAAAACGGGTCGCTGAATTCAGTGACCGTTCTGGTCACTGAAACTGACTTTTTTTAAATTTTATTTTTTTAAATATTTATTTAATTTTTTGGGAGCTCACGAGCCGAGCAGCTTGTGTCTTATTTTTTTTTAAATACCCGACCGGCTCGTCTACAGTGACGTAGGCTCGTCATGTCACACGATCCGCCTAGCTCAGCTCGGGCTCAGTGCTCAGGGCTCTTGTTTTTTTATGAGCTCGAGCGGCTCGTGAACGTGAACAGTACGAGCCGAGCGATCGAGCGACGAGCCGCTCGGCTCAATTGCCACTCTAAAGTTTTCTTTATTCTACTTCAAGGCTTAAATCAAACACTTATGTTCATACTAATATCTTACTGGATGACCCATGACATTTAGTGGAACCAAACTTGACCTGAGGCTGAACTTAACCGCAGTCTTCTAGACAGCTGAGTCTGAGCACATATACCACCAAAGAAATTCTGAGCCGAAGACCAATCCGAGCCAGTAGTCTCTTAGGCATCTCTTGGTTTTCGGCCAGCTGAGGCAGGGCACATATACTACCATAGAAATTCTGAGCCGAAGACCAATCCCAGCCAGTTGTCTCTTAGGCATCTCTTGGTTTTCGGCCAGTTGAGGCAGGGTGCATATACCTCCAAGAATTTATGACACTAAGGCTGAGCTGAGCCATTAGCCTTGTAGGCATTTCACAGTCTTCACTCTTAATGTCAGACCTCAATCTTGGACACTTGTCAATGAAAAGGCCAAATTCTTTCCAAGGCATACCTACTATGCTCTCTCTCAAGTGTAGTGATACCTTTAACTTATCTAGTTACTCTGCAAATGCTAAAACTCATGGCCAACAATGAACTCAAACTGAATCGCAAAGAACTTTAATTTTCCTTCTTAAAAGGCAAACGGTACAAAGAATTAGAGTAGCAATTTGAGAAACGCAAGAGATCTGGCAAAATTTATCAGAAGATTTAGCCCCTGCATCTGTCGGAATTTTCATTGAGACCGCAATACATTCGCAAGACCAAGCCTAGCCCCGTAGGAAAAATTCCCTTACCCAGAGCCTCAATCCTTAATTCTAACAGCTTCTTTCACAAGACAATCATGAGAATCTGTATTTAACCTTGTTTTTCATCATTGGACAGCCTGTTCATCATTCTAGTCTTAACTACATCTGCCGGACAACTCAATGCAGTAGCCGACAGACCAGACATAATTGAAGATAGAGTGTGGGCATAAATATTATCATTACAGATCTGATTTTCGATAACTAAACGTTTTGCATGATCATAACAAGCTAATTCTCCCATGTTTACTAAAAATGCTCTTTGGACATTTGGAAAAACGCCTTTCCAAAGTCCTCCAAACCCTTCTGCATGAACGATCTGTTTTAAAGCAACAAAGATCCCCGCGTACCGGGGTTGAAGACCTTGGCTCACCATACGACTGTCTGCTTGCATCCTTACCTTGATGAGATCAGCAGGGCTTGAAATTACCTATACTATAAAAATTTGAAAATCGAACATCGTATATCAAAGAAAACTCGGTACAACTATTATTTGATGAAAACATTTCAGAAGATCACATGACACTAAATTTGAATACACCTAGTTAATATTACAGCTATGTGTAGACGTTACTGACAAGGAATTGACATTCGTTAACTAACTAAAAGTCTCCGCGTGGCATGTGAACGAACACCAATGCTTAACCATGTATAGCTACTATGTTAACAAGGGAATTCATCTTTTCTTATTTCCCCCTCACCTTCTTTGATGCTAGATTACAAAGTTAGAATTAGTTTGTAAACTGGAGATTATTGAAAAATGTACAAAGGCTAAATCATATTATTTATTTTATTTTTTTTTTTTTTTTTTTTTAGTTTTTATATTATTTGAACAAATAGTAAAGAAGATAATGAATTTCAAGTTGGCTAATGTGCACATTCACATCTGAACAACAATGTCATTTCCAATATTGTCATAACGAATCTCTTTTGATTCTAATAGCCATCCTGAGATTTTAGCCTGTATATTTAATATAAAAGGACCTTTCAGCTTTAACATTTTACTCTCTCTTCACTTCTGTTATAGGACTAGTCCAATTTACCCCCACTTTTTCCAAGAAAAAATAATATGAAAGGAAGGCACAGATTAAAAGAAATCTCCTCCTTCACGAAATTTTGTAATACATTGTACCCTAAGCTAGTCAGACTTTCTTTTATTAGAATGGAACTTTAGCTACACATTTGTATTTTCGTTTTTAGAGGTTTGTTCTTAGGATGCTGGTTAACTGTGACAAGAGAGGACAGTAAAAATACTGTGGGGCAGTCTTTCATCTTTATGCCGAATTTTATATAGAATATTAGTAGGTTTTTCTTATTCTTTAATGTTAAAACTCATAAAATATTTGTAGAAGGCAACCTTCAAAACATGTGAATAAAAGGGGCAATACTTAATGAAGTGATACATTGAAAAAATAATATTAATCAGTTGCTCTTTTAAAATTGATGAGGGCACAACCAACGTACTTTGATGACTTGTGTTTGATAATGCTATTTATAAAATGCAATTTTGAATAAACTAAGACTGTGATATAATATAAGATTGAATGTTGGGCTGTTAAAAAAACCACGCGTACAACTTCAGTGAGGTTGAGATAGAATTGCGGTAAAACAAGGTGAGTGGAAAACGAGCAAGTGTGAATAGGTTAAATACATCGATTGAATATAAGTTGCACGTAACTGATTGTTTGGGCATATTCAACAAAAACACAGTTTAGATGCACAAGTCACGGATGATTGGAATAGTCACGAATAGTTAATTAGAGGAAACGTGGACCTAAAATCACCAATATGAGGTTATTTGATAGAGAATGTTTTGATAGAGCAAGAGTGGATAAATAACTGGATCTGCCCCTAGCGAAACCAATAAAAGTATGTAATAAGGTTGTCTAGGGTCGAATATTTTTTAACAGTAAACCTACTTTCTTCCTTCTATTTCAGTATTGTGTGTTTCTCCTCTTTCTATTCAAGAGACATCAACCCAACAATTGTTCTCTCTGTACTTCTCTCATGTTCTATGCGCACCTATTTTTTGGGTAGTTGGGCCACTTCTTCTTTTATAACTTAATGATCTCTAAATAGATACACATACATATATTTAAAACAAAAGTTTATTATCATTCATTATCTCTACACAGTCATATCATTTTTTCCCTACAAGAAACATGCTGATGTGGGCTCCCTTTCATATCTATTACCAATTGTGTCAGAAGCAACTTTTTGAAGAAGATTACAGAGATATGATTCATTATTCTTCTAGTGCATAGAAGCTCAAGAAAGGGATTCCTATGTTTTTCTAGGTGACTCTAACTTCTACTCTTTTCTATTTTTTCATTATTCTCTTCAAATATTTAGTTCCAATCTTGGTTCAACATCTATTATATTTTTTATCGCGCATTCCAGCTTTGCTTTTATGTTTGACAAGCAGAATCCTATCAAGCTTGAGCTTGCATCACTTAAGGAACTAAGCGGTAGAAACCTAATAACTGTAATTGTGTTGACCATAGTTATCAGACCCAACCTGGTCCTCGTCTCTGAAAAATCATCGGGTCACCGGGTTAGTGGTTCAACTAGTGGGTCATTGTTGATCTTTTTTTTAATTCAATATTTTTTAAGCAAATAATTATATTATTTTATTTTATGTTAGTTTGCTAAAAGCAATTAAATATATTTCACTCAAAATAGTAGGTAATGGTTCCAACCTTTCATGCAAGGAAGTGGAGGTTCGAATCTCTCCTTACGCAATATTGCTCTAGAGCTATGATGCACCGACAAGAACACGTGTCCGAGGCATTTACGTGGCGAAACAGACGCAGCGATTTTTAAAAAAAAGTACAAATTTTTTTTTTTTTTTTAAATTAATTAAAATTCTTGTTTCCTCTTCTATTACGAGGCAATCGCTTTGTTTCTGGTTATTTAGGACGTATTTCCTTTTCCCAATTTTATCCCTTCAATTTTTTGTTGCCTTTCCATGACAAAAAAAAACAAAACCAAAGAAAATATTATGTAGGCGTGAAACAAAAATGTGATGACTTTTGCGTATCACATTAACCATCGGCGGTCAAAATTGTAGGCGCCTTTTGATAGTTTCAAGAACTTTTGATTTTTTTGGGGTCGGTTAATTTTTGTAGTCGGCTGAAGAGATTAGTCATTTATATGGGAGAACTAATGAAAGAAATTTATTTCAATTATCGGAGAATTTGTTAACCTTTATTGCTGTTTACTGTAAGTCTATCGAAAAATTTATTTTAGTTTCTATTAGATTTGATATATATTTTGCATGTTTAGTATTTTCATTATAAAATACATTGTGTTCATGTTTAAGATTTTTGTCAGTAGTTGGTATATTATTTTGTTTTTTTTTATGTTTTAGCGTGTAAATACCATTATGTTAATCTATAATCATCGAAAAAATTTTATTTTAACTCCATTATGTTTTTCAGCTTGTACGACTAAGTTTTGAAGCTTTGATATTGCATCAGAACATAAACTTGACGGTAAGTATTTATTTTAAGAAGTTATTTTTTGTTTTATATTAGCATGTAAATGCCATTATGTAATCTAATAAATCATGAAAATATTTATTTACTTTTTTTTTTTTTGAAAAATATGGAATTAATTTATTTCCTTGTTTGCTTTGAATATTTTGAAGATTTGGTATTGCAGTAGAACATAAACTTTTACTATAAGTATTTATATGTAAAAAAAAATTTTTTTGTTTATTATTATATATTAAAAAAAAAAAAAATATTTTCTTTCAATAACTATAAATTGTGGCTTCGATTTTTGTAAGTAGTTAGGAATAGTTAATATTGTTTGTGTAGATTTAGTATTTCTCTACTATTTCACAATAAGTTTATATTTATTATTATTTATACATTTCTTTAAATAAGTTTTTTGGTTTTGTGTAGATTTAGTATTTTTTTTTTTTTTTTTTTTTTTTTTTTTTTTTTTAATTTAATAAGTTTGTATTTTGTTTGTCTAGATGAGTAGTTATTTTCTATGTTTCACAAATAATTCTGAATCATATTAGGTTTTTATAAGTTTTGTTACATATTCATTTTAGTATTATTATTGGGGTGAGTATCTTCCATTAAAATTAAAGAGTTGTGTGGATAACATTAAATTTTTATAATTAAATTTCACAATTATCAAACTTAACCAAAAATTGAATGGGAAAGCAATAATAAGAAAAAAAATTAGGAGAAACGTCTCCACGTTCGCGCACGGGGAGAAAAAAACTCCCCGTGCGCGCAAGGGGAGAGTGATTCTCCCTGTGCGCGCCCGGGGAGTTTGGATCTCCACGTGCGCGACGGGGAGTCCAATCTCCCCTTGCGCGCACGGAAACCCTTTCTCTGCAGGAAAAAGGAAAAAAAAAAAAATTAAAATTAAAAATTTGACGTCTCCCCGTGGGCGCACGAAACCTCTTTTCTGATAGAAAAAAAAAAAAAAAAAAAAAAATTAAAACGTCTCTCCCGCCACGCCCGCACGGGGAGACGTAAAATTTTTTTTTTTTTTTTTTTTTTTTTCTTCGTTTTTTTTTTTTAAAAAAAGTTGAATTTTTAGAAAATATTCAATTCCGTCGGGGGCGTTGCCCGAACCCGCACGAGGGGGCGCTGCCACCTCCCCCGCACTCTGACCGAGCAGGTTGATCCCCGTCGAGGGCGTTGTCCTTGAACCTCTAGATTGGTGTATCTCGTCCATTCGGTCAAAAAATATGTAACTTATTTCATATACTTTCGATTTTACTTTTATTATGATTAATGATTACTGATTTTCTTTTGGCTTGTTATTTTTATAAGTATTCCTAATTTTTTTATATAAATTTGTTTTCAATCTTCTTTTTTTTTTTTTTTTTTTTTTTTATTAAAAAGAATATCATAATTTTTAACATCAATTGAATTGTGCCTATTTTTCCGGTACATATTTTTTTTATTCTTTTATAAATTTTGTAAACTTATTTGCAGTTAACCTTTTGTATTTTTTTCTCTAAAATTTCATATTATATCTGTTACCATTTTAAACTATTTTAAAAATTGTGGACTCTAATTTATATTTATTGTTATCTTCTATACAGTGTCCAATTATTTTTCCTGGTGGTTATAGTTTACTACAGTAGTGCATTCTATCTTAGGTAAGTTTTTCTAACTGAACTATTTAGATTTTTGTTCATAATATATTATATGTTTTAAGTATCTATAGTTATTTATTTATTTATCGTAACTTTAAATTTGTAATATTTGCTGGTTCTCGAGTTTTCTTTGTAAATACTATTTTTTCTCTTTTTAAAGGTTATTTGAGTTTCATTGTTCACAAATTTTGATATTTTAAATTTTAGTTTTACTCTACTAGTTTTTAAGCATATGTAAGAATTATTTTTTTTTGTAAGTTATGGTTCAAATTAATTATTCCACAACAATTTGTTAAGTATGTAATAGACATCTTTTTGTACGCATCTGGTGAGGGAGAAGTTGATTCAACTATTCTACAACTTTATTTATTTTAAAGTATAAAATGTTATAACCTTCTTCATTCTTTTAGTTCCTGTTGTTTACTTTGGACTCCAACTATTTTATATGGATACTTCGAGTGGTTTTGAAACAATGTCTCATCACCAACAAGAGAAATCAAAGGAATAGGTATCGACTAAAACGACTTCGAAGTGGTTGCAATGATCGTCGTAGGAGAATAGTTAATCCTCTATCATCTGAACATAATATTCGAATGATTAAAATGCAACCACCTTAATGAAGTCATGATTTTGAGGATTCTACTTCAAACCACGATAATCTCATATTTCCAATTTGACAACCAAGTGGTTTTATGTATTGAACATACCAAAGACTGCATACATATTACCGACATGCAATAGTTGTAAATATTTTTTTTTTATAATTTTAAATTTATCGAGAATAAGGATTTTGTTGTTTCTGATGGGAATGTACATATCTCTAATGCTGATCCACCACTGAATTGTACAACTTGTTCACTTCTAAAGAATCTAAATATATGGCATTTAAAAAATTGCACGAGGATATAATAACCACTTTTTTTTTTTTTTTTTTTTTTTCATATGAAAGTAGACTAATAGCTCTTTAAAGCATATCGATGTATTTACACATTTAGAGTTCAAGCACAAGTATATCTTTACGTAAACGAACTTATCCCACAGAACAATAAGCTTTCTTATATGCAGTTATAATTTTTATGATCCAAATAATGAGATTCAAATCGTATGAAGATTTCAGAGAACTTTTGATGAATGTATTTAACTGTTTTCTAATTGAAAATCTTGAAGTAAATCATTATACTAGATTTTTCCGGTCTTTAACTAATATCACTAACTTACGAGATCATCAAATACATATAAAATGCGATCCAGGACTTGATCAAAGAGTATTTAATACTCCTACATCATCTGAAGTTGCTGCTATATGGGTTGAAACACGATGAAAATACCAATATTCGCTTTCGTGACATTAATATATATGGTCATTCCGGTGATTCACATAGGGAGTTCATTATTACTATGGTTGCTATAGTTCTTTGCAATATCCTCTACTTTTTCCATACGGAGAATCCGGTTGGCATGAAGGCATTGAGAGGTGTAGAAGGACTGAACATGTCTCTGAATTTGTTCAATTTTTTTTTTTATTTATTGCATTTTTATTGCTTTTGGTAGTAGAATTAAGGTTTGTAAATTTATGTTTATTGTACATTCACCCTAACTTTTGGCATGCGTCATATCGTTCTAATTGAATGATACTTCTTTTTCTGCAGTGCTTAATGGAATGAAGAAACGATCACAGGTTTTTTGTCAGATATTAATTCATATAAATTGCAAATTAGGCTTTCCGGTAAGTCTATTTTAACTTCAAGTGGTAGATTGTTCCGGCAATATGTTGTAGATATGTATGTCAAGATCGAAACTGCACGGTTAGAAGAAGACTATTTTCGTCAACAAGCCAAGTCAAATTCGGCTGAATTTTACCCAAGGGTTATTGTAGAAGCGTTCAAATGGAGAGACAGAGGTACAAATTTTTTGGGGAGAAAAAAATTATTTACAACCTCAATCTTTTACATGTGGACTTAGAGATATGCTAAGGAGATACATAGATGTCAATGGCTATTGTACAGCGTTATAAAAAATCAGATATCTTTTTGACTATAACATGCAATCCAAATTGGCCAGAGATTAAACAAGAACTAAGACACAATGATGAGATTCAAAATCGATCTGATCTAATTGTGCGTATATTCAGATCAAACTAGAAAGTTTTTAATTATAAATGATTTATACAAAATAATATTTTTTTTTTTTTTTTTAAGAAATTAAATATGCTTATTGAGATTTAAAAAAGGGGACTTCCTCATGCACATTACTAGTTAATTTTTAAATACGGCTACAAAATTTGTTCAGCTCTAGATGTTGATAAAGATAGTTTGCTGTGAAATTCTCAATGAAATGGAATATCCTTATCTTAATTCTGTTATTGTTAAACATATTGCTGGCCCTTGTGGAATCTTAATCCAAAAAAACGTATGTATGGGGGAACATAGTGTAAAAATAAATATCCTAGAGATTATTGTAATTCTACTATATTCGGTGATTAATTCATATCTTGTATAAACGGTCGTGATAATGGTTTCTCTATAAAGTTTAGAGGTCAAATGTTAGACAATTGATGGATTGTACCGTATAATATTTATTTGAGCTCAAATTTGACTGCCACATTAATGTTGAAGTATGTTCCTCTATTAAAGTGTAAAGCTATTTGTACAAAACGTGTATAAAGGACATGATCGTCATTCATTTTTTTCCAGTTTCCAACAAATGAAACGGAAAGAAATCGATGAAATCTCATCTTATCAATCTGCTAGATAAATATCTCCACCTAAAGCAATGTGGAGGATTTTCTCGTTTCAATTTGGGAAATTTGTCCAACTGCTTTCTTTACAGCTTCATATCGAAAATCATCAACAAGTAAGATTGAACGAAGCATGATTGTCTACATTATTCGACATGCCAAACGAAAAGGAACAATGTTGACAGGTTTTTTGGGTGAATAAAGAAATGGAAATTTGCGCGTCCATTGTTGTATCGAGATTTTCCAACGCATTTTGTTTGGAACTCCAACTACGTAAGATTTGGACTCCTAGAAAAAATACGTTGTTATACGACGAATTGTCGCAGCGAGTCCATCTGAAGGAGAACGGTATTTCCTACGCGTTCTTCTCAAAATCATATTCGCGGTTCGACATCATTTCATGATTTACGAACTTTGAACGGAGTAACTGTTGATACGTATCGAGAAGGAGCACTTTTACACAGTTTGTTAGGCGGAGACAATCATTGTGAAGAATGTCTGTCTGAAGCTATTATTTATAAAATGCCTACTTCTTAAGACGTCTTTTTGCTACACTTCTTATGCTTTGCAACCCTGATCATCCAAGATTACTGTGGGATAAATTTAAATTTATATGATCGATGATTATGTATATGAAATATACATTCAAGGGATGCTGAACTACAGTTTTAGAAGACATCAAATCTATTTTATAATCATCGGGTAAAAGCATAAATGACTATGAATAGTATCATTCATGTACATATATAGGTGAAAATGAAAGGTGGAGAAGAATGGTTGCAGATGAGACAGTAACAAATTTGCATCTGAAGAGGCTATGGTCTCTAACATCAAGCTGTAAATAATGAACACATTGCATATGAAACAATTATGGAAAAAGTAAATTCCAAATCAAGTGGGATCTATTTCATCGATGGTCAAGGGCACAAGGCAAAACTTTTTTATTATAAAGCTCTACTAGAGGTTTAAGGTCTCAAAATTTAATTGCTTTACCTACAACATCTTCTGGAGTATCTGCATTTCTTTTACCTGGAGGTCGAACAGTTCATTCAAGATTTAAAATTCCTCTGGAAACAGTTGGTGAAGTTATTTGTTCTGTTAGTAAACAGTCGGATCTAGGGTCTTTGTTAAAAATGTCTACATTAATACTTTGGGATGAAGCGCCTATGGTGAATCGTTGTGCCGTTGAAGCCGTCGATAAAATGCTCAGAGATATCACTGATTGTAATTTCCCTTTCGGTGGAAAAGTGATAGTTCTAGGAGGAGATTTCAGATAAGTTTTACCAGTGATACTGTGAGGAAAAAAAGAAGACATAATGAAGCTAGCTTAGTCTTCTCTAACCTATGGCATTCGTGTATTCTCATCTACCGTTGGTTGAGAACATGCGAGCAAAATTGGATTCCACGTTTTCTGATTATTTGCTTAGAGTTGGAAATGGAACAGAGGAAGAACACAGTTGTAATTGCATTCAGCTTCCGAGCATATAATTGTATCCATTTGAGGATGAAATTACATCTCTGAATATTTTGATAAATCATGTTTTTCCAAATATTGAAGCATATGTTGATAATTTACATACGATGGGAAATCGAGTAATTCTTACTCCTAGAAATGAATGTGTTAATCATATTAATAGAATTTTTACTTGATCAGATTCCTGGTACAAGTTTTCACATATTATAGCTTTTATGAAACAATTGACAAATCAGAAAATAGCATACAGGAAGAAATTTCTTGAACACTTTGACTCCAAATGGTAATTCCGCTCATGAATTGAAAACTTAAGATAAACTGTCATGTGATGTTATTACGGATACTCAATACTTCTGAAGGCTTATGCAATGGAACAAGCCTTACTTGTAGATCAAATTTGATAAGAATGTAATTCTTGCTGAAATTACAACTGGGAAGTTTGTGGAAAACATCAGTTTTATTACAGAATTCCTTTTGTCCCTATGAAAATGATCAAACTTCAAATTTTCATTTTAAAGAACGTCAATTCCCGATTAAACTATGTTTTGCAATGACAATAAATAAACCACACAAGGTCAACACTTGATTACGTTGGCTTGTATCTTCCTGAACCAATTTCCTGTCATGGTCAACTTTATTTAGCATTGTCAAGAGCTAGAACAAGCAAATCTTTAAAGGTTTTAATAAAACCATCAAGCGCTGACAATTTACACATTACATGTACGAAGAATGTTGTTTACAGAGAAATTCTCTCATTCTCATTCATTTGTAGAAATATAACTTCTTCGTAAGTATTTGTCACATCTTAGTCGCTCATTGTTATAATTATATTACTGATTTTAGTTATTTTCTTATTTCTATAATAACTAATTTCTCGATTTGGAATATTTCAGGCTTTAATGATTTTGTGTATGTTTTTCACACGTACTTGGATTTATGGCAACACGGTACTTTAAAGTAACAACCATGATGGAAGTAACTATAGCTAAGAGAACTTCAAAAACTCTTGTGCATATACTCTTGATAATAGGTTAGTTATTATTACTTTTTTATCTAATCGTTATTAATGCATGGTATAAATTTTCCCATTAACTATATTTCGTTTTAATTTCAGCCATTTCCATTTGTCTGTGAGCTTCTGCTCATATTTACGGACTCTACATTTTTTTATTTCAAGCATATTTATCTGATTTTCCTGGTAAGCTCTCTGAATATTCAGGATCAATTTATGATGATTATCTGAACAATTTAGTTCATTAATCCGTTGCATTTTGTTAAAACTAATGGTGTTACCATCATTATGCTGAGTTGTTAGACTGTAATATATTCTCACCCTTTTATTTTTTGCTGCCATCATCAAATAACCCCATATTTTTGTATGTTTCTGAATTCAGAGTGAATCTTTTAAGGGCTATAATAATAAGAGTAGGGCTATAATAAAAGAGTAGAATAAACTCCATACCATGATGGTCTCTTTCCTTCGACATCTTCCTTTCCTGAAAGCTATCATATCCCACTTGATAATGTTTTAGAATTTTTGTGTCCTTCCATTTTACACTTTCGATTGTCAATACTTGTCTTCCATTAATAACTAACTTCTTTTTGTTACAGGCAAGTCTATTACCATTCTGGTGGGCTTCGCATCAATCAAAACATGTACAGATTAGTCGGCAAAAATGTTCTAAGTTCTCAGACACTTAAAGTGGTAGTCAAAAGTTGAAGTTGATCCATGATATATCAATTATGCTACATGTTACAAGGTCTACTTTTAAATGCTAAGTCCTATTTTAATAAGTCTAGTTGTGCAAATATGAGTGGTTTAGCGAGTGGAGAAAAGTGTTTCATGGCATACAATGAGATATATTTTTATTCTTCTCTCTAACAATGGTGTACAGTATGAGGTGGCCACAGAAGGTAAGATGAAATTGAAATCCTTCTATGTACTACTATTATTCATTCAGACTTTTTCAATCCTTATAATTTTGATAATTATTTTAGTTATTATTTCCTTTGGGTAACGATTTCATTGTATACTGATTTAAGTTTTGTTGTTGTGGTTGCTGCATAGCATTTCGAAGACTTTGTGATATGACATTTCTACAAGCATTCTTGTGATATTCTGATAGCATGTAAAGCCTATGTAGAAAACACTCAATCGGGATGGTTGTCAAATGGATTTTTGAAGATGTTGACGAAAGTGATAAGAGCTGCTCACATGATTTGAAGGACAATTTAGTATAGTTCATCACTACGTTTAGTAATACATTTTTTCAAATTCAACACAAAAAACTGTCAAGAGTTTTTTTTTTTTTTTTTTTTTTTTTTTTTTTTTTATAATATTTATAATTTACATCATGATCATGCGAAGAGAGGATAGGAGGAAGAATGTGCTTTTATTATTCTGATTTTTGTCATCTAGATTATACAACTTTTTTGGCAATTCTTTAATGTTATTAGGTTCCATTTGCCATTCAATTAATATTAATGTTCTTATCGTTATTATTCATAATTTTCATAGGTTCTGTAATAAAGTTCAGTATCTATAATTCTTAACATCTGGAATAACACAAGTGCATGAAAAATGTTACTTATGGCAAATTTTTTAAAGGGAAAAATCACATCAAAAAATGAGATAATATATAGTTTTTTAAACGCTAATATTACTTCGAAATGAAATTGCCCGTTGCATTGCACGGGCATAGACTAGTATACTAGTATGAAATTTAGTTTTTATACTTGTTATTAATTTTCTTGTTGAAATCTTTTAAACATGGAGTACTTATTTGGTACTTGCTAATAATTGAATAACAATATATAATCTTTTAAATATAAAAAGAAAAATAATTATGGTAGGGTGTCCGAGAAGTATCGGTATCGACTCGTATCCGACACGTGTCGGACACGGGCTACTAATTGAAGTGTTCGTCAACCTCACGAGCTCTAGAGTATGCACAATTTGATTAAAAAAAAAAAAAAAATGGTTCAATAGTTTCCCTTGAAAATATGCTGGGTTTAAGGCAATATATGAACATTTGAGGCGGTTCTTGAACCAAGTTTTATTTGTAAATGGACCAATTATTGCTAACCGGGCTGAACCGTCAGGTCCGGTGGCGATTTTTATCAACTATGGTGTTGACAGAGGTACTGATGGTAATGGAAACAGCTGTGAGAGGTCAAAAGTGCCAGATCGGATAGTGATAATTTGGATTTGTAAACCTGTAATGGTACGAAACAATTTGCATAATTGAATTGAACTTGTATTGTGTTTTCTATATTGTACTGAAATGAAAACAGCAATTAATACAAACAATTGAGAGAAATTACAAGTTATTGCGGGAGGCATTTGAGGAGGCCTCGACCCCTCTCCCTCACAATTCTCCATTTTCTGAATGAATCAATGAATCGCCCTCCCCAGCCCTTTTTATTGGCACTCAATTTATTCAAGAATGTCCCCCCTTTATTACTTCTCAGCAAACTACTTAATGAACTATCTACTGATATGGTAATGAGAAACAACCCACTGCAACTGAGCTACAGTACGAACGGGGGTTTTCCCTCTCATGACAAAATTTAAACAAATTGTCATAGCATGTTATGTTTCAACTTTCAATACCATTAGTTATGATGCACAGAGACAAAAATTCTTCAGATTCTAACCTTAAGCATGTTGTATGCCATGAAAGGGATGATGCGAACTTTGTTAATGAAAGGCTGGCTCGAACAAAGAACATTAACAGAACTTCTAGACTAAATACACATCACAAAATATTAATTCCCGTATAAAGTATAAACACCAAATGCAGACCGCTGCACACTGCCTAGAGATATAGAGAACGTATGTTTTTAACAATAATTTCAAGTTGAACTTCAGTTTTGCCTACATCTTTTGACACACTGGTTTCAGCCTTTTGGAGAAATTCGTCTCATTCAGCCACTTAAACACAAATGTTTTAAGGAAGTATATAAAACCATGAGATTTCAATGCTATGATTTCTGAATACAAGAAAAAAATCTAACAATTCTATTTATAAATTTTAAAATTGTTGGCAATGCTCTCAATGTCTTTCCTTCATCTCAAACGCAAAAACTAAGACTGATAAAAAATAAATAAAATTAAAAGCCAACCATTCCCTATCGATAGCAGAAACATTAATTATAACTAAATCAATTTAAATCTAACATAAAGTACGGAAAATAATTGATAGTCCTGAAACTACCCTCAACAACCTCAACGTAAAACAATTTTTCCCTTTCTGATACTTGTTTGCATGAAGCACAGATTACAGGTAGCAAAACCATCATAAAGGAAACACATTACTCCGAATTAAAACTAATAGGTATCTTATCTTTCATACATCCTGATCACCGGTATGTTCAATTCCATCTCGATAATAGAAATCACACTAGACAGAAACAACAATTAATACAAGAACCAAGATAGTGTATAGTGTAAAGACATAATTTTCACGCGAATCTGAGCAATCAAATATAAAAATGAGCAATTTCTTCTACCATTTCCAATAAACATGGTATACTGTCCACTACTACTGGAAACAAAATATTAATACAACTGTCCAACCTTTTCTTTCACCCTGCATTTCTAATACTAACCCAAAAAATCTCAGCTTTTTACATAAGAAATGTTACGTGACATTTTTACCTTTTCTTTACTTCATTTTTTTTTTTAATCTATTTAAACATCATTTGTGATACATAACATTATTATCAGTAAAATTACAAAATAAAATACTTGAATCAATTCTCAAAGCCAAATCAAATACCCGTAGAGACTATTAAAAACAAGATATTTCACCACTATAAGTTTCAGTATACAATCCAATTCTTATTAAAACATAGTACAAAGAAGTATAAAAGAAAGAAAACTGCATTTCTCTAAACTTCTGCTCCTGCACTCACAATGCAATGTCCTTTCTTGACGTTTGAAATACACTAGACAGTTTAAAGCCATATTATACATTAACATCCTTTACCTTAATAATTAAAGAAACTCTAAATTAAGTAATTATGATGCCGGTGTTATTACCATACAAGGTTCTCATTTGTTGTTCTACAAGACTTTATGTTTCATCAAAACATTACACACCAGGAATCTAGTGAATAAGTCCTAATGATTAACAATCACGTCTAAAAGCTTAAGCATGTAGATTCATTTAAATTTTGTCACAAGAAGTATATAAATACCTGAGCAATGACACCGGAAATGCCGCCCATAACCGCTTTGCTAAAAAGGGAGAGCGAATTATCAGAAGACGGCACGAAATTACGCAAATGCTCGTACCCCACGATTCGAATCGGAGTATAGAAAAGGTGTCTAACGACAGCTGGGGACAAGCCTCTGTACAGTCCAAAAATGCCATCGTCTTTTGCGATTTGAAAAACGATTCTGAACGCAGAAGCTTGCCGCGTTGATGGTAAAGACTCGCCGTGGAGCTGGAGCCTCGTTTTAATCAAGTCGATTGGAAACGTCGTCGTCTCGGCTATCATTGCGGAGAATGACGTCAGTAGGATCTTCTTGACGTCAGAATCATTTCGGACACTTCGGTTATCGCCGCCGGCAGTCATCGTTGGACTGGAGTCGAGCAATACGGTGTCGTTACGAGTTTGTTAAGCAACCTAGTTATTTATCTCAATTATGCCTTCTTGTTTATCCAATGTCCGTAAGAATTCCCATATTTTGTTTAGTAGTAATTACATAGAATTAGGTGTTTAAAAATAAGTTTTTAAAAGTGATGTCTAAAATTTATTTATTCAAAAATCAGGTACTATATTAAAACTCTAATTCATAGTCTAATTTATCTCTCTACTCCCTTCCCCCCTTTCTCTCTCGCACCTCCCTCCTCTTCCATTCTCCATCATTCCCCTACCCCTCTTTCCATCGCCTCTCTCTGCGTCCGACGCTGCCCAGTTCGTAGCAACGTTGCGACGCCGTTCGCAAAGTAGCATTGTGGTTGTGTTTTGTGTACAGCAGCGTGGTTGGTGGTGGTGTTGATAGTCATTTGGTGACGATGGTGGTGTTTTGTGTGGTTGGATGCGACACAGTGTTTTGTGTGGTGGTGGTGGTGGCGATGTGGTGTTGGTACTGGTCTTCGTGAGGTGGTGGCGATTTTGTGGTAGGGACAACGACGGTGGTGGTTACTATTGGTGGTATTTGACCAAATATTTGATTATCTGTGACCTAAAAATTGGACAATATGTGACTGAAAAATAATTTGTAACCAATGAAATTAACTGTGACCTATAATTTTTTGAATTTGTGACATCGAGATCATCAGTGACTAATTAATTTGATAATATGTGACCAATAAATAAATTGTGGTCTATAATTATGTATATGTAACCATTAATTGTATAATCGTGGCCTAATTAATAAATAATTTTAATTAATTACCTAATACCTGAGTATTAAATTGTTAAACTATCTACCTGAAATATGAATTTTTCCTTTTTCTTTACCTGTAATTAAAGAAGATCGCAACTCGAGTAAAAAATAGATGGGACTTTTTTGGCCTGAGCCGTGTCGAGCCAAAGCTCGATCGAAAAATCTAGGCTTGGATCGGGCTTGAGGCTAGGATCACGCTTTCAATTCGAACCTTGCCGAGCTGACTGGTTATTTATTTATTTTATAATTCATGAAATTTTAAATTATTTTAACAATGTAAATTTTATGTAATTTATACTAATTGCATATTAAATAAAAATTATAATCCTCATTTTTTTGGGCTTGGGACCAATTACCATCAATGTAGGCGGCATTAAAATTGTACACGAATAAAATATTGGATAATTTACAAAAATACCCCTAAAATTATATATCTTTTGAAAAATCATATGAAAAATATTTTGAAAATAAAAAATACTTTGTAAAGTTAAGTGTCACTTTTTTGTAAATAAAAAAATTATCCAAATTAAAAAGTGACTATCACTTTTATTAAAAACTGATTTTTATCACTCAAAAAGTCACACAAATTCAAAAAATGTAACAAACAATAAATAAAGTGACAATTTCTTAATTTTTTTTAAAAGTGGTACACACCAAAAAGTGACATAAATTGAAAAAACGTGACAAACACTCAAAAAATGATAATTCTTTTTAAAAAAGCGACACTTTAAAAAGTGATCGTGCCCATTTTATTATTAAAAAGTGACAAATAGTGTAACGCTCCAAAATTCTTCAAATTTGAAGCGTTACAAGAAAAATCTTCTTAGTTGGAGTTCTTTAATGTTAACCAAGATAAATTGTAAATAATGAAATTATGGATTTTGAAATATATAAAAATAATGGATGATATTTTTCCATATAGATTTAAACAATTATGGTGCAATATGATTTTGGGAAAACAATTCGAGGAAATTCAGCAAATACCGGTTGTGCATCGGCAAATATAAAAATATGTTTGACTTAATAAACATCGACTAAAATTAATGAGACTTTAACAGACAGTATAACACTCATATACTTACAATATTAAAAAAAATTGGGGTCTCGATGATAATGTTTGAAGCACGAAAATATTTTTCAACTATGCTGGACAATATTTTCGAAATTGACCCGATGCGGTCTACTAAAACGGACATAACTTTTTCTCTAAGTAATATTTTAAGGAAATTCAAAAGAACACTATTAGAAGACTCATAAATCTTTTAAACCCCATTAATGTTACTCCAAAACATGCACCATACCCCAAGTTATACCATTTTTTAAGTAGGACGACAAGATATGAAAACTCAATTCAACAATAATTAAACTTCATGCATAGTCAATCCAACACTTTTAAATTATAGTCGACATGCAATGTATATAAAAATTAGACAAAATAGACAATTAAGCATCTTAAAAGTGTCATCTAAGTGTTCATAAGAGCTTTACATAATTGGAAATTTACTAGATAGTAAAAGAGCATTTCAAATCGTCAAGCACTTGTTACTATGTCAAACCACTGTCATGCCTTGAATTAACCTGTAAATTTAGTAGGGATGAGTACCACAAATAATACTCAATAGAAAACACTTAAGTAAATGATAAAAAAATATGTTTTCTGAAATGCAAACTTTAGTTATTTGTGTCACCATCAATTTCAAAGCGAACGGGTGTCGGGCAGTCCGCTTATTCTTAGGTTTTGATTACTCCTTTCAAGTAACAAAAATCATATCTTCATCTCTTATTTGAATCACCAAATGGTGCTTCCATTTTTTCATGAATAACATAAATAATAACACGTTTAATGCAAATCAAAAACAAATAATTCTTACTTCACTTATAAAAGTGCCGAAAACACCCTATCTTAAATGCTTGGAATTTGAATACCCTTTTGTGTCCAATTTGTAATAAATGCCAGGTACTCTTAGATTATTCTTAGAAAATTTTTAGATTCAAAGTGCCTTTAATCTATGGAAAAATGGCAAAACAAATTTATGTATAGATATAAAAGTTTGGGAGGGAAAACATGGTTTTTAGGAGTTGTAGGAGGTTATGGTTTTAAATTGCAAATGGGTGGCGGTTAATTAAATGGGGGTTATTAAGGATAATGTGAGTGGGGAGGTTATGGCAAGTGGATGGTATATGGTGCCTTAGTGGAAGAAAATCGTGGGTGAGAAGAATTCAAAATAGTAGGATTGAATTTGGGGTTATTTGGTACAATATAATTGGTGTATTTAATTTTTAAAATTTAAGCACTTAACATAGGCAACAATTAATAATAAGTGTGTCGGTACAAATAACGTAATCAAATCAAAATAAAAATTTGATGCCTTACAAAAATTTAAAAAAAAAAAAAAAAACAAGTGCGCGAAATTTTATCATCGTGACCCAAAACTTTAATTTGAACTCTTAGGAAGTGTCGTAGCGACTAAACAATATAACCTAAATTATTTTTCAATTTATAAAAGAAAATTTCTTTTAAAACGAAACACGAGATTTTTATTTTTTTTCTTGGTCGCTATGGTCTACCCACTTGAGAAAATTGTCAAATATTCACTAGAACACTGCCTATCTACTAAATATTAAACGAAACTTCGTAAATTTGTCTATCATTTTTTTAATTAAAAAGTGGCATGCAATATCTTTTTATTAAAAGTGATGTCTGTCAATAAAAAAAAGTGACAAAAACTTAAAAAATGGAAATAAACAATAAAAAAAAGTGACAAAAATTCAAAAAAAAAAGTAACAAACGTCGAAAAAAGTAACAAACACTCATAGAAATGATAGAAACATGTCACTTTTCGTTCACATTGTCGACTAACAAGAATTTGACAAAAGCACATGGCAAGTAATTTGTCATTTATCTTTATATTAGCATTATGCTTCACAAGTAACTCAACTATGACAATTCTTTCACAAATAGCAGCATAATGATGTAGTGTTTGACCTTCATCGTCAGGGGTGGATCCATCATTTTGAGTCAGCACGGGCGGCCGTCGATCGTCGATCATGGGCAACAATAAAATATTAAGAGCCTCGTTTGATGTCCATTTTTTGCCAAAAAAAAATGCATTTTGGAATAGTGATTTGATGGAGAATGTATGGTTAAAAAAAAAGTTTAGAATTTCAATGTAATATTATTTTATTGAAAAATGTGTGGTTGAAAAGAATAAAGAAAAATATATTTTGAAAAAAAAATCAAACAAGGTCTAAAATTTAAATATAATAATTATTTTGTTCAAACTTAACGTATATAATTCTGTTGTACAAATTAGCAATATTCACTAAATGATATTGTGACCAAGTTTTGTATAATTTAAAGGAAGAGCATGGGTTCGAATTTTTAAAATTGCATTAAGATCGATAAAATTTAACATATATTATTCTGGTAAGTTTAGTGTCAAAGTTCAATAAGTGCTATAATGGTCAAACCTTCAATAATCATAAGGAATGTCACATGTTGGAATTCGACAAATGAACAACATTGGTTAGAATTTTTACAATTGCATTAAAACGACAGAAATTTAATATATATTATTTTGATAAGTTTAGTATCAAAGTTCATTAAATGCTATAATGGTCAAGCTTCAATAATTCTAAGATAAGAAGAGGTCACGGGTTTGAATCTTTTCTCTTTCGCGATAACTTTTGTAAAAAATTTCCAACTAAAAAATTGCACAATAAATTGATTGAGAAGGGACTCGAAACCGTGACCTCTAACATGAATTTGCAAGTTCTAACCAATTGAGCTATAAGAAATATTTGTAAATAAATTGAATTACCAGGTATATAATCTAAAATGTTTATCTATTGTCAATAGAAAAAAATGGTTCCCGGCAGAACCAGCACGAACGGCAGCGGGGCTGGATCCGCCCCTGTTCATCGTCCTTTAGGTAGTTCTCCGACAACATTATGCCCCCTTTAAAATGAATCCTCAATTGAAACAAAGCTGAGCCATCACCTCTTTCTTTTGTTGCTCTTCTTCTTGAGAGAATGCTTGAACTTTGATGATGCATTCAGTGCTTATTCTTCATGGAACCTATCCTTGTCCTTCATTTTTTCCTCAGAATTCTTAAAATCAATTTTTCTTTCTCCTCTCATCAAAGCTTGATGAACCCTCTGTTTTCGCGCGTTTTTCAACCCGCCAACAATTACGAGAAAAGGATCAGACGATTGTGTAAGGAACAAACCTCTTGAGACAAAGTCCCAAAAAGGGGTGTGTTTACTAGTGAAGGGTTACAATTGAAAAGTAGACAAAACGCCTCCAAGGGGCGCAAGCACACGAGTACTGAGAAAGGATTAAATTTAAACTAAGGAAATAAAAATTACATATTCTCTTGTCGAGAGTTTTTGATTCGGGGGGCTTTTCTTTTACGACATTACTTCCTTTTTTACTTCCTGAGCATCTCTTGGTTGTCGAAACTGCTCGGAACTGCTCCATTACCTTCGTAACTATTCATTCCTTTAGTGAGAAACTGCTTGTTTGGGGAGAAGTTACTTAGTAGCTGTTGCCACTACTCTTGCTGTTTCTGGATCGTGGGGGCGTGTCGGGTTTACTTGACAAAATCCAAACCACATCCCAGTGTTTTTGAACGCATCAAAGGGAAAGAGCCCAAACAGGGTGAAGATGTTCTGTGCGATAGATGTAAACACGAGTTGAAAGCAAATACAGGGCCACCCATGACGCAGCCACTCCACCATCACTCTGATTTCATGCCGGTCGCTCAGCCTGTCAAGGGGCAAAGGGTGCCATTTTATAGAGGACTACCTAGAGAAAAGGGGTTTGGATCGGCCAATCAAGGAAGAACGTTTAGGTCGCAGCCTCGCCAACCCAATGTGTGGCATTCGTTCCAGTACAATGCAGGAAGAGTGGTGCCTTTCAATGAAATGACTAGAACCCAACAAAGGCGTTACCAACGTAATTACGGACGGATGATGAGGCAACAGCAAGGAGAATCACGCCCTAGAGCACCCAAACCACTCAGAATGGCCAATGAAAATGTTTTTGAAGATAGTGAAGAAACTGGCACTGGCGAATCAATGGGAGAATTGCCAGAAAGCTCGTCTGGGAGATCAAAGTTTGAACGAAACAAGAAAGATGAAGATGATCCTGACCAACCTCTAACCATCCAGTTTGGCACATTACCTCATGTCCTGGCTAATAACTACTTGTTGGCCGATGAATTCAAAAGCAAAGGAAAAGAGGACAGTGAGGAGGAAACTTGTGTACTAGTCTGCGATGAAGGTCAAACATCTAGAGAAATGTGCGACGAAGAAGAGGATGATGGTATGACAGATATCGAAGAAGAAATTGATTTAGAAGCAGAGAGACGGAAAAGGAGAGTGTCGCGCAACACCCTGTTGAAGCAACTGCACCAAGAAGGAGTCCGTAAAGTAGATCTGTTGGGAGAACCATCTGGCCGATCATTTGATTACTATGTGTTGTATGGGACACCCAAAAGGAAAAAGAGGGTACCTCACTCCGAAAAATATGGATCACCCTCCCAGAATAATGTCTTCTCCTACAGGTTGGGTAACCGAGGAAGAGATGCTGGAAAAGGAGAAGGAAAAAATCCAAGGAAAGAAGGATCAGTGCGATATGCTGCACGTCGATCTATCACCAAAAGATAGCCCGCCAGAAAGTAGGCTGGAAGTGGAAATAGATGCTGCTGAAAAAGTCATCTTCAACAAACCAGCTATGAGGTTGACCAAACACTTAAGACCGCTGTATGTCAAAGCCTTGGTTAATGGGATACCAGTAGTAAAAGTACTTATTGACAATGGAGCGGCCATAAACACCATTCCAGCTAGGATGATGAGGAAATTTGCTAAGACAGAGAGCGACATGATCCCAACAGAAGTCATTCTTACAAGTTTTAATGGGGGGCAACTTCAGCAAAAGGAGTTATTCCATTGGATAAATCAATATGGCCCAAAGATTTAGGGAAGAAAATTTAAATGCCAAAAGAATATGCATGGATGTTGGCATAAAGATTAGGTACGAGGAAAATTGACGGTCAAAGATAAATGCCACTTCAAAATAATTGTTCATTAATGATGATGAATGACATCAAGTCACAAAAAACCAAGGCAGTCAGCGCGAAAGAGTTACAAATATTAGAACAGTAAATGTTTAGTTACAATTCGCCCCAAGCTGAGCGCATCTGCTGCCTAAGTTTATCCCACTCTTCGCTCTGCCTAGAGGAAAGGATACCTAACTCTTTCACTAAGTCATCATCAACCTCCAACTTTTGGTACTGTTCCAATAGAGATTTGGTCTTAGCAATTCCTTGGGATGCAGTACGCCTCTTGGCAGCCATCCTCGCCCTGCAGTCGTTCATTTTCGCTTGTAGCTCTTTCATTTCAGTAGCCAGGCTCAACATCAAGGAATCCTCCACTACAAGCTCTGAAGAGACCTCAGTCAAATCGACCTGGTTCTTGTCAATTTCCTGGAGTAAGGACTCTTTCTCAGAAGAAGCGTGGAAATATTGGGCACTTCTGGCCTTCAATTCTGCGTTCTTGGCCAACAAAGAAACGACGTCGACATGAAGAACCCTCAACTTCACCTTAAAGTCAGTAGAAATGATGGGCGATGGGAGCGAAAGTGCTTGCAGTAGGTTCGCGCTCAACATATCGAGCTTGGCCTTTTGATGAGCAGTGCTGGCACGGCCGACCTCCATGTCCATAAAGGAGACATACTCAAACAATGCCTGTTTGAGAAATGTCATGTTCTCGTTCACAGGGGCGGAGGATGACGCAAAGGATGTTTTCATGCGTGACCAGGAGGTGAGTAAATCTTGGATGGAATTAAGGATGCTATCGGATTCCTGCAAAGGAAGTTACCAATATTGAAGTTTTTCAATACAACAAAGCAATATTGAAGGTTTTCAATACAACAAAGCAAAATCAAAAATAAGGGTGAAGTAAAAAGACCTCATCGGCAGTGGTGGGAAATTCAGGTACTCCCCTTATTTCTTCCATCACTTGGGGAGATTTCCCTTTAGCTGGGCATGAAGGACCTTCCCCACCAGACGAAGCTGCAAGAGTCTCTACACGTTTCACATCGCAGCAAATCAATGAGACAGCAACAATAAGGAAGGGCCAAAACACCAAAAGTAAGCATTACCTTCTAGTTCCACGCTTGGGGGTCGACACCCTGAGGAAGAGGATTTGTTGGCGATAAGGGTGTTGGAGCTTGACGCCTGGGCGACGCGCTTCGACAGGAAGGGATGAAGAAGAATCTGTCAAAACTATAGCCTTGGAGGGAGAGGCTGAATCCTTCTAAAAAATTTCAAAGCAAATCATTACCGCATGAAAAGAAAACAGCTTGTGAAGTATGTGAAATTCAGTTACCTTTCTCCTAACAACGAGGGGAGCGTCGTCATCATCATCATCATCATCATCATCTTGCAGAGATATTACGGTTGCAGCTGGCCGTTTGCGACTGGGGGCACCTTTAGAAACAGCAGACTTCGAGGTTGGGGATGAAAGAGCAGAGCGTGTAGAACGAGAAGGGGACGCAGGGACCTTACTGGGTAAAGGGACAGCAGAAATGGGAGTAGTACCCTGTCTATCCAGCAGGTGGAAAGCGCGATTCGCATCAGTTGAAAACAATCTTTGTTTCACCGATGGCCACAATTGATCAAAAAGAGGATGAGTAACAGCAGTAGGATTAAAAGGAGCGAAAGTAAAGCCGGTGGCCAAGAGTTTATTAGGGGCATCTATGGCTTGGGTTTCCATTTTGTTGAGGATGTAGAAGCGATCCGTTAAGTTATTAGAATATCAAGGAGGGATAGGCCACATTTGGCCAAAACCAAGTTGGCGAGCACAAAATTGGGGCGCATATATCTCTACCCCCGCTTTAGCATTGGTTCCCACCAGAATGTCATGGAACAATTCCCTCCCTACCAAAAATTGAACCCAAACAGGCAGAAATGCATCTGCTTCGGCCAAGGTAGAAGGAGGCCGTACAAAAGGAGGAATTTGCTCAGAAGAAAAAGGGAAGAACGAAAGGGTTGAATTCAAAGTATGAAAGAAAGTGAAAACGTCTCTCATAGACATATTTACAGGGCTCAATTGATGAATGAAAAGCCCATAGCAGGTAACCTCACGAGGAGGAAAAGGTGGAATACCCAGTTGAGGAAAATATGATCTCAACCACAATTGAGCAAGCCATAAAGGCCCACTACCAGTGGGAGATGCATTGTTTTTCAGTTGGAATTGGAGCATAGCCATGCCCCTATAAAGAGCAGCCAGGAGGAATGAACATAGGTTCAAAGGTCTACCCCGAGCCAATTCATGAGATAAAGGCAAGTAGCTCATGGAAAGTTTCAATCTGGGAACACAGAGAACATATTTACAAAGCCAGACTTGGAGAAAAGCGACTCGCTCAGAATGGCAAGGTTCAGAGACAGCAGTGACATAACCGCCCTGCATGCTCGAATAGGATTCAGTTTCTTATCAAATTTTGGAGCAGCACCAGAAATTAGCATACCAGGAAAAATGGTATCGCCCAGAGGTGGGAGATTCAACAAAGCCCCAACGTCTCTCAAAGTAATGGTCATGGGACCAAGAGGGAAAATAAAGGTATTAAATTTAGAAGACCAAACACTCAGTGCGATTGGAAAAAGCACGAGGTCATACGTTGGGGGAAAAAGGGTAATCTCCAATAAGTCCAAAATTTTAACACGCTCAAAAATCAATCTAGTGGGACCATGAGCCACCATACGTGCATGCCACCTACGGAAGGATGCATCAGTTTTAGGCTAAGTGCGAATACCTTTATCACGGATTGGCCTCAATTGCAAAGATTGCGAGAAAGGAAGATCTTCAGAACACGGGAACAAATGACCTACCGCAGCCCGTTCAACGGCTTCAGCATCATTAAATGACGGACCCAGATAAAACTCATTGCGGTCAGCATTAGATTGTGAAAGAAAAGACGGGTTCACATATGGTTTTGTGAAAAGGGTTTGGAAATCCTCAAAACTAAAAATATTGTCCGAAAGAGTTTGAGAAGTAGTTGCCCTCGAAACTTGTCTGGTTTAAATCGAAGGTCGCAGCAATGGAGATTGTGAAATGGCAAGAGAGAAGCGTAAAACTGCAGAGACGTAAATAAAGAACGCCGCGTACTTTTTAGTTAAGGGTTTGTAACGTCGCAATCATTCAAGCAATAAAACGTAAGTGATGATTGAAATTCTGAGGAAGTTCAAATGTTGCGGGAAAGATACAGAGTGAATATGGCAAAATTAATGATTAGTATTAATCCTGCCATATTGGGGGGTAATTGTTGACACGCTAAAATGCAGCCCAAAATCAAAGGGAAGTCCAATTGAGAAATCCAAGATGAAGACCCAATGGAAATCAATTAAAAGGCCCAAGAAGAAAAGTCCAATCTGGAAACCTGAGAAAATGCCTGAATATTGGAAGCCCGAGAGCATAGAAGTATCATCGCCCAAGACCGCAGGACGCCCAGAGCGAATGTAGTGCTGCTCAATCGCCCAAAGCGATAGCCTCGTTATCGCCCCAAATCCTCAAGTCGCCCAGAATCAAACAAGTCTAAAAGGTATAGTTTATCCAATTCAGCAATTACGGAAGCGGTTGTCGAGTAAACCCGACACGCCCCCCACGATCCAGAAACAGCAAGAGTAGTGGCAACAGCTACTAAGTAACTTCTCCCCAAACAAGCAGTTTCTCACTAAAGGAGTGGATAGTTACGAAGGTAATGGAGCAGTTTCGACAACCAAGAGATGCTCAGGAAGTATAAAAGGAAGTAATGTCGTAAAAGAAAAGCCCCCCGAATCAAAAACTCTCGACAAGAGAATATGTAATTTTTATTTCCTTAGTTTAAATTTAATCATTTCTCAGTACTCGTGTGCTTGCGCCCCTTGGAGGCGTTTTGTCTACTTTCCAATTGTAACCCTTCACTAGTAAAAGCACCCATTTTTGGGACTTTGTCTCAAAATGTTTGTTCCTTACACAATCGTCTGATCTTTTTCTCGTAATTGTTGGCGGGTTGAAAAACGCGCGAAAACACCCTCAATGCCTTTTCCATGGAAAACAAATATATAAGAAAACCATTTTGAGAAACAGAAATTCAATGCATCAGTCATACAACATTTTACTGCGAGTTACCAGAAATTCGTAACCCCGTAGCAAATCAAGAATATAGACAACTGCTTTGACATTTGGTACATTAGACATTTGGAACACTAAATTTGGAGATCGAATTACCAAGTTGCATGGCTTCTTCCATTGACATTTATAAGCAAAAATGTGGAAATGAAAGCTAGTCAACAATAGCATTTTGAAAGAGGTTTGATTGCACTCAATTTTATTTGTAGTTTAAACTATAATGAGTTTCGATTATGTAGACACTTCAATTGTCTACTGACTATGGTTTTTGATTAAGTAATATAACTACCCAACATACTTTATCTTCACAATATTGGGAATTGTTATCCCAATCTCGTCACTTTATGCTTTCTCAAGAGTAATCAATATTAAATTTACTGCTACATAAAAGCACCAACTAATTACAGTTTATCCAAAAGGCGCCCAACTGATAGTTTTGTTAGGAAAAATGAGGATTTTGGCTGAGTTTGGTATGAGTTTTGAATGGGGCCCATTTGACTATTTTGGAAGATAAAGATTGATTTGAGTTCTTCTCCGTGAGTAAATCGAAATCATAAAATTACTCGTCAAAATTGATGCTCGAGTAAATGAGAAATCGAAACTCAAAGTGTGACACTTAAAAGGAGTTTATGTTGGTGAAAAAACTAAAAGAAGTTTGTCCCACATAGAAAGTAGATAAAAAGAAAAACCACTTTATATATGGTTGCACTTTAGAATGATGTAATTATGTGTAACATAGAGGCTTTCTCCCGCGCAGAGGGTGCAAATCATGAACCGAAATAGATTTTAGACTTTGAACTTGTGTTCGAACGCGACCTGTGTACACGAATGTCAAACTGAAATGAGCAAAATTGGCTCCTTAGGAGTGTCCACATTTTGCTACAATTTTATTTTATTCAACCGACTTTTCATTTTCTAAAACTCCCGTGGTAATTGCCATGAAGTGAATGGATAAGTTACAAGAGCTAAGTCTATATATGTCTCGTTTTTTACATTTTTCTACAGATGAATTCATCTAAAAATTCATCTGCATACAGTTCGAGTTCGTGTGCATATTTTTTCGTTTTCTGTCTTCGTAGTGATATTGTTCGGACACTAACTCAGTTTGCCAGAATACAATCTGTGGTGCTCAAATTCTACTATTATACCGTTGTATCCTAGGAAGACGCTCAAATTATATCTCAAGCACAGACGATGAGGGTGCGAATCTGTTTTAAGGAAACTGTGAGTAACACAGGCCTCAGGTTAAAAATTTTGCTGTTTAATTCGTTTTTTTCAATTATTTGTTTGAATCTGCTAGATTATTAAATCTATTATACATAATTAAATCTGTTATATTCTAAGCCTACTGCAAATACGATATATGCATATATGACATCTAAGCCTACTGCAAGTACGGTATGTTTCATATATGGTATGCTCCAATCCGGTAAGCTTCATATACGGTGTGCGCCAATCCGGTAAGCTGTAAATACGGTATAAAACTGTAAATCCGGTATTCGTTGTGTAAATCCAATATTCAGTACAGAAACACTTTTCTAACAAGTTTTACCTCTACAATAAAATGGCTAAAATACAGAACAAGATTCACACAATTTAACCAAGTTCCAAAACATAGGTTTGGCTGTCGAAAACCTCCTTGAAATTCTATAGTGGCAATGCCATTGAAAACTAACTACGACCACAACTAGATATGTTTTTAAAAAGAAATCAAACATATTTAACAATTGAGTACACAAAGTTATGCAAATACAAGAAGTAGAATACCATATCACTATTTTATTTTATTTTATTTTTCACTCAAAAGATTTAAGAACTTCAAGGCCAGAACTGTGATATGTTGAAACAGCCGTGCATCTAAAACTCTTGGTTATATATCATTTGTAGAGAAAAATCTGTCCAAAATAGTTGTAAAGATAATATTGAAACTCATCTATTTGCAGATAATGAAAACAATTGGTCAGCAATCAGAAATTAGAGAAAGACCTTTGCCAACAGTTCTCAATGACAGAAGCCCGTCGTGGATCAATGTCCTTTGGGAATCTCTCGTTGTGGCTCCAGCTCCAATTACCTAGATAATTCAAAGACGCTGGTCAACATGTGATTACACAAATCTTTAAAACATAACGAAGAAAATTTTACCAAAAACTGATCTTGGATTGAATGAATAGAGAGAGAGAAAGATAGGGCTTGATGTGCCTGATCGTGAAACGAAGTCGTCTATAATCGACCAAAATCTTGAAAATCACAGGAATTTGATAGAGATAAACCACAAATTTAGGTTTTGGTTGTGTTGAACACTGTCTGTTTTTTCTCACCGTAAAACATAATGTTTTTTAATCTATAATGAAAATATAAAAAGTCAAAGTGTATGAATCAATTTTCTAAGTAAATGAAAGTACTGGCCATAATTTGCTCTAAAATATTTTGTATACAATATTTTGAAACAAATAAAATTAAAAAATTAAAATCAAGTTGATGGGAGTTTTCAAATTTTTAACAGCTACAACCTACAATTGCAAAAGCAGCTACAGGATAGCTCTATGAAACTCAGGCAACTACAACCTACAATTTTTCAATTTAAACGCAGGCAGCTTCATGCAGACAGTTATATAGACGAGCCATTTTGGCCCGTGTTATGGCCTATGACGTCCTGGCTCAGGCTCCGGCTCTGGAAAATGAAGCTCGGCTCGATGGCCAAGTCGTCCGAGCTCTTTCAAAGCCGAGTCACGGAATGCTCAAGCCAACGAGTCACGTTGACATCCTTGCCTATAATATCTCCACAAACACATTTTTTTTATGTCACCGCACATTTTTATTTCAATTAAAATCCGTAACATTTTCTCATTATCACATTTATATCTCCATTTTTTTTTTTTGTTATTCTATTATTAATCCTCAATTAATCAGTACACTTTGTCTATTTTGATGATTTATGTCCAAATATTATGTTAGCACACATTGAATTGGGAGGCAAATATTTTTTCGAAGTTTTGCATTTGATTCTTTTTGTTTATTTAAAATTATGAGAACTAAATAAATCTTTTTGTATCCTTCCGATTTATTTGGACTATAATAATCATCAAGAAAAAAACTTCCTAATTAATGAAATGTTAATAAGAATGTGGAGAAAAAAGAGGATATAAGTGCAATAATGAGCAAAAATTTGGATCAATTATTGCAATTAAAATGTGCTGCCACAAGCAAAAGTTGTGGTGTGTACATAATGATCTAAAAAGAAACCGTAATTTTCTATGGTGATTCTGTTGATTTTGAGTTTGATATTCCTCTCCACAAACACTATAACTCTACGATTTTCGTTTCTTGTTTTTACAATACATAACTGGACCTATAGTTAAAGAATGTGAATCGAGTGTTCGTAAATTGAAATTGACCAAGAGAAAACGTGGTTCCATTGAAGTATCTTCAAACTTGAAAAAAAGATTGAGGTTGATGAGCAACCTTATAAACCAAAGGTTAAGCTTGACTGTCATAGTTCCTTTATAATATTTTGTTGATTTTGAGATTGTCATCTTTTTTTATGTTTTTGAACCCCGTCAGTTAGTTCCATATCAAAGTCTTTTATTAGAAGTGGAATACCTTTTTAGAATTACAATCTAATCTTTACTTTTTCTTGATACCAAGATAATTAAATTTGAGTAATGCTAATTAGTCCTTTAGGTAACGTTAATGTGACATTAAATGATATGTGAAATTAAATAAATCATTTTATTCCATATTTTATTCAATCAATCATCTAGCGCCACCTAAATTGAAGATTGTAACCTCAATGGGACTACATGATGTTACTCTTTAAATTTACCATAGGTTTATTTGAGTAGAAGATAAAACTTTAATTCCTCAAAATGATATACTATGACATCTGTCTAAGAATTTGTGTTCCTATATACATTTGGGATTGCACAAGAACAAAACATCTGATGAAAAGAAAAAAAAACAGATCTGATCTTATTTTTGTTTCTTATTTATTTACTTTATTATTATGATTTGTTGCTTATTGTTTTTTGTTATTATAAAATTTTCCGATTATGTGTTTGTATTAGTTTTATTTTATTGCATTTCTTATGATTTTTGTTTTGTGCTTTTCGTATTCTAGAGACACTTGCTGTAGCGACCGCGAACTTTTAAATTAAATAAAATAGTTTTCTCGAAAAACGTGTCGCTAAAACGTTAACCCTAAATTTTTAGAGAAGCGCGTTCGTCTAGCCGTTATTATATTGAATTCAAATGTTTTCGATCGAATCCGATCCCGAATAATAATTTTATTATCAATTTCGAATTATTTTATTTAAATCCAATTTTTATTAATTTCAAGTCCAATTACGAAAGCCCAATTATTCAAGCCCAATTAATCCAATTTTATGTCCAATACCTTGAATTTTAATTCATTTAGCCCAATTCACTTAAACCCAATTAAATGAGCCCAAAACCGGATATTATTTATTTCAGCCCAACTTGAAAACCTTAAAGCCCAATAACTTGGCCCAATAACCCGTCTAGGGTTTTGTGCCCAAATTCCACCCCTATTCATACCCCACTCTCTCCACTCCACTCACACTCACTCACACAATATCCACTTGGTAAACTCTCTCCCTTTCTCCTCAATCCTTGGAGATTAATGTGGATGCTAGAACATCAATTTCTAGCATCAACACCATTTCTCCCTCACACTTTCAACTCCATTTTGGGTCACCATTGATACTAGAACAACCATTTCTAGCATCAACAGTGAGCTCCCAAAGCTGCAATACTATGCAGCCGTTCACCATCAACTCCTGCAACACCACCAACACCATCAGCCTCAGGACAACTCACTGCCCTCACCTCCAAACCAAGAACAACCAATACGAAACCACCAACCTCCACTGCAAGGTCACAGCAACCTCAAAACCGTGACCTCCACCAAGCCAAAATCCACCAAGCACACTGCCCCAACCAACACAACCAACACCACACCATTCTCAACACCAAACGACCACCATTGCCACCAACAGGCCACCTCCAGTAACACCACCATCCAAAACGCCCAAACCCGAGACCAACATCACCACCAACTCTCGAACCAAGCAACACCAAACACGACAGCCAAAGTGCAAAATCGTGTCCCCAAACCTGAGAACACAACCGTTAAACCGCCACAAATGAGCTACCCGAAACCAACCACCCCAAATCCATCGAAACCGAGAGCTACCAACCCAAAAAATTGAACCCCAAATTGGCTTCAATCACCACACCATCAAGAAATAAATGCAACCTATAAGCTTACCTTACTTCCCGGCCTATTTCTCGATGCTTGAGCCACCAAATCCAAAGAGAAATCAAAACCCACATACCTAACTCGAAAAATCATCGAACCCGAACATCCATAGCCACGGACCAGCCATCCAATCCGCGCCCAAAGCCCAAAATAAACCCCCACTAGTGCCGGCGCCACCACCATGGTGGCGCTGCCACCGACCGAACGGTCGGTGGTGGTGTATTGGAGGGACTCCCTCCCCGTCGCCTCTGTCTCTATGTGAAAGGAAGAGAATGAGACGATATCTTTTATTTTTATTTTGTTATGGTTTAGTTTATTTTAATTGATTTTGATTTTTTTTAAAATCAAACCCTTAGCCCCCAACTATTGAATGCTGTCCATTTTAGTCCCTAGGTTTTAAATACTTTGATTTAACTCTTAACATTTTCATTTTCAGTTTTAATAATGTTCAATTTAAGTCCCTAGTTTATATAAGTTATTATTTCAGTCATTTAAGTTTTATTTTTCAGCTTTAATATATTTACAGCTTAGTCCTTAAACTATTAAAAGTTATTATTTCAGTTTTCAGCTTTTATTTTCAGCTTTAGTATATTTACAGCTTAGTCCTTAAACTATTAAAAGTTATTATTTCAGTTTTCAGCTTTTATTTTCAGCTTTAGTATATTTACAGCTTAGTCCTTAAACTATTAAAAGTTATTATTTCAGTTTTTAACTTTTATTTCCAGCTTTATTATAATTACAGATTAGTCCCTAAACTAATGAAAGTTATTATTTTAGCCCTTAAAGTTTTATTTTCAGATTTAATAAAATTCCAATTTAGCCCCTAAACTTTATTTTATCATTTTAAGCCATTTATTACAATTCCAATAGTTTTCAATTAAGTCATTAAACTTAATTTCAACACTTTAAAACTTTAAAGTTCGAAATATTGATTCAAACTTATTTTCTATTGGCTAGACGAAACGTACGGACCACTAAGAGATTGAAGTTACTTCTCGCACTATTTTCACAAACTCGATATATTGAGGTAGACTCGCCACCATTAATTAGTTTAAATTATAATTGCATGCTTTATGTGAATTACGTGATTTATATGCTTTAATGCATAAGATGAGAATTTATCATATGAGATATATGATATTGTTATGCTTGCCATAACTTATATGCTTAATTGCATGAGAAATAAGAGAATCCCTTATGGGATAAGAAGAGAATCCCTTATGGGATAAGAAGAGAATGTTATGCATAACTTATGTGCCTCATCAGCACAAGAAAGAAAGAGTACCCACATCCCATGTTTTTAAAGAGCCTATGATTTTCAAGAAAATGAACCAAAGATGATATCACAATGTATATTGCATAAGTGTGTATTCAATTATTCTGTAAATTAATTATCGGCGATGAGTCTACTGAGTATTTCTTCGAAATACTCACTCTGCTATTTTTAACAATATTTGCAGACTTCGGAGGCGATCGTGATTGATCCGGCAGTGGTGGCATAGAAAATTTGACTATCAAAATTATTATCTCTTTGAAGTTTTTGTATTCGAATATTGATAACATTTTGACGTTTTCCGCTATTTCTAAAATATGATATTTAAATTTTTAAATTTCTATGAATTTTACTTGTCGATACAGTTTTTCAATTACAAATGTGATTTCAAAATTAGGTTATTTCCGCGAAAATTGATTTTGAAATTAGGGCAAAAGACGATGACGTGGCAATCCGGGTTAACAGAACTCGGGGCGCTACAGCTTGGTATCAGAGCCGGTCTGCGTTTCTGTAGACTGGCAAATTTTCAAAAAAAAAAAGAGAAAATTTTTAAAGAAATTTTTCTTATTATTATTATAACTGAAAGTTGCCACTGCCATCATTCGATCCCCCGACTCCGAAGGTAAAAGAAGTTTATGAAGTTTAATGTTATTTTATTCGGATACCTGTTTTACGATTTACGAGATTTAGAAGAAGAGGAAGAAATGTATCCGGATTAGAAAGAAAGAAGGAAAAGAAAGAAAGAAAGAAAGAAAGACGAGTTTGTGCATAATTTACAAGAATTTTTAAATTTTTACGTCCTCGTAATTTTAACTAAGAAAGACAATAACCCCGCATAATTGGACTTTGCATAATTGATTTAGGACATGGCACCCATACGTAGAAATGCACTAAGTGACGCGGAACAAGCCGCAAGAGATTACGATCGATTCAGGCCCGAACTCGATTGGACTATAGCCCAACACATAGAGCAACTAAACATCGTACGCGATCGGGCCATACAGCATGGCTATGTGACTAATGATCGTCGATCGATCCACCTTTTACATATACATAGATGCATGGGTGTCACCTAGTGTAGAGGTTGAATATGACGCCTTTTGCACGAGGTTTGTGGCATACTGGCCCATGTACTTTGAGCACCGCTTTGGGGTTGCACCTGAAGGGGAGCCAGAACCCGAGCCAATGCCCGAACCCGAGCCCGAACTTGGGCAAGGAGATGGGCTAGTACCCGGGGATGAACTCGAGGAGGATCCCGAGGAAGACCCCGAGGAAGACCCGGAAGAAGATCCGGAAGAAGACCCAGAAGAAGACGCTGGTCCAGCGCTCGAAGAATTCTCCGACGCCGAATCATGTATAACCGAAGGCGAATAGAGTGATAGAATCTAGAGTAGGTTTGACATTTTATGTTCGATATACATGCCTTCCTACTTATGTACCATCATTAAGAGAAGTTGAGTTATGAATGAGATGATGTTTAGTTTCCAATTTCCAATCAGTAGAAAGACACGGACCAGAAAAGAGAAGGAAAAGCAAGAGTATTTGCTATGGATGCAGTCGAGGATTCTGATATGATAACAGCTATACTATCTATTTCTGGTATACCTGTATATGTTCTGATAGACTCGGGAACCATACATTCATTTATATCAGATGCATGCTTAGAAAGACTGAACCTGATAGAAGTAGAGACGGGTAGTACTCTCGAAGTTAGTTTGCCGTCAGGAAGTACCATCGATACGAATAAGATAGCCAAGGCCGTACAAATAGATTTTGACGGTCAAGTTTTGGAGGCAGACTTGAATATTATTCGAATGAAAGATTTCGATATTATTCTGGGTATGGATTGGCTCAGTGCCAATCGTGCCGCAATTATGTGCCACGAGAAAGAAGTCATTTTTCGCAAGGACGGTGAAGAAGTATTCCGATTTTATGGGACGAGAATCAAGTCACTTCCTCGCCTTATCTCCGCTTTACAAGCCAAGAAGTATTTAGCCAAGGACGATTGTCAAGGCTTTTTGGTTAGTTTGCAAGACAAGCCCGTAGAAGAGATTACTCTGGAATCAGTGCCAATAGTATGTGAGTACGGCGATGTTTTTCCAGATGATCTACCCGGTACTCCGCCGGATAGACAAGTGGAATTTTCTATCGACTTGGTACCAGGAACTGCCCCTGTTTCCAAGGCTCCGTACCGTATGGCGCCAAAGGAATTGCAGGAACTGAAAGTGCAATTGGAGGAATTGCTAGAGAAGGGTTTCATTAGACCAAGTGTATCTCCATGGGGAACGCCCGTTCTGTTTGTAAAGAAGAAGGATGAAAGTATGAGGATGTGCATCGATTATCGAGAACTTAACAAGTTGACGATAAAGAATAAGTATCCTCTCCCCAGGATCGAGGACTTATTCGATCAGTTGAAAGGCAAAGCTATTTTCTCCAAGATCGACCTAAGATCTGGTTACCATCAGTTAAAGGTTTCGCCAACGGATGTACCAAAGACAGCGTTCAGGACACGATATGGACATTACGAGTTCGTAGTGATGCCTTTCGGACTCACGAACGCACCGGCGATATTTATGGATTTGATGAACAGAGTTTTCCATCCGTATCTCGATAAATTCGTCATTGTTTTTATCGATGACATACTGATTTACTCCAGAGATTCGACACAACATGAAGAACATCTGAGGATAGTATTGGAAACGCTGAGAGCAGAAAAGTTGTATGCCAAATTCAAGAAGTGTGAATTTTGGCTTGAAAGAGTAGGTTTCTTGGGTCACGTTGTTACAGCCAAAGGCATCGAAGTTGATCCTTCTAAAGTGGAAACTGTAACGAATTGGCCGACACCTGCAAATGTTGGAGATGTGAGAAGTTTTCTTGGATTAGCCGGTTACTATCGACGATTCATAGAAGGTTTCTCTAAAATAGCAGGTCCCATGACTCAGTTGACCAGGAAAGGAGTTAAGTTTCTGTGGACCGAACAGTGTGAGCAAAGCTTCCAGAAACTTAAGAACAGACTCGTCTCAGCACCAATGCTGACTGTACCAGATGGGTCTGATGGTTTCGTTATTTACAGCGATGCATCCAAACATGGCTTAGGTTGTGTTTTGATGCAGAACGACAAAGTGATCGCCTATGCTTCAAGACAGTTGAAGTCGCATGAGAAGAATTACCCGACTCACGACTTAGAGCTCGCAGCTGTAGTGCACGCTCTTAAGATTTGGCGACACTATTTGTATGGTAATAAATGTGAGATTTACACCGATCACAAGAGCCTCAAGTATTTCTTCACTCAGAAGGAATTGAACATGCGACAACGTCGATGGCTAGAGCTGGTAAAAGATTATGACTGCACCATTCTTTACCACCCGGGTAAAGCAAATAAGGTTGCCGACGCTTTAAGCAGAAAGGACGCCGGACAGTTGTCAGTTTTGGGATTTACGCAAGATCAATTAATTCGAGATTTTCAGAATTTAAGGATTGAAGTGCGAGCCCCATCAGTCCAAGGACCTATCAGATTGGCAAATCTGACCGTGAAACCAGATTTGAGAGGTCGGATTGTGACGGCTCAAGTCGAAGATAAATTCCTAGAAAAGATCAGATCCGAAGTTGGAACTGGCAAGAGAGTAGGTTTCGAGATTGCCGCTGATAAAGTACTTATGTTCAGAGGGCGTCTCTGTGTACCGAAAGATGAGCATATTAGAAATGAGATATTGACAGAAGCTCATTCAGCACCATATGCATGCCACCCAGGAGGGACAAAGATGTATCGTGATTTGCGCAATACCTTTTGGTGGAGAAACATGAAGGGTTGTATTGCAAATTTTGTCTCTCGATGCATGACGTGTCAGCAAGTTAAGGCTGAACACCAGAGACCATCAGGATTGTTAAATCCTTTGGATATACCAGAATGGAAATAAGAGAAAATTTCCATGGATTTCGTAACAGGGTTACCGAAATCAGTGAAAGGACATGACGCTATTTGGGTTATCATAGATCGACTTACGAAGTCAGCTCATTTCCTACCAATCAGAATGACTCTCAATGTGGATCAGTTATCCCAGTTGTATGTTAGAGAGATTGTTCAACTTCATGGAGTACCAGCTTCCATTGTATCAGATAGAGACCCGAGATTTACATCGAGATTCTGGAAGAGTTTACAAGTAGCGATGGGTACTAAATTAAATTTTAGTACTGCTTACCATCCCCAGACCGACGGACAGTCTGAACGCACAATCCAAACACTAGAGGATATGCTTAGAGCTTGTGTGCTAGACTTGAGTGGTAATTGGGAGACTCACCTCCCATTAGTGGAATTTGCCTACAATAATAGCTTTCAGGCTACTATTGGTATGGCACCATATGAAGCACTTTACGGACGACGATGTCGATCACCAGTCTATTGGGATGAAGTATGTGAAAGGAGAATTTTAGGTCCAGAATTGATTGAAAGGACCGTTGAAGCTATTGAAAAGATCAAACTGCGGATCAAGGCCGCACAAGACAGACAAAAGAGCTATGCCGATAAAAGGAGAAAAGACTTGGAGTTTACAATTGGAGAGAGTATTCTTGAAAGTAGCTCCTATGAAAGGAACTATCCGTTTTGGCAAGAGAGGGAAGTTAAGACCCCGCTTTATCGGACCATTCGAGATATTAGAGAAAGTGGGTAACGTGGCTTATCGTTTGGCGTTCCCGCCCGAGCTATCAGCCGTACACAACGTTTTTCACGTTTCCCTATTGAGAAAGTATATCCACGACCCGAGTCACGTGGTAAATTTTCAGACTATTTCGATTCAAAGGAATCTGTCATATGAAGAGACACCTATGTGCATTATAGAAAGAAAAGTCCATGTCTTAAGAAACAAAGAGATTCCGTTAGTCAAAGTCCAATGGGGTAGACAGGATAGCGATGAAGCTACCTGGGAGAAAGAGGAAGAGATTCTGGCTAAGTATCCAGATATTTTAAATCAAGTAAGTTTAAATTTCGAGGACGAAATTATTTTAAGGGGGTAAGGTTGTAGCGACCGCGAACTTTTAAATTAAATAAAATAGTTTTCTCGAAAAACGTGTCGCTAAAACGTCAACCCTAATTTTTAGAGAAGCGCGTTCGTCTAGCCGTTGTAAAATTGAATTCAAATGTATTCGATCGAATCCGATCCGAATAATAATTTTATTATCAATTTCGAATTTTTTATTTAAATCCAATTTTTATTAATTTCAAGTCCAATTACGAAAGCCCAATTATTCAAGCCCAATTATTATAGTCCAATTATTTGAGTCCAATACCTTGAATTTTAATTCATTTAGCCCAATTCACTTAAACCCAATTAAATGAGCCCAAAACCGGATATTATTTATTTCAGCCCAACTTGAAAACCTTAAAGCCCAATAACTTGGCCCAATAACCCGTCTAGGGTTTTGTGCCCAAATTCCACCCCTATTCATACCCCACTCTCTCCACTCCACTCACACTCACTCACACAATATCCACTTGGTAAGCTCTCTCCCTTTCTCCTCAATCCTTGGAGATTAATGTGGATGCTAGAACATCAATTTCTAGCATCAACACCATTTCTCCCTCACACTTTCAACTCCATTTTGGGTCACCATTGATACTAGAACAACCATTTCTAGCATCAACAGTGAGCTCCCAAAGCTGCAATACTATGCAGCCGTTCACCATCAACTCCTGCAACACCACCAACACCATCAGCCTCAGGACAACTCACTGCCCTCACCTCCAAACCAAGAACAACCAATACGAAACCACCAACCTCCACTGCAAGGTCACAGCAACCTCAAAACCGTGACCTCCACCAAGCCAAAATCCACCAAGCACACTGCCCCAACCAACACAACCAACACCACACCATTCTCAACACCAAACGACCACCATTGCCACCAACAGGCCACATCCAGTAACACCACCATCCAAAACGCCCAAACCCGAGACCGACATCACCACCAACTCTCGAACCAAGCAACACCAAACACGACAGCCAAAGTGCAAAATCGTGTCCCCAAACCTGAGAACACAACCGTTAAACCGCCACAAATGAGCTACCCGAAACCAACCACCCCAAATCCATCGAAACCGAGAGCTACCAACCCAAAAATTGAACCCCAAATTGGCTTCAATCACCACACCATCAAGAAATAAATGCAACCTATAAGCTTACCTTACTTCCCGGCCTATTTCTCGAGCTTGAGCCACCAAATCCAAAGAGAAATCAAAACCCACATACCTAACTCGAAAAATCATCGAACCCGAACATCCATAGCCACGGACCAGCCATCCAATCCGCGCCCGAAGCCCAAAATAAACCCCCACTAGTGCCGGCGCCACCACCATGGTGGCGCTGCCACCGACCGAACGGTCGGTGGTGGTGTATTGGAGGGACTCCCTCCCCGTCGCCTCTGTCTCTATGTGAAAGGAAGAGAATGAGACGATATCTTTTATTTTTATTTTGTTATGGTTTAGTTTATTTTAATTGATTTTGATTTTTTTAAAAATCAAACCCTTAGCCCCCAACTATTGAATGCTGTCCATTTTAGTCCCTAGGTTTTAAATACTTTGATTTAACTCTTAACATTTTCATTTTCAGTTTTAATAATGTTCAATTTAAGTCCCTAGTTTATTAAAAGTTATTATTTCAGTCATTTAAGTTTTATTTTCAGCTTTAATATATTTACAGCTTAGTCCTTAAACTATTAAAAGTTATTATTTCAGTTTTCAGCTTTTATTTTCAGCTTTAGTATATTTACAGCTTAGTCCTTAAACTATTAAAAGTTATTATTTCAGTTTTCAGCTTTTATTTTCAGCTTTAGTATATTTACAGCTTAGTCCTTAAACTATTAAAAGTTATTATTTCAGTTTTTAACTTTTATTTTCAGCTTTATTATAATTACAATTTAGTCCCTAAACTTATGAAAGTTATTATTTTAGCCCTTAAAGTTTTATTTTCAGATTTAATAAATTTCCAATTTAGCCCCTAAACTTTATTTTATCATTTTAAGCCATTTATTTCAATTCCAATAATTTTCAATTAAGTCCTTAAACTTAATTTCAACACTTTAAAACTTTAAAGTTCGAAATACTAATTCAAACTTATTTTCTATTGGCTAGACGAAACGTACGGACCACTAAGAGATTGAAGTTACTTCTCGCACTATTTTCACGAACTCGATATATTGAGGTAGACTCGCCACCATTAATTAGTTTAAATTATAATTGCATGTTTTATGTGAATTACGTGATTTATATGCTTTAATGCATAAGATGAGAATTTATCATATGAGATATATGATATTGTTATGCTTGCCATAACTTATATGCTTAATTGCATGAGAAATAAGAGAATCCCTTATGGGATAAGAAGATAATCCCTTATGGGATAAGAAGAGAATGTTATGCATAACTTATGTGCCTCATCAGCACAAGAAAGAAAGAGTACCCACATCCCATGTTTTTAAAGAGCCTATGATTTTCAAGAAAATGAACCAAATATGATATCACAATGTATATTGCATAAGTGTGTATTCAATTATTCTGTAAATTAATTATCGGCGATGAGTCTACTGAGTATTTCTTCGAAATACTCACTCTGCTATTTTTAACAATATTTGCAGACTTCGGAGGCGATCGTGATTGATCCGGCAGTGGTGGCATAGAAAATTTGACTATCAAAATTATTATCTCTTTGAAGTTTTTGTATTCGAATATTGATAACATTTTGACGTTTTCCGCTATTTCTAAAATATGATATTTAAATTTTTAAATTTCTATGAATTTTACTTGTCGATACAGTTTTTCAATTACAAATGTGATTTCAAAATTAGGTTATTTCCGCGAAAAATGATTTTGAAATTAGGGCAAAAGACGATGACGTGGCAATCCGGGTTAACAGAACTCGGGGCGCTACAGCTGCAATCAAATAAAGACATTTTGAAACGTGTGCCAAAGCTTGAGCCAAAAAGTCTGATTCGGCTATCTAAACTTGAATTAAAAGTTTAATCAAATAAAAAAAATATATAAAATGTGTAGCTAATCGTGAAATGAAAATCAAATTAGATGAATAAATTTGAAAGCGAATACGAGAGGTTGAACTTAAAGTCCATTGGAATGAAGAATTTGGGAAACAATTGTCACTAATAGAATCCAAAGTGCATGATCTGCACATTGCGGGGGTACAATGTTAGGGCTTGTATATGAGTTTTCTAAATAATTTACATTCTTGTTTTAGTGTTTGCAACTTTTTAAAAGTTAAATGTTACTTTCTTTATTTTCTTTTGAGAAAGATGTCGAGAAATATAAAATAGGGATGGCAATTTGGTTCTCATCTGGGTCGAAGGCATGCATCATGCTCTAAATAAATAGTTTTCTTATATTCTTGATTATTATTATTATTATTATTATTATTATTGTTATTATTAATTTTTTAACGTATGTTACTTTCAGTATTCGACACTTTTTTAGAAACTGCACGTGACTTTTATCTTCCTCATTTTTTTGGTTAAGGATGTTGTGAGAAATAAAATAGAAGAGGATAATGGGGTCAGGGGCAGAGCCAGGAAATTAGTTCAGCGTGGGCATAATTTAGTCGACTCCAAGCTTTAAGTTTTTGCCATGAATTTAATGATGATAAAAATATAAAACAGTACAAGGACAATACTAAAAGTAGTATAGTTTATAAATTATAATTGTTCCTCGCGAATTTTCATACTTTGATATCGTTTTACAATAAATACCAAAACCAAAAGCATGTTAAGCACAAATCAAGTATCAAGTAAAATCAAGTCAAACACTCTCTATTAAGTTCACAAAGCTTTAATGATCTAATCTCATCCCCTAAGCAATTCACAACTTCCTATTACTGGAAGCAATTCAGAATGATAGAATCACAAATACCGAAAGCAAACGCAGAGTAATTCACACAACAATACTGGAATCAATTCACAATGCAATTCACATATTGCTTTCACAAATCACAGAGAGAACAATACTGGAACTAGAAGCTAAAGCAACTTAAGAGAAATGAGTTTAGGCTTCGTGGTCGGGCCAGTCTTGACCGGCCTCTAGGTCAAATTTCAAGAACAATTCAAATGCTATTCAAGAGCAATTCAAAAAGCTAATTTCATATGATAAAAGGAAAAATTTCAAACATTACACAAATTAAAATAACAAACAAAAAGAAAAGAAAAACGAGTAGGCTTCGGGGGCTTCACCTTCGTCTTCTACTGTGTTGCCGTCAAATCGCCGTGGAAATGTGGAAATAAAGGCATCTACTGTGTTTGCCTACTATCGTCCAAGGCTCGAAAATAGGGGTGTATCTGAAATAGATTCTGAGATTGGAGGAAGGAGGCGTCGAGTAAGACTTTGTGAGAGGTTGAGAAGTCGATTGGCGAAGCGAAATGGCGGAGATTGAGAAGTCCGACTGTGTAATGTCATCCATCCGTGTCCAATCATCCCAAAGCTAGATGTGCACAATCATCCCAGGTGCGGAACTTCACGAACTCAAGGCCGGAGGCAACGAAGCAGAGGCTGGAGGGTAGAGGTGGAAGTGGATGTGGATGTGGATGAGAATGAATTGAAATGGAGGCTACGACCTATGAGTCTGATGTTTAGAATTAAATGGGTTGGGCTGGGTAGTGGTTTTGGGCATTTATGTGTATTGGTAAATAGCTTTGGACTATATTCTTGGGCTTGGAAGTTAGCATATTAATTAAAAACAAAAAATTATGGATCAAGAGGTTGGGCTGAGAAGTACATGCCCACCCTCGACCTAACTAGGCTCTGCCCCTGAATGGGGTTATGAGTGTTGGATCGTAAGTCAAGTGTACGTGTAATGATTTAAATTAGTTCTTTTAATACTCTTGCTTTTTAAATTTTTTTGTATACGACTTTTCTAAGCTCTTGTTTGTTTTCCATTTTTTTTGTCCCAAGTAGAAGAAATTAGATCATTGCTCTTTCAAAAAGTCACTTCTTTATTCATTTCATCCGACAAGAAAAAAGACATTTTATTACAAATTTATTCTTTTCATTTTACTTTACCTATTCCGTCCCTTCTCTCCAAAAAAAAGTGCTCACAGTACTTGACAAATAATGAGGGTATAAATGTGTGATGAAGAAATACTTCAACAGTACACCAAGAAACCGGGCTCAGTCTCTAATCAAACACCACAACCGAATGAACAATCCAAACTACAACCGGCACTACCCAAATGGTTGCTCCAACACTTGCACAGCCCACAAAGGGCTAGGAATGAAATTACAGCCAAGTGAATTAGCCACAAAGGCTAATAAGGAAGAGAGGAAAAACGGGTTCACAAAGCACAAAGCCAAGAGGGAAAACGTTTTTCTCACAGAAGGACCAAGAGGCTGCTCTATCAATTTCACACGCATGAATAACGAGGAACGGGTAGTATATAATAGGACAATGTGGGCTTTTAGGTTTAACAGTAGATTAGGCCCAATAAGGAAAGGAGTAGTGGGCTAGCAAACCGTAAGAGCCGTCCTAATTCGGGTTGGGCCATGAGCAACCCTAATTAGATTAGGTTGCTTCAAATGGCCCAAGTGAGTTATGTGGAAAGTTCAGGCCGCTGTGGTGTTGATATATATTCAGTCAATTGGCCGATGCCGACTGATTAAAGTAACGAGACTTTCATCATCGCCCAGGGAGGTCGTTTGACAACAAATTGCCTAACAAAATGAAACTCACAAAAACAATAAAATACGAAAATTAACTCCCTTGCAGAAATCATGATTCACGAATTTGATAGGAAAATGAATTTTACTCCTAACAATGAATTTAACCCGCTTGCAGAAATGCATGTGACTTTATATATTGTTTAAGATGTTGAAAAAATAACACAGTGCAGGACAATTTGGCTGGTTCTAGATCCGAGTCAAGCTGTCGAGGTACTTTTAATGCTCTAAATAGATTCTTTTAATATTCTTACTTACTCGGTTTTTTTTCGAATTTTTGGAAATTTTTGAATGCTTGTGACCTTTTTAGCTGATGCACTCAACTCCCTATGATTTTGAGGATAAACAAGATTAATAAGCGACAATTTGGGAGAGAAAAAAAAAAAAAAACAAGCAAAGCAATAAAGTTGAATTATTCAGCATTTTATTCTGCAGAAAATTACACCTGTCACCCATTTTTCTCCTTGGGAAAAACTCGATGAATTTTCTGATCAGGTTGAGGAAGTCACCAAATTTAGTATGTCATTCCAGAAATTCTTATTTTCTTCGAAATCTCCATATGTACTTGTCATGTTATAGCCATCAGAAATAGGCAGAAGATCATGCACAGAGCCTGCAACATTATTCTCATCAGGAAGCAGCATGGAATTCTCCATTACTTGATCAAGAAAATTGTTTGGTGTTCCAACTCCACCAGCACCTGATTCCTGAATGGAAATCATGTTTGTTACTGATGTATTTCCATTAATGAATTCTGTAGTAGGGTTTGAACATAAGTCCATCGACAAGATTAAGGTTGATGTTGGTGACTCAAGGCTTCCTATAGCTGAGTTGAAAAGCGTGGAGTTCGTAGTTCCTTTCCACACTTTTAGTACATCCAAACATTGTGGCATGGGCGGTGGAACTGGCGGTGCAGCCAGTGATACTGGTGGTGGAATAGCAGCGTTGTGGCGGAGTTGGAGGTTCGATTGACGGACAAGCCTAGCTTCGGCTTCAAGTCGAGCACTCTCCCATTGTGTCATGTGGCTGAGGTTGGCGGCATCCTTGGATTGGCCATCAGAGAAGCTTTGGGGCTTATGAGTCACCGGATCAATGCCCATCTTGGTTAATCTCTTCTTCAAATGTGTGTTCCAATAGTTTTTTATTTCATTATCCGTCCTCTTTGGCAAATGAGTTGCTATTGCAGACCATCTAAGATTAAGCAAAAACAACATTAATATGCGTCATGCGTGCAAGAATAAGTGTTCACAAAAAATACCACGACAAAAACTACAAATGAAGCATTGTTCTTGGTAAATTGAAGTCAACGGCATGAATTTTTTTTGCTATTGTGCGTGGTTTATTGTTAAATGTACTAGAAGATTTGTAAAGCAACTATATTCGTAACAACTGCTTCATTGTGTCATAAGATTTCATAAAGTTTTAAGTTGATTTAAAAGAGACCTTCTCTTAACGAGGACTTATTAGTTAGAATCGACTACGAAAAACATAATTGGAGTTCACGACTAGGTTGCACTTAATTCGTCAAAAGCTATCATTTCCATTTCGGAAAATTTGAAGAAACTTCAGTGAAACTTTTGACAAAAATATTTTCAGAACTACACATTTGAGCGATTAACTTGTTAACCAATTAAAAAAAAATTAAGCTTTAGCCTTTTTGTAATAAAAATAAATGAATAATTATTAGGTATGAATAATGTTAAATAGTTCTAATTTATAAATAAATAATATATTTTTTATATACAATATTTTGCCTGCATTTCTTTTTATTTTGTTTTTTTTTTTTTCAAAATAGCATTTTATTGAACCATTTGATTTAAAAACTTAAGTTAATAAATAATACCACATTTTTTTTACCACAAAATGTGATATGTTTTATTAATAATGAAGATGAAACAAAGTACATACTTAGAATGAGATTACAAGTATATTATTTAAATATATCTTCAACGTCTTCCTCTCATGGGCAGGATCTATATTTTCTTTAAGGTCTAAAATAGCCACAATTTATTTAAATTGGTAACGGCGAAATATGAAATTTTCTATCATTTTGAACCACTTGACGTAAAAGTTTAAACTGTTACATAAGATTGCATGTATATCATTTAAATATTAGTTTCAACAACCATGTCGTCTTAATTTTTTTATCGTGTTTATGCTGTTTCCTTACAACCCATGTTGACAAGTACTTGAAAGAACAAAAATCGTAAAAAAAAAAAGAAAAAAAAATCATTTTATCATATCCCTACTAAAGATCACATGCTATACAGTTTTACCTGTTGCCTAAAAGAGCATGGAGATGAATAATGGTCTTTTCTTCTTGCAAGCTGAACTTTCCTCTCTTAATGCCAGGTCTCAAATAGTTTTTCCACCTCAATCTGCAACTCTTCCCACATCTTTGAAGACCTATATTCCACACCAACCAAAGTCTTATTCTAACCTTAGCCTTTAATAGGAAATTAAAATTGAATATTATTGTCTTCAGTCCCATTTTCTTGCTAGACATGACTGAAAGGCAATGCCTAAACGTACGATCATCTACTTTTGAGTAATATTATTTAACATCATCAGTGTTTAATACCAGTTTAGATGACAGTATTGGCAACATTAAATTACAGGTTCAATTAAATGAATCACATAAGTTCACATTTAATTGAACATATCACATAATGTCATATACATGGATGATCTAGCATCGCTGGTGTTAAATAACATTATTTTTTACTTTTCGGTTAAATGTATTTTGAGTAACATGAGTTTTCTAGTTACTTTATTACTCATAAGTCATAACATTTATATTTTCCGTACTCTCTTTAGATTATCATATTTATTATAGTAGACTAAACAATGGCATGCAAAAGAGAGAGAGAGAGAGAGAGAGAGAGAGACCAGCTTTGGCCGGCAAGGAACGCCATCGTCCATACCCATGTTCTTCAATATAAGCGAGTAGCTTTTGATCTTCTTCTCGAGTCCATGGCCGTTTCTTTAGCTCTAACTTCTCATGGGAATAAGTTGACCTTCCCATTTTAGGGCACCCCCACCAACGTATTACGTATAGAAAAACCCTAAAGTTACTTGCTATTATGGAAACTCACATATAGGGTATAGACAACACATACGTGAACAATAGAAAAGACATACATAAAGAAGTGAATACTATCTGAACAGAGTGTATATTTGTATACATAAGAATTTTATGAGGGGAGGGGAACTGCCCAGCAACTTACTACATAAATAGTTATTTATTGCAAAGTTGCTTTTTGCATGCAATAATAATACGGGCAGTTTGGTAGAGTTTTTGTTTTTGCCTTTACTTCTCGTAGAAAAATTTACTTTAAATCAACTATTTTTCTAAAAACTCTTCCAACCTAATAAATCTCTCTCAAGTTATTCAAACGTATTCAAAAGACAACTTCTTAATCTCATAACCGGCTTTTAACTTTTTAAAAGTTTTATCAAACACGGCCTACGTATTTATGTGACTATGACGTCATGTATGTAACCCTCAGAAAATTAATAAATACAGAGAGATTTTGCCATATTATTGTAACTTGGACGGCTTAGATTTTGCAGTCTCATTCGCAGTACAAGTACCTCAAAACTTTAGCCTTGACCCATTAAATTAAAATTTATTTTTCTCTTTTTTTTTTTTTTATTAACAACACATTTTTCAACGAAATAATATTATATATAATCTAAAAACTTTTCATTATTTTTCAATCACACATTCCTTCAAAAAATTACTATTTTCCACATTAATTCTTCCACTTCTTCTCTTTAAAATTACTCGTTTCTTATTTTCAAGATTCTCTCTTTATTTTTGGACTTTTTTTTTTTTTTTTTTTTGTGTAATAGATGGATATATAAAAAATTCTACATTTAAGGGCACGTTTTGTTTTTGTTTCAGTTTTCTATTTTAAAAGTTTTTTTTTTTTTTTTGAGATTGGTGAAAATACGTTTAGTTTGTCATTTTGAAAACTATTTCTCAAAACAGCAAACTAGAAAACAAGTTTGGTAAAATTTTGAAAAAAAAAAAGAATTATGATATTTTATTCCATGAAATTTGATTATTCAATAAAAAACATACTCCTTTCTAACTATATATTTATACAATAAAATATTTTGCACATAAACTCAATTTTTTTTTTTTATTCTTTAATCACACATTCTTAAAAATCTCACTATTCAAAATATTATTTTTCTCAAATAATGATCACCAGACACGTGCTTAATGATGGGGTTGGATTAGTAGACCCTCTTTATTGATAGGGAAATGGAGTACAAGAGGTAGATGTAGACCGTTCTGAGCACGTGAAACATGTTTAGAGGTTAGAAATATAAGCTACGAAGTACTATGCAGTACAAGTAAAGGGACTCGCAACCTATCCCCTTCTCGCTTACTCCTCACTTCTTCTGGTCCCAATATAATTCTGTTCTGCCACCATATTACCCTCTCAAAAGAATAAAAATATGTTACCTAAAATATATAGCGACCTTATCAATCATGTGGAATCAAAACCTATCTTAGCATTGGCATATGATGTCCTCATAAGAACATCTAGGTTCGAAAATAGTCATTCGAGACGGATTCCGTCCATTTTTACAGTTAAACTTATGAGTAACTCTCGTATTTATTTAGAGAGGTTGTCCACTTGATGGACTGGTTCGGTTTGTTTGTCATTATTTTTTATTTTGTTTATGAGAGTAAAAGTAAGTGTCTAATAGTCTTCTCATTAAGAAAATAACTTTTTTTAACTGTCAAATAAGAGAAATCCATCTCGAATGACTATTTCCGCACCTAAACATTCATATGAGGACGTTAACATCAAAATTCAAAAGAATAGGCCGTGATCCCACACCAATCCCTTAGGAAAAAGACTAGTCGTGCAAATAAATTTGATGTGACAGTCAACTTATTGCAAACAATAATGCTCCTCGAACACTGTTGGAACTAACGTCATTGTACTGTTTGTTGCCTAGTTAATAAATGATATCAACAACTCTTCAGGATTCTGCTTAGAATGGAATAAATGTGCAGCCTGGCTTTTACGAGTTAGGACCCTATAATCAGAAAAGTGGATATAGCACGTGGATGTTTTGTCCTATGTCATGCCATAGCAAGAGGTGTGATCCGGATCAAGCTCCAAAAGGTCGAAGATTCGAAGTGTATCGAGAAGAAGTCGAGGTCGAGTTCGGGTAAGAGTCGAGGTTCAAATCAAGTCAAAGAAGCCATGTCATCAAGGGATCGAGCAAAGCTAATGATTGAGTAACACGTTGGGGACGGAAGTTGGAACGGGTTGAAAAGCACTCAAATTTTCAGTCTCAGTTTGAGGCCCGTTTATGGTATAGAATACGTTCGAATTTGAAGATTTGTAGCCCTTGAAGTAAGCTTTCCAACACAATTTGAATCACATCAATCGGATATCGAGAGAGGAAGATATGATCATCGGGAAAAATATGGGAAAGAGAAGGTTGTCCGAATCCAGGAAAACTGTTTTAACGCGAAATTTCTTGTTAAACTAGAATTCTATTTTCTTTCCAATTTTATAATATTTTCTAACATAATTACGTTTTTATTAGGTTTTCTAGCATTAGTATAAATATGAGATTTATTTCATTGTAAAATCAAAACTTTTATTATTTTGAGAGATTAAATATAATTTGTGAGTTTTTTCCTTCATATTCTTGGTGGTTTAGACTTATAATTTTGAACTTATCAAAAGGATTCGCATTCCTTTTGTGGCGTTCTCACTTCACGATTCTTGTTTCGAGTAATCAACGAGTCGGATTTCTTACGCGGAATCTCGGTTCTTGGTACGGGTCTAACAATGGATCGAGTTGATCTTTGCGTGACGTGATTTATAACTTTCTTGGGCTGGTTCAATCTTGTTCGTGAGTTCCCAAAATCATTTTTTGGCTGAGTTCACATCAGTGTGGATAGGATGTCTAGACAATGCCCAAATTCATGTGAGAATAAGCAAAGATAGAACATTATTTGAAACTTGAAAGTATGATAAGAAAATAACGGAGGCAATGAAGAATTTATTTAATGAATGACTCGTGCCACGGCGAAATTTGGGGGCGAAATTCCATTTGACATTGATCAATGAGTTGATTTGCGCATGAGTTTGTCATCATTGCTATCCAACTGATTTTGGTACAAGAATTCAGGCACGATGATGGTATTTGAAAATGATTACATGCAATTATTCATTTTGTTTGAATGTAGGGGCAATTTGAATCCAACAATTGGGGTATCAAATGCAATTCGAGATTATGTTTTTAAATTCTAAGTGTAGTGTACTTAGTTTTCGTAGAGGCAGATATGAGAGTTGAATAACGCAACAATGTGTGTTGGCCATCTCATAAATTTGTACTATTTCTTTATTTTGGTGAGAAATGAAGTTGGGATCAGGGACGTAGTCAGGATTTTTAGTTAGAAGTTGGGTCGAAAATACGGGGGGTGGAGGGCCCCCCTTCCGCCACCAATTTTTTTTTTTTTTTTTTAACTAGAAGAAGATTGAAAACGACGATTTTAAATACCAAAATAGGCAAGTTAGATTGATTGACAAAAAAGACAATCAGTTTGTCGATACAACAATAATATATTCATCTATGTGTCTAACGCTATACAAATTGAAAACATGAATATCCAACATTGATTTGCATAGTCTAGGATCACATTCCAGTAAAGATGAATCAAATTCCTCATTCTGAGGAGAAGAATCAACAACATATGGTTATTAACCAATGTTATCTTCCGGAATAAGAAATTCAAGATTAGAGGTAGAAGTTTCTTCAAATGGTTGGGGGAATTAATTATATTACAATTGTGTTGAGTTTTCATTTTTCAAATGGGCTAAACAATGAGTTATAACCAATTTTCCTTTATTTTTAAGTGGAAATTACTCACTTCCCTACAATGGGCTAAACAATACCAGTGCTGCAATGAAGAAGATGAGGACACCGCGTCGTCACCACCACAATCTGGGTGCTGCAATGACGAAGAGGACACTGTATCGTCGCAATTTGACTGATAAGGTAGGTTTTATGTCTTGTCGGTATGATGGGAATATGATGGGGAAATAGTTTTGTTGTTGGTGGTGATTATTGATTGGAGCAGTCGATGTTGGTGGCCATTGTTGATTGTTGTTGGTGAGGAATAGGTGTGGAGGTGTCAGCGAGAGCAGTGGTGGCGTTGTTTAAGGTTTGAAGAGGTTTGCTGGATAGTTGAGGTTTTGGCCGCTCTAAGGATGTGGTGGTGGATCTGATGGTCGGGTGGTTTTATTAGATCTGGTGTTAGATTTGGTGGTGGATCTATGACAGTGGGCGGTGTGGTTGTTTTTTGTGTTTATGTTGGCGTGGCGGTGGGTTTGGTGTTGGTGGTGATGATTTCAGGTGGCGGTGGAGGTGATTGTTGTGACGGTGTTGTTGGCGATGGTGCTGGTGGCGTCGGCCACCGTGTGGGGGTGGCAGCAAGTGGCGATGGAGACATTGGAGGGGGCTGGTGGTATGTGACCCATCAGTTGACTCATGACCAAAGCTGTGACATGTGCTGTGATTTGCGACCTGTGCTGTGGCCTATACTGTAACTTGAGCCATGTGTTGTGACCTGAGCCATGTGCAATATATTCTGTCAACCATGCCGTGACCATTTGAAAATAACCCATGACCTGACTTGTGACCTGGGCTGTGACCATACAACAAGTAATTTGTGACCTTCAAATTCGATAACCAGTGATCAAAAATATAATTTGTGACTAACCATTTTGTTATCTATGACCTAAAAGTTATATAATATATCACCGTGAAAAAATTTGTGATCAACTAATTTGGAAGTCTGTGACTGTGTGACCTATAAATTTTGATTTGTGACCAACTAATTTTGAAATATGTGACCAACGAATTACTTGTGACCTACAAAATTTTTGAACTGTAACCGTAAAATAGTCATTGAAATGGTCACCGGAACGGTCATTGGAATCGGAAACGTCGCCGGAATGGTTACCGAAATTGTCATCGGAATCGGAGTAGTCGCCGGAACGCTCGCCGGACGGTCGTCGGAACGGCGAGGGTTGTGGAGGGGTGTGTGTGTGTGTGTGTAGTCAAAAATCTGATTTTTGAAATGTGAAAGACGTTTTATTATTTTTGAAATAGGGTAAACTTAAAGTAGGATTAATGAATTTTTCCATATTTTTAATGCAACAGTGGGTAATAGATTCATAAATGGGTCATTTGCCTTTGGATTAGATTTGTGCTATTTATTTATTTAAATAACTATTGAATCTTTTATTTAAGTCTAAAATTTTTGTAATTAATGGGAAAAAATAAAAAAATTTAAAATTTTGCGGGGGCGATTCAAAATTTTGGCGGGGAAGGGGGAGGCAAAACTGAAAAATACATTACAAATTAACTAGAAATAGTGGACCGCGGACCTTGATTGGGACAATTCCCGTAAAATTGTGTTCTGTTTACCTTAGTTCAACCTTTTGCATACATAATTGAAACGTGTGTTTTCATAAGCTAGAATTTTAAAAATAGGTGTTTGGCGGTCTAAGATGAGAAAATTCAACTCCATCGTACGTTTAACGAGTCAGCTTTGCCGCACAAGCCAGGATGAGACCACCTCCAAATGTACTAAACATTAGGGCTGGGCAAAATGTCCGAACCGAACCGGAACCGAACCGAACCGAACCGAACGGGTTTTCTTAAATTAAAAACCCGAACGGGTATCCGAATCGAGAACCGACGGGTTTGGTTCGGTTCTCGATTCTAGACCAAGAACCGAAGAACCGAATAAGAACCGATTTTTTTTTTTTTTTACAATTGAGCATTTGAGTTTCAAGTATATTGAATATAACCCAAACCGACCAACATAAAAAAATTGAAAAAAAAAAACCACTAAATATAAAAGGGACTGAGCCCTAGAATTTTCGATCTTCTCTTCTTCAAAACCGACCAACATAAAAAAAAATTGCAAAAAAAAAATCACTAAATATAAAAGGGAAAGAGCTCTAGAATTTTCGGTCTTCTCTTCTTCTTCTCTCTCCAATCCATTCCTGCCGCACAACATGTTTCTCGTCCAGTCATGAGTCATTTTCTTTCAACTTGAAGAAGTCCTCCTCCTTCTAGTACCCACACTAAGTTGGAGTACTCTCGTAATTATTTTTTTCATATTTAAGAGACGTGAGATTTTACCCTCTTAACGCTAACAGTGCTTTCGTTCTTTTATCGTGTTTACAATGACAAATTTTTTAAGCCTTCCAAGAGCTTTGCACAGAGATTTCCAGCTCTAGCTACTGGATTCTTTTTCTTTACATGGTACTCAAGAAATTGATAACATTTTAATGGTACATGGCAAGTCAAGCAATCGATGATTACATTACATAGTTGGTAAGTATTTTTAATACTTTAAAATATTACGTTCATTTGTAAAAGCTAAGATTGAACCTGGTCAATATTCACACGCAAATTCACTCGGTGAAAGTACTGAGCACGTTGGGATTGCCTCACTTCTCACAATGTTTTCAGAAAATAGGAATGATTTTGGTACCACTTCTCAAAATGGAGAACATAGTTAGATGCTTTTATATGTTACCTTTTGGTAGGTAAGCAGTGGAGCAGTAACTGTTTGAGGGAAGCAACAAAAAAATTGTGATCTATATTGTCTAGTACTAAAGTGTTAGCATTTTGTGAAAATTTTCTAATATGTTATGGATTAATTATTCAAGACGCACTGACAAAGTTTTCTAAATGTATTTATATAGTGTTATTATAAAAGTTAAAAAAATTAATTATAGTAGGAACCGAACAGAACCGAATGGAACCGAACCGAACCGAACCCGAACGGTTCCAAAATTATATCTGGAACCGACGGTTCCATTTACTAAATACCCGAAAATTTCTGGAACCGAAAAAACCGAACCGAACCGACCCGCGCCCACCCCTACTAAACATTATTATCTTAAGAGTAAAGTTATTTGGTCACCAAGCAAACAAATTAATAACTTTGTGCTTGAGATTTTTCGTGTATTGCTTCTCTCTTTGATACATATATAAAGCAATAACTTAGTGGTTGTTTTAAGAGGAAACCACACTATAGTTATTTTGTAACTTTAATTGGATGAATTCAATTGTAAACTTGTTTAGTGTGTGTTTGGTGGGGATTAAAATTAGATTTATAGTAGATTGTGATAAAAAAAAAATTGAAATGTGTGGTTAAAAAATTGTAGAACTTATGAAAGATGTGGTTAAATTGTTAAATAAAGTGATTCAACTATTTCTACATCTATAAACATGAGAAACATCACAAACTAATTTTGCATGAAAAAACACAAGTGCTTTTATTTTTAACTGCAAACAAAGCGAGTGGAGAATTATTTAATATATATTCTTAGAGCCTGTTAAACAATCATTATTGTAGGAAAAAAAAAAGTTTTAAATAGTGATTTTTAGGAAAATGTGTGGTTAAGAGTAGGAAATTTCTTTTGATATACGTGTAAAATATTTTATTGTATAAATGTGTGGTTGAAAATTATCTTATAGCAAATTATAAAATAAATTAATAATTTTCAAACATGCCCTTAATATTCTTCTTGGTGTTTGACTGGGAGTGTCAAAGAGATGACCTCGACCCTTTAACTCGGAGCCTCGGAGGTCCTATCGATGGGTCTGTCGAGACCTATCACCTTAACCCTTAAATCCTAAAAATATAAAGTTGAACCAAGCTGGCCCAATGGCCATACGTAATTTAGCCCATGTTTGGACTTCATTAATTTCAAAATGCATTTTTCTCTATTTCTTTCAACCACACATTCTCCATTAAAATAATATTAAAATTCTTTCCTCCGTTTTTAACCGCACATTCCTCAAAAGATCATTATTACAAAATACATTTTACCAAAAATTAATTATAGTGGAGCTCAAACACGAGCTTACTTTTAAAAACGGTAAATTAGGTTTGGGCACCCCAACTTTTTACGTAGTACGATTATGCGTCATCAATTTTCAAAATGTGAAGTTTTGAGTCCCTAGTGACAAAAATTGTCAATATAGATCTTAAAATTGTATGTGACTTTTGCATGACTAATAGCTAGAGGGCAAAACAGTCTAATCAATTGAAGACCAAGAGTTGTTTAAGTGCTCGAATTAATGATTTTCACAGCATGGTCACATTCACATATTTAAATAGGTTGGGGGATCCAAAACCCCACTTTTCAAGGTTGCAAACCCATAACCACAGCACTTAAAAGATTAGGGAGCTTAGTCATAATACCTTTTGAAATCGTAGAGAAGCTGACCTACACGCACAGGACCTATTCGGCTACTGAATTTGGCAGGTCTACCCTATCCTCTCCGAGCTTCACAAGTGTAAGTCCACGGATGAGCTTCGATAAAGTAGGCAACTAGGGCTGTTTGGGGGTGCTTATAAGCTGCCAAAAAAATGGCACTGCCAATTTCCAAACATGGATCATGACATATTTGATTTTCTACTTTTTGTGTATTTTATACAATTTTTGACAAAATTACCTTTATGGTGCGTTTGATTGGCAATATTTTTCACCTAATTTTCTACTTTTGTATTATTTGATTGAAAGAAATTTTCATGAAAAATATATTCTCACTTTCGATCACGTGATCATATTTTTCTTGAAAATAAGAAAAAGATTTTCTTTAGCATGAATGATTTTTATTTTCCAAATGATGCACTCTCTCTTATATATCCCCCGTCTCTCATCTTCCCACCAATAAAAAATGAATAAATATAATATTTTTTTAAGTTGAAAACTAAATTGATTAAATACAATTAATTAATAATTTACATACAAATAATTTCTAGACAGTTGAATTGTCTGATTTTTTTATATATATATACAAATTTCATACTCGCAATCAAACACGCCTTTAGGGATCATTATGTGGTGGTAGCGAAACCAGAGTGGTAAAAAGGACATTCCTCACTAAAAAGTAAAATCATTAATATTTTTCCTCATTTCCAATGGTAAGTTGGTAAGTAGTCTGACTTACAAATAATGCCAATTAATTGTTGCCATTTTTTTCTCGATGACATCTGCACGCCAAGTTTCACATTTTAATTCCGAAACATGCATTTGCAGAAGGAAATGATCAATTAGACTTGTAATTAGGTCCCTCCTATTGTTGGATAATAATGGTTGTACGTGGCCTGCACTTAAGGGACGCTGGCGGCCCTACAGGCTTGGATAATAAAGGTTGTACAGGGCTAAAGGGCCGCCACCCTATAGGTGGGGATAAGGATGTCAATTGATTGAATTTTAATTCGAATTCGATTCGAATCCGACAAAATTAATGGGAGATAGATTTAAGGTCTCAGTTTGATAACTTGATCAAGATCCGAATGATCGAATCCGATAATTCGTCAACTTAATGGATCAAATATAGATATAGGTCAATCCGATCTGATTTGTTATAAATAATTGAGTCGGTAAAATATTTTTATGGCATATTATTTATCACTAAAATAAAAAATAAAAAAATTTAGAATAAAAAAGTAATCAAAATTAAAACATAAAAAAATTGAAAAATTTATAATTATTAAACCTATTTAAGAACTGAAAAATTTGAAAAAAAAAAAATTTGATTTCAACCAATGTTTTAAAAATCGACCCGGGACCAAATCAATATCGAACTGGTTATCAAATTGAATAAATAACTATACACATAAATGTAAAATATTATTAAAAATAGTTTTTTAAAATTTTAGTTTACTAATTTAAAGTAAATATATATTTTTTTATATATTTTTTAATTAAATTTATTTTTGTAATTTATTTTACAATTTCAAAAACTAAAAATTAATATGTAACAAATAATTTAATTTGTTAACGGAAATGATGAAATAAAATATTTATATTTAGAATTGAAATTCAATTTTACCTTAACCCACATCGAATGTCAATAGAAAATTAGAAGAATATATTTTCTTTACAAATGAACATCATTATGGTAGAAGTCACTATTGGGCTTGCTGGTAAAAACATGTGGGTCTTAAGTTAGTTCAAAGTTTTTAAAGAACATAAAATCACTTTTTTCCTAATTTTTATTTATTTAGAATCGAATTATCGGATCGAATATCCGCTAACATAACAAATCGAATATGAATTTAACAATCCAATATCGGATTGGATCAGATCGGTTCGGACATAGGCATATCCGATCCATTTACAACCCTACGTGGGGGTATATTGCATTGAACTATGATTTTAAATTATCGAAAATTATATGGTTTGGCCCTCCAATCTTTTATGTAGTGTAGTTATGGATATTCTTTAGTGGGTAATTGGCACAAAACGTCCCTACCTATCGACCTCATTGTGGAAAACGTCATTACCTTCCATTTCTTGGCATTTTTGCCCTTTTTCAACCCTTCTTTGCGACGAACGTCCTTCCGTCCACCTCCCGCCAATTCTCCGTCAATTAATTAAAAAAATCGATGTTTTCTTATAAATCAACAAGGGTAATATCGTCACACCCCATACCTCATTCAACCCCTTCTTCCCGCCTTCACCTAGTCCATAAGTATTAACGGTAACATGAAATTATTACATTAAATAAAGGAAAAATGTCGTAAAGAAGATATTATATCGTACAACTATGGCTGCTATCATTTTGGGTTGCATGAAAGATTTACAAAATATATACAAAGGGATAAATTGGCTACATAGATTCACCAACTATGGCTGCTATCATTTCGAGCTTATGCTTATTAAGGGTGTAATGAAGGAATAAATTGAGAAGAACAAGTGTAAATGGTGGTTACTGTGACCTATTACGCGTCAATGGTGTATGATCTATTTTGTCTCGGTGAAGATGAATTGGTCATTTTCCCTTTTTTAGAATCATATTAGCATGTAATGAACATCAATACCTTTAAATTATATTGGTATAAAACATCCATGCCTTTAAATTCTATTAGCGGAAATCATCCCTAAATTTCAAAAAAAATTGCACAGAACATCCCTATTTTCTTCTCTGTTCAGCCAATTTCTACGCGGCAACTAAACTCCAATTCTATCACATCATCTCATCCTAATTCATTCACCAATTCAACCACAACATCTCATACACAATTCATCTACCAATTAACCAAAAATGTACAAAACAACCAAATGATCATGAAACAATTATATCCACCAGTTCAGAAAACATATATCGAGCGTTTAACACACATAAGTTAATAGGGGTGCTACATTATATCTAGCAGTTCAAAATCATCAAAACCAGTTCAACATTATGTTAAAACGGTTCAAAAAAGCAAAAACATAAGCAAAAAAAATTAACGGAACATCGTTGGACAGATTCATCCTAATTGTGTGCTGGAGGTGGTGCCCCTTTGCAATCTCTCATATTGTGTCCTGCTGCACCACAGTTTGTACATGTCATTATCAGCCCCGATCTTTTCCCCTGACATGTTGTTGTCCCTGTAGTTGATTGTGAAGTATTGGCATTGGTCTTCGACGTACAAAACTTCTTAGGCTGACTTGAAAAAGCCATCTCATTTAACTCTTTTCTTCTATTTTTCTTTGGCCTCCCAGCCCTCTTGGTATACACCGGTGGATTGAGAGGGTTCAGACCTGGAGTTGGCCATGAGTTCGGACCTATGATTGGGGAAATTGATGGTGTATATGTCGTGATATATGCATCTTTTTTGTAGATGTCATCAATGAACTCCATTACGTTCAGGCCTCTTGGTATACACCGGTAGATTGAGAGGGTTCAGACCTGGAGTTGGCCATGAGTCCGGACCTATAATCGGGGAATTTGATGGTGTATATGTCGTGATATATGCATCCTTTTTGTAGATGTCATCAATGAACTCCATCACGTTCAGGCCTCTAGATACAACTAAGGAAATCACATGGCTACAAGGAATTCCCGATAATTGCCAACCACAACATGTACAAATTCGTACCCTTAAACCCACAACATGTAGCACAGTCCCTGCATTGTGTCGGACTTGAAACTCTTCATTGTTTGCGTATTTCGCCCATCCCGTCCTTGCAAGTTTACTGTTTTGTCCATAATCTTCTGAATCCTTGGTCCTACCGCTGCTGACCACCGATCACATGACTCCCTACGGGCTACAATTCTCTTCATCAAATATATCTTTATATCCTCTAGCACGGTCAGAATTGGCTTCTCTCTTGCACTCAAAATTGTGCTATTAAACGATTCACATAAATTGTTGAGGAGCATGTCACACTGATTCCTCTCTTTGAAGTGGGATTTACTCCAATGAAAAGTTGGTTTTTTGTTCAAGCCATCCATAAGCAGCCGAGTCCAAGTCCAACATCCGTTGCATATGTTGAAGCCACTTTGGCACAATAGCGGCTATGGCTGCATTCCACAAACAATTCTTCAATGCCAAACCCTTGTAAGACCCACTAAAATTGTTATAAAGATGTCTAACACACGTCCTATGCTCCGAATACTCAAATAATGACTCAATTGCATTAGTCAACCCCTTTTGCTTATCGAAAATGAATGTCCAATGACTGTTGTGTATATGCAAATCATCCTTCTAGAGCCCCCAAAAACCATCTCCAATTATCCACATTCTCAACCTCAACAACTGCATATGCCACCAGATACATACCATTGTTAGCATCGACACCAACTGCAGTTAACAACTGCCCACCATGCTCTGTCTTCAAAAAACATACATCTACCCCAATGACCCTTCTACATTCCGTAATGAAACCATCTCTCAAAGCACCAAGGTAAATGTATAGTCGTCTGAATTCTCCGGCATACCCCTCAACCAAAGCAGTTGTCCCAATATTTGTCCTTTTCAACTCATCACAATAATCATACAATAGTTTGTAATGGTCCACTTGCTCCTTTGCTCTGTACACTTGCCAATTCTCCTTTGCTATGTACACTTGCCAATTTGAGATATCACCCAAACCATCCCATTTAACCCTCTCTATGAATGCACTAACTGACATATTTTGTTAAGCCCTCCAATCAGATAAATACCTCTCTACCAAATATGTTGAGGTCACTTTGAAGTTTTTATACACCATAGGGCAAGTGTGCTCTTCTACGAATGTTTTGATCACCCAGCGTGTCTTGCTATGCTCCTTGGTAGCATACAACACTCATGGACAATCTCCTTTACACTTGGCTCTCAATCTTTGAGCATCATCCTTTTTGAACTTAATTTCTCTGTTGCTTCTAATTGAATGCGCAGTGATTGCAGTTTTTAGAATGCCCTTTGACTCAAACACCATGCCTACATGAGGAAAAAAAGTGAATGCATATCAGACCTCATTAAACAGAATCACATAATCAGGTTTAAATAAAGAAGTAAATAATATGTTACCTATCCTAAAGATTGGATCCTCCATATCTGTCCCCGCATTAAAAGCATCACTGAAAGCTCTCCTTCTTGAAGTTATATCATCCTCATCTTCATTATGAAGGCTTCGTAAAGCATCGGAGTCCCCATAGTCGGTATCTGAATCCCGAACATGCTGGTCATTTGATTCACCAATTCCAAAGTCAAAATGTACCCTTTCACTCCCAGATTCAACAGTACCTATAGGCTCCTGTTCCATTTCATAATCGGATTCCACCAAACCTTCGACTTCCTTTTTCCCCCTCAGTTCTTCATTATCATCTTCAACTACAACTTCGTCCTCTTCCACATTCAAATCACCCCCATTTGTATCTTCCTCATTATGGTATTGTAACGTTTCTCGTACTGTAACCACAACTCATCAGCATGCTCTTCAAAAAATTGATCACCCCAATTACCCTCAAGCTCCCTTCCTTCATTTTATGTATTCGAAGGTACATAACATTTTTCAAATGTTTGGCCTTCATCAGCTTGTGAAGACCAATGATGCAACTACAATGCATATGATCGCATTTGGGCCACAACATATATTTTCACTTCTGGATGTCCATCCCCGTCTCAAAGCATTCCCTGAATATCCTCTTCACTTTCCAATTTCGTCAAACCATTCCCTAAATTCAATTTTTTCTTCTTATGGTAATACTCCAACCCTCTTTTATCACTAATTCCATGTAAGAATTTATGCAAATTTTCTCTTGTGCACCATTTCCCATGAAAGAAGTGCATGAACAGAACGTATCCCCCTTCATGCGCCAATTTGTTTGGCTTATCAAAAAACTAGTCTCCATAATGTACTTCCACAGTGAAATATTGAGCATTACAACTTGCATGCAATATTGTACACGTTAGGGACACTGAATTCACGCCAAAGTGCAATATGCGCACTGACAAAGATCATACTCACATTCACACAATTGGGGGGTTTCCACAATGAAATTGTACGACTTCACAGTGGAATAAGATGATTTTCCATAAAATTCAAGGAATGAACACATACCGTAGTTGGGTCGCTCATCTCCAGGTTCCTCAAATATAGAAGAAACATGGTGCTCTTCGAAGGTCTACGCACCAAAATATAGAATCAGACCTCCACAAACACTTTCAATCATACCAAAAATCAAAATACAAAACGGAAAACAAAAATACCCAACAATAATTTTTCTTACCTCGCTCATTAAAGAAACCATCAATGCGTTTTCTCCACTCCATACCCACGAGATGAGATGTGAACATATGAGAGGGGGAATGAGGAACGGTTGTAGAAGTTGAAGAAAATGTCGAATTTTTAAGAAGATAATCGTAAGTCTCTTCTTCACGCGGGAGGGGAGACGAAGTGGTTGAATGGGGTGAGATGATATTACCCTTGTTGATTTATAAGAAAACATCGTTTTTTAATTAATTGATGAAGAAACTGACGGGAGGTGGACGGAAAGACGTTCGTTGCAAAGAAATGTTGAAATAATGGCAAAAATGCCAAAAAATGAAAGGTAATAACTTTTTTCACAATGAGATCTTTAGGTAGGGACGTTTGTGACAATTACCCTTCTTTAATCTTCAAACATGAGGTTACGAGTCCTTGATATTTTAATCTTTAAATCATGATCTTCACATTAGCACCATTGCTTAGACCATCTCAAATTCATTTCACAAAATGGCACAACTTTCACGCCATCATATTTAATCATCTCCAACTCATTATACCACATGTTACACAAAAAGTAAAATTCCGTTTTTGGACAATTCGCAACAACTAAATTATTGTCTTGGCTTATATTGTATTTTACTTTAAATATTAGTTTTCAATATTTATTTTGTTGTAGTTCTAGTTCTTTTTAAATTGGAATTGTCGAATTTGTAAGTTTTGAATGTTAACGTGTAATTTTATTTGAATGTATTTAGTAATCATTGTTTATTACTTCATTAAAATTTATTTTGAATGTTAATAAAATTAATAATCAAATTAAAGATAATACACTAGATTAAATCATTAAGTAATAAAAGCAGTGGCGGAGCCACAGTTGGTTCAGGGTGGGCACAGGCCCATGCTGAACTTTGGAATTTTTTTTTTTTTTTTTTTTTTTTTTTAAAGGAGAAGAAAGTCTTTCCATTTCTAAAATTGAAGAAGAAGAGATGGTTTTCAATTGTCCTTAATCAACTCCAATTTGATTTATTCTTAGTCATAAAACTATATAGTAATTTGTTTATCTCCTTTACCTAAAGTGGATTTTGCTAAAATGCATTGATAATAAAATATTTCTGTGGAGAATGTCGTAAATACGTTCTTAGGTTGGAAATGACATATACAAAGAATGAATTAATAACGTATTAAAAAAAAAAATTGGCCTCCCACCCCTTCACCTCTAGGCCCCCCCTAGTCCAACGGGCTGGCTCCGCCCCTGAATAAAAGGATATAAAACTGATTTAATAGAAACTAAAATTTATTGTAGTATAAATAAATGACAAAATTAACAATCAATTAAAATATGTTATCTCCGTCCGTAAAGACGTTTTTTTTCCACACAGATTAAGAAAATGATAATTATATTCCCTCCACAAAAGTTTATTGCTACATCATTTTTAGATATTTTTCTTATTTATGAGAATAGACAAAACTAAATTACATAAAAGCCTTCTTAATTTTTTTTCCTCTGATGGTCCGTTTGATTGCAAGAGTAGAATTTGAGTGGAAACAAAATGAATTTTAGGGAATTGAATTGCCTATAATTGTTTTCCTGTGAATTGTCAATTGATTGTGTTTGATTAGTATAATTTTTCACGTGGAAAATATTAAATTTTGGATCTTTTAGTGTTCTTTTAACTTTATTTTACATGAAAATTGTTCATTAAATGAATATAATTTGTTACAATTGGGGATAAAATTTGTTTCCATTGCAAATAATTAAAAAAAAAAAAACCTAGAAATTTTTTTCCTACCAAACTCATGGAAAAAGTTTTTCCTCAAAAACTAAGAAAATGTGGAAAATCAATTCCATGAAAAATTTAGTCAATCAAACATGTAAAAATGTGGAAATAGAATTTAATTTACATTTTTCGTGAAAAATAAATTACAATCAAACAGGGTCTAAAATTTGTACTTACACCATGAGTCTTTCAATTCCATAGTTTTCATTGAATTATTCCAAGTATACAGGAAATATTTTTACAGAAATTTTACAACCCCTTGCGTGTGTGATTCATCTAAAAAAAAAGAACCATGCTATTTGTACTTAAAAAGGGTTGACAACATTTTTTACAAAAAGTCACATGGCGCCCCCTAATGGCAGCGTGCCCCCGCCGCAGGGAGCGCCATGTGGATTTTTGTGAAAGGGTTGTCAACCTTTAAGTACAAATAACTTTATTGAGAAAAAAAAAATTAAAAAAACCCACCCCAACTCTGTATTGCGAGTATACGTGAAATCCCCCATCCCTGTCCTTCTGTAGGTGTAGCAGAACTCGTCTTCATTTTCTTCTCTTATCCTCCCTCTGTCTTCACTTATTTTTTTTGAATGATCATCTATTTTCTCGTTTTTAATCTTGCTATTATTTGTCTTCATTCATTATCGACTTCTAAAATTCACTCTTTATCTCCCTATGATGCACCGATACGGACACGCGTGTCCGACACGATACGTGTCGGATACGTCGACACGCGATTTTTAAAAAAAATACAAACACGACACGTTGATTTAATTCTTAAAAAAATTTCATTTATATAGTATAAATTTAGTTTTATACTTATTATTAATTTTTCTTGTTGAAATCTTTTAAACATGATTACATATTTGTTACTTGCTAATAACTTTGAATTAACAATATATAATATTTCTAATATTAAAAGAAAAATAATTACGGTAGAGTGTTCGAGAAGTGTCGATATTGACTCGTGTCCGACACGAACACGCTACCTTTATTGAAATGACCGTGCTACAGAGTTATCTCCTATGTAGCAGGTGTGTTTGCAGCACATATTTAGCAGAAGCAAAAATTGTTCCGTCTAATAAGCCACACGATTCCTATCATTTCACTTGTCAATTCATTCTGTCGTCTATTTGAAACGCGAACCATTGGATTTGGGATCATCACTTTCTACTGTGTGAAATGAACTCCATTAATGGAATTGCAGAGAAATATATTGCAAGATTTAAGGGAAAAAAAAAACAAGAAGCTTGAAATTGCAAAACCAAAGAAAACCTAGAAATCCTTTCTCTATAATCGTTTTGAGTAACAAAAATATATAAATAAATATCAAGAAATTAAAAATTGAAACTTTAATATGTTGAAACGTTAAATCCTTGAGTTTAATAAAATGAGAAATCCTTAATTTTCATGAGATTCCTCAATAATTAAGAGCATGTTCACGATGTATAGAACAGGAGAAAGAGGACTGGTTGGGGAGAGAGACTTCCGGCAGGTGAAAGAGATTCAATGAGAATGAAAAGGGTAAGAGCAGGTTTGTCCAAGCTTAAAACCCGATTAAAATTGAAGATATAGTCGTTATTGTGTCCCACTCGTCTAATAAAAGTCAACAATAACGGCTAGATTTTCAATTTTAATCTCTACCGAACACGCTCTAAATAAAAGAAGGGATCTGTAGTTGTGGTGTGCTCTTTCATTTTTTTTTCCTTTTAAATTTCTTACATGGGCAGGGTTATGTTTGTAAATTAAATGGGGTATATTTATTAAAAATATATTTTAATGTGGTGTGATTATAATGTAGCGTGGAATTTTGTGGTGATAATATAATTACTCTTGGGAAAATGTAATTAATATAATTAGGAATATGATTTTTTCTTATATTTTTCCTAATACACCCTGCATTAAATAAATGTTTAAATAAGATTAGTTTATATTTGTTGATAACAAGGTACATTAAATAAGCGTACGTTAGAAAACTAAAAAGTGTATATGATTTCAATATAGAAAGCGTTTTTTGGTTTTTTTGAATTGAAAATATTGATGTTTATTTTTTCAGTTAAAATGATCAAAATAAGAATTTGAGTTTTCTGCTGGGATTTTTTTTTTATTATTATTATTTCCTTAAATTAAAAACAATGATGGTTAATCAGTTGAGATTATCAAAATAATTAAAGAAATTTAACAGCTCATATTGATGACCATAATTGAAAATATGAAAAGAATATGAAAGAATTCTGATGGGATATGTATATAAAAATGGTATGGATGTACATATATATACAAATGGTGTGGATTGAAAGGATTGAAAGAATTATAATTTACACATGTACTTCACATAGGCGCACATATGCTTGTAATTGTTGATTCTCGATCGAAACGTATTGGCACGCATTACATATTTTAGAGCATTGGTATCGATACAGTGTAATATTAGTAAATTATTGAAAAGTTTCATGAATCCAAAAAATTTGTTTAGGCAAATTAATTACGTGCTTATATTATTCTCTTACCTTCATTCTGCCATGTTTTTAGTATGGTCTCCTCAAATTGAATTTATGCTCCTGAAAAACGTTTTACGATTTTAAAATTGACACGACACACAAAAGTCTACTTTTCCTATCTACTCGAGTTTTTTTGATATTTTTCTATCTTGAAATCATTTTATAGATATTTGGCATGCATTTTTATTTTAACATTATGACCTGATTGACCTCCCGATTCAAATTGGTTCGCTACTTTAACTAAAGAATATTAATGAAGTTTGATAAGTGCGTTTTGCGCACTTATTTAAGTCACAAAATATGAAAAATTGTTGATATATATGTTGAAATATGATTTAATTCGATATAATTTGTGTTTGTAGGATCACATTGATGGATGTAATGAAGAGTATGCGAAAGCGGGCGAAAAACGACCAAATTGGAAGAAAATGAAATTTCGGGGTCCAAAATGTAATTATTCAGAAGATGACCCGACTGGCGAATCAAACATAGAATTGAGTTAAGTACCAAATTGTGATATCATGAAATGCTAGAAGAATGAGTAGGAGAAAGCAAGACCAAAAGGTAGATGAAGCAAACTTGGGGACCAAAATGAACAAAAGGAAAAATAAACTCTACCATGCGACCGCATGGTAGAATTTCCATGTGGTCGCCCAAGCACCAACATGAGAAGAACAGTGCCAAATTTTTATAACAATGCTATCGCATGGGTTTATACCATGCAGTCGCATGGTTCAATCTTGGCGCGAAATTTCTGGTTTCCTTGTTCGACCAAATCTCTTATGGTAAGGTATTTTGACGCCTTATATAACCCTAATCTTGTCCAAAAAGAGGATTTACACATTCTTATAGAGAAAAAAACATGGAAGAGCAAGGAAGAAGGCTAGAACAAGAGATTTCATTCAGGATTCAAGATTTCAAGTCTAATTTCTAGTTTTTGGGTAATGTCTTCTCTTTATTATTATTATTTTTTTATTTTATCCATACTAGGCTATACTTTTTATGTACTAGGTGAACGATGAACATCGCAATGTGATCTTTTAATTCTCTATTTTGCAATTTGATATTCAAACACGATCGATGGATGTTGAATGATTTATATACAATTTCTTGCCTCTATAGTTAAATGCATGTGATTATGTAAGTTTTGGTGATCTATTTTATACCTTCGAAAGAAGGGAAGTAGATTCTACAAGGTATAAATCATCGTAGAGTCCGATAGGGAATATAAATATACTGACATGCTTTACGTGAATCTCTAAATGTTTACAAAACATCATGCATTCATATATATTGCATTTGTCATAAAAATATAGTCAAATGGTATACGAGAATATATTCAATTCTACTCGAAAGAGATTACTTGATAAATTAGAAACATTGATTCTTCAATTAATTTATCGTGTTATCGAATTGTGAAATAGAGGTTAAAAGTGATCTTGTTTGGTGATTCGGGATTCTAGTGCGCTTTTCATTCACTAATGTTTCATCAAATTTTTGCATTCAATATAATTTTGCATTCATTCAGTCACATTAGCTTAAATTGCATTTTAGTCATAAATTCCAAATAACAAACCATCTTGAGTTTAATAGATTCGATTAAAGTCTTGATAATAGAAATCAAATCAAATCAATCCTTGTGGGACGATACTCGAAATTTTACAATTTTCACTTTATTACTTGTTAACAAACCGTGCACTTGCGGTGATTTACAAAACGAACATATTTTCGTGAACAAAGTCTAAATAAAAAACTTCTTAGCTCTTTGGATAAAATCACATAAAAATGAAATATTTCTCAAAAATCCTTGTACAACCATGCATAATTTGTTTGCTTTGAGATGATCAAACGGCTTTCAACTTATGCAAGTGTAATTATTTGGGTCGGACAATCGAGTTGTACAAAATTTCAACCAATCCTTCTATACAAACAAGACCATTGACAGGGTTTGTTTCCCGGGTGGCCCTTCCTTCACAGGGTTTTTGTGCCCAGGTCAAACCCGGGCACAAAAACCCTGTGAAAGGGGATTAACCCTTGTTTCCCAACTAACGAGGCAATGAATAAAAAAAAATTAATGCTTGAAATCTCATATCTACACATACACAAAAGGTTCTTCCCGAAATCGAAACCCATAGAAACGAAAACCCTACCCACGCCTCACCATCTTCGGTCGCACTCAGACGAAGGTAAGTCGGCTCTTCGACAACACTTTCATCTAAGGTTTGGCTGCCTCTAGCTTCCCCATTTCACAAGCTCACGCTTCACCATATCCGACTGCTAGTGAAATCAGACAACGATTATCTCTCTGCCTCACGCCATTTTGGAGTTGGTTTGCTGCGCAAAGGTATGTCGTGAATTCGCCCCCATTTCTTTAATTTTTGTCTGTTTTTAGATGGTTGTTATGCATTCATCAGTCCAAAAAAATGGAAAGATTGAAAGTTATTTTTTATTTTTACTACATTACTCATGTAGCTAACCATGTTTACTAGTTTTAAAAAATGATTGTCTCGCAATTATGTTTAGAGAGAAACATTATCTTATAGTCGGAATAGTTGCATTGTGGCTTAAAAACCAATTCTTTGGGTAAAGCATACATCAAGTTCTAACATTATTGTAGTTGCATTTATTTGAGTTAACCATGTTCTGTGGTTTATTTCCATCATAGAATGGGCCGAAAAGAGTACCGAAATCTGTCATAGTTTTAAAGCTAAAGGCCACTTCTTTGTCGATCGGAAACGCTGATACCCCAATTGCAAGCATGGATTTGAGAAGTGTTTTGTGGTGGAGAAGAAGACATTCAATAAAGGGCGATTATTTCTTTATTATAGTGAGAAATGTGAATTTTGGGACTATGTTGTGAAAGAAAAATCAAGTGATCAATCCTCTAGCGATAACGCTTCATTAGTTAACCATGCGACCAGGGACAGAACCAAGATTTTTGTAGGGGGACTGAAAGTATTTAATAAAGGCAATGTAATAAAATTTACGTGTACTAAAAAAATTTATTAAATAACATTATTTATTTAAGTCGTTCTTGACGAGAATTTGAAACATAATATTCATCTATAACAGAATCTAGATCGATTTTCTTAACAAGTTCTCTTTCTATAAAAAAGTATCATACAATCAATAAGAAAGTCATCCTCCATTTTGTTGCGAAGTGTTGTCTTCACATGTTTCATTGCTGAAAATGCTTGCTCAGTGCTTGCGGTAGAAACGGGTAATGTCAATACAAGACTAATCAATCTAGTTACTATAATGTAACATTCCGACTTTCCATTCTTAGTCAACTGTCTGCATAACTCAGCAAGTGTATATACTTGAAATCGAGACTCGCCCTTTATATCTAACTCATAATGTGTTAACTCAAATTGTAATGTAATAATATCTTTGAAAAATCTTGAGGATAGAATTTCTATGCAAGTGTGCAAATTTTGTGACTATCAAATGATCTAAATGAATCTTTAGGATCCAAAGTAGCACTGAGAGAAAGGAGTTCTACTGATATGTCATTAAATCTTGTACTTAACTTAATCGTCACAAAATCTATTGATTCGTTGAAGACATCATAGTGATAATAATGCTCAACTGTAGTTTCAATGATGTGGTATCACTAACTCTTTTGATTGCAAAGAAACGTTTTATCAAACTGCCATGACTATTCACAAACCTTAGGATAATAGACATATGTTCTCGATTAGATGCATCTTGTGCTTCATCAACAAGAATGCAAAAACATTCATCCCTAATTTCCTCTCGAATCATTCGTCGTACTCTATTGGCCATAATATGCAAAATTTCTTTCTGAAAAGTTGGAGCAATGTATTGGGAATTTTGTGGTGCATTCTCCAATACAACTTTACTAATTTCTGGATTCAAATCCGCCGTGTACTTTATTAGTTGTATAAAATTCTCAGGATTAAGAGAAGATGGCGATTCATCGTTACCTCTGAATCTTAAACCTTGAAATGCTAGCCATTGAACACTTTTAATTGAAGTCTTTATACACAAACGATGTTTCTGAAGTTCTTCTTCCAATAAGGATGCATCACCTTGTCAATATGCTGAGACGGTCTGATTAAATCTTTAGCTCTAGTCTCACACAGTTTATGATATGATGAATTAGCATGAATAAGAAATGTACACTTGCTTTCATCCTTAACCCTCTTCCAATTATTATATCATTCGGTAACCAATCCCGAACATTCAGACGAATTGTTATCTTTTGGAAAAAGAAAACAATAAAAATAATATGCCCTTTCAATTGAAGGCTAAGAAGCACCGACACGGACACGAGTGTCCGACACAATACGTGTCCGACACGCCGACACGCGATTTTTAAAAAAAGTTCTGACACGATACGTTGCCGACACGTTGATTACAATTTTATTTTTTTATTTTTTTTATAGGTTATTTTAATTTTATAGTCTAAAGTAATAATTTTTTATACTTATTAAATCATATATATAATGATAAATAGAAATCAAACTTAAAATTAAATTCATAAATGTTTCTTAATAACACAAGTTCAAAAAGTAAAAACGAAATTAATTACATCATTCATCTTGAATCTCCTCAACATCTTCATCTTCATCTGCAAATACTATCGCCTCCAATTCCGGTTCGTCTAGAGATAAATTAGCGACTTCAAGCACACCAACATCTTCAAATGTATCAAATGCATCTCCACCGATATCCCACATTTTAGTCTCTCCTTGTGAGTATTGCGCACTCCTCCTTGACAAGAGACGAAGATTGCTATGGACAAAAACCAAATCTTCTGCACGTTTTGGAGTTAGCTTATTTCGTTTAAGAGAGTGCAAAAAGGAATAAGTACTCCAATTTCGCTCACAACACGATGAAGAAGATGGTTTCCCCAATAATTTCAAGGCATAACTTTGAAGCATAGGTGTGCAAGCACCATAAATAACCCACCAAGTCTTTGGGTCCAAGCGGTAACGATCATGGATGGATTCAAAATCACCAAAGTCATCTTCCATAGTTGAGAATTTGGCATACTCCTTGTTCACCATATTACGCTCTTCATTTGACAAGTACCTCTTAAAGCATTTTATTCTCTCTCTTGAAATCTCTACATCCTATGTGGAGCAAGGCGAGTGGGATCCTCATTAAGCCATTCCTCGCTATAGTACCTAAATGAGCAAAAACAATAAATAAAAAAAATAAAGAAATGACAATTCATTCAATAACTAAAAATATTAAATATTATGAAAATGTAAATAATTAATAATTGTATGAATGAATTTAAAAATTACCTTGGATTTAGAGAATGAGACAAGCAATGAAGTGGAGTATTATTTTTGTTCCAACGATCTACAAGTATCCGATGAACAACATTGTAGAATGATGATTCATCTTCTTGAACTTTTTTCTCATGCCTATAGATTATTCCTCTCACTTTCTCAATCATTGTATCCCACATGTCGTAAACCAAGTGAAGGCAAGGTTTATTCGTATCACAAAATCTAAGCATGTCATAAATGGGAGAAGTTAAAGAAAGAACATAACTTATGAGTCCCACCAAAGATCATCAAGCACTTTCAATTTTACAAAACTTGCCTTCGTCATGTCATCTTCTCGATAAAGTGACCATTTTTCACTAATAACCAATGCTTGAAGACCACGTTGGATAAGCTTAAATCTTTTTAACATTACAATAATAGAAGCAAATCATGTCTCCGCTACGGAAAACAACTTCAAAGGCACAAATTTATTGAACATTGCTAGTCTCATGGAATGGTTCATAATAAAAAATTTTATTATCATTACATCATCATGAAGATTAGTAATCCAATTACATTCCTCATATATGATCAAATTGTTTTCAACATTCTTTGCGGCACAAATGTTCTTCAAAGCAAGATTTAGTGTGTGTACAACACATGGTGTCCAAAAAATATGAGGATACTCCAATTCAATTATTTGTCCGGCACCTTTTCAATTTGGAGCATTATCGGTTATTACTTGAACCACCTTTTTATGACCAATTTCATTTATAACCTCCTTCATCAAGTTAGCAATAAAATATTTATCTTTTCTTTCACCGGAACAATCAACCGCTTTTAAAAACATTGGTCCACTCTCGGTCACCGCCATAAAATTAATTAGTGGTCTTCTTTGTGGATCACTCCATCCATCACTTACAATGGTAACTCCTTTTTCCACCCATGTGCCTTTAATTGGATTTACTAACCTTTCCACATTTTTTTTTCTCTCTTTTTGAAGAAGAATAGTTCTCAACTTGTTATAACCGGGAGGCAAATACCCCGAAATTCGACTATTAGAAGCAAGAGTATAAGAACTAATGTAATAAGGATTTCTTGCAAGATTAAAAGGCAAACCACTTGAATAAAACATTCTAGCAATTTCGGAATCCAATTGGTCACGTGTTGTCATATTAAAAGCATTTTCTATTGCACTATTCTTTCTTTTCCTTTCCTCCAAAACATAACAATCCTTAGAACCCATATTATCCAACGGCAATGACACTCTTTTCCCCACATTAGTTTGCATTCTCAACTTAGCTTCATCTTCTATTTTTTGCATTTCACATATATCTTTCATGGTTACTTTTCCACAAGCCCCAATTCCATATCCTTGTAATTTTAACAAATGTGCCCTCACTCTTGTATATGAATTTGTCTTAGTTGCATTACAAAAATTGCATTGCCAAAGAATATTACTACCATTTTCATTAAATTTATCAAGCTTTGTAACATATTTCCAAAGAGGTTTAGACAAATCATCATCCATAGCATTACCACTCATAACTTCAAAAGAAAAATAATTTCAAATACTTAAATACGATAGGAGTGATATTACCCGAGACTTGAAAAAATATCTTCTTCTTGATCTTGCAAATGATTCTTCAAATGTAGCTTGATGAAATGTTTGAAAAAGATGAAATAAGTTTCTGAATTGTTTTCCCAATTTTCGGTCATTAAGAATGAGGAAGAAGGTGAGATTCTTATACATGTTTGATTCTTAGTTTAAGGGTAAAATGGTACAAATTATTTCAAATAAAATATTACATATTGTTTTATTAGTAAAATATAGCAACACAAAACGTATACAACACACTAAAATCTTGACTTTACAATGGTGGACCCTCTTTTGAAATTTTTACTTCTAAACTAATGTATTTTCACTTCACCGTCTCTTCTGTGCAGCAGGCTTTTTTCCTTCTTTTCTCCCCAAACAAATCTTCTCCAGACGTGACAATGGAACCGAAGCTACCGAGTCTTCTTCCTCTTCCAGGTGGACCAGGTCTCTTCTTCTTCTTCTTCTCTGTTCTCTTTTTCTTTCCTTTTCTTCATTCTTCCTTTCCTTCCTTTCCAGAAGCTGCCTTCTCTTTTTCCTGCTTTTTTCTCCCCTTTTTTTTGCCGTTTCAGTTCTGCCAGCTGCCCATCCAAGCCACCGACACGCTGCAAGCGACTCCGACACGGGTCGGAGGCGTATCGGTGTCCGATACGTATCGGACACGGATACGCTGTCGCCGACAGCGTGTCGGTGCTTCTGAGGTTGAAGGAGAATACTCCAACCAAGGAAATTCATCAAAACACTTTTTCTGAAAGTGACGGGCTTGTTTTTTTCCTTTTATCCTTAGATACTCGTTAAGTTTCAGCTGATAGGGTCCAACTTTTATATATGAAATTCTAATCTTATCTCGTAGATTGACGGGATTTTCAAACATTTGCTTTCGTTTTCCCGGATCTTGTTCAATATTAGTACATGATTGCAATTCAGGAATTGAGACTGATGAATGTTCAATTTCTGGAGATGAAATTGGAGGGGCTTGTATAGGATTTGAGACTGGCGGATGTTCAATTTCTGGAGATGTACATATATTTTCACTAGATTGTCTCGTCTTTTTAAAGAATAAAAATATCGTCTTTATTCTCTTTGATGAAGGTTGAGATTCCATTTGTAAATACTGGAAATAGTAAAAAGAATAAATGAGATATATTCAAAATAATATCTTTTTCAATTTTCCTATTTCTATCCACATATCACAATAATAGAGTTTATAGAGAACAGTAGAACATATTACTATTCATACCCAAAATTATTGTATCATATATTCCTATTCCCACCCAAAATTATATTGTATCCTATATTCCTATTCCTACCCAAAGATCCTATTTCAATGTTTCTCACAAAATCAACAACATCATTTGAAAGATGGAAGCAAAAATCAATAACCACGAGTCCATGAGGGAGAAAGATAAAGAAGGTATACCGGTCGCCGACTCACCAAAACTGGAAGCAAAAATGAAGCCCACAGCCTAGCCTATTGAACACTCCAAGAGTCTAAGCCTCTCCCTGCTTGTAAGTTGTATCACAAACACAAAGCTGTCAGAACCAGACTACTAGTAACTAGTGAACCACGCAACCAGGGACGGATAACGGATTGCATCAAGAAGAAAAACCAAATATAAATTCGGAATTGCAGCAAGAAGAAAAACCAAATATAAGTTACTAAGTACTAAGGTGGCTAATAAATTAATAAACTAAACCAGCAATAAGAAAACCAAACTTGTGGCAAATGAGATTGCAATTTCAATTGAGTTTTAATATATTAGGATTGAAAGTTTGAAAGTTGAATGAATGAATCGGAGGCTCTAGCTTCAATGTTTCTGGAATGAGTATTTGATATAAATTATACAAGGATATTGGGTTTGGGTTGGGTTATAACTTTTAAGTGAATATGATTGGATTTTTGGCATTTTGGGTAATGGGCTGAATTTTCTAATTAAGTGGGCTTGTACAAAAAAAAAATAGTAAATCTGGACCGTACAGCCCGGTCCAGCCCTCCCTCCCTCCCCATTCCTTCCCTATATGCGACGAACGAAACTGTTGAATAAATGTCACATACGTTCCAATCTCGAATTCGCCTCATCAATGAAGTAGACTTGCATATTTCAATGAACGTGACAATATGCAAGGCAAATGGTAATGTGGAAGTAAATGCAAAAGGGAAGGGGCTATCTGATTATTAGATAAAAATTAACTCTTGGGCGGGGTTGTGAAGTAACTTTTGTATATGTAGCATTATAATGAACGACTCTATGTAAACTAATTGAACATATGAAGTGATATTAATTTGTGACGTTTCTTTATAAGATCGAATGTTAATTGTAATAAACATGATGGGTTTGTGTACCATTTTTTAGGTTGCAGTTCTAATGACATTTGGTTTAAAAATTTCTTACTCGTTCATATGAATCTTTATATCAGTTTATTCATATTGCGATTATTTCGACATGGAATATCTTCTATGAATTCATGTTCCAAATAGCTTTACACAACATTTTTGTTGGGGTCCAATTGAAGGAGCTTTTCAGTAGCCATTTTCCCAACCTCGAAGTTTTGGACCTAGGTTATGATATATGTCATGTTTTATAAACCATTTCTAAACCAATTTACATGTTAGAACTACCTTCACTTCAGTCATAGATTTGTGTCATGTTGTATAATCCATTTCTCAACCATTTGCATGTCTAAATGATCTTTATTTATTAACACATGCATGTCATTACTATGCTCATCAAATACTTAACGAAGACACCATATAACAGGCACTTCAATTGCAAATTGCAACAAGATTTTTACTTGCAAAGGAAAAAGGCAGTAGCTCTCGATCCAAGCTCAAGGTTATACAACATAAAAGAAATATTTAGCAAACTACAAGTTCTCTTGACCAATTGATTATTCAGTTATGCACCCAAATTTAACTGCAGTGTAAGCACCCGCCTTCTACAATTGCACCCAGATTTTATATACACACCAGTACACCTGGATATGGAAATGTCATCAAATTACATCAGCACTAGGTAAAAACACAAGGAATTTAATTGACATGCCTTCAGGATAAAAACACAAGGATTGTAATCCGTTATTTCTCTTTGCCCCATTTAGTAATCTGTCAGTGATCCAATGCTCCACCTGAAAAACCACAAGAAATGTTTGCACCTGCCTTATTAAAACAAATTTTTGATATAATTCATTTTGGAGACACTTATCTGTATTCAATAATCAGGCATAGAATGATAATGCTCAAGTCGAAGCACACGCCAACATAACTTGCCCGAGCTTCCTTGGTCTGGTAAATATGGATAATAGTATGGAGTTGGTTGACCTACCATGGAATATGAACATTACTAGGTGCATACATGCAAGAACTGGAAAGTTGAACTTAAAATGTCAATATAGGTTTCTACCTTGCGAACTATATAACATTTGTTGATGATGGATGGATCAAATTTCAAGACGGTAAGACTTCTGAAAGGGAGAATGGTGTCACGATGGAATACTGTGAGAATGAGAATTTTGTTGGCATGGAATATTGTAGATAAGAGAGCAGCGTTCGAACGAAATATTGTTGTTGATGAGCTTGTCGAATGTCGACAACGCTCTTTTGCATATCAGTACGCATTGCTATGTCTTTTTCCTTTATTCGAACTCGATTCCAACGGGCTTTTTCTTTGAAGTTTTTTGGGTGCCCCCTTATTGCGCGATGATTTCAGATCCATATGTTCACGATGACATTATTTTGCGAATCAATATACTGAACGGCTACCTGAATAATATGCTACGACATGACATTACTTTCACTGCATGACCTTTTTGACATTGTAAGCTCTTTATATTGAAGTTTTATTCAGTCCATAATTGCACATGACCTCCCTTTATCATCTGCAGCAATGTCCGCCACCTGTGCAAAATCGCGACACATTCGTCATATATTAATTGCTCAGGAAAACTAATCAAACCATCATAGTTCATTGGGATTCTCTTGTGTGATCTACAAACATCTCTCCTCCGTCTCCGTAGTATGTACCTCTCCAAAAGTGATATAACATCACAACGAATCAATACTACGATCGCATGCCGACAAATTATTCTATGAAACTCGAACAAGTGGTAGTTGCGAACAATGTTACAATTCTCTCTCTAGAATGAGATGAAGAATGCTTTTTTCTTCCGTCACCCCTCGTACATAATATCCTCCCGTACCTTGTACACTGTCACCAAATTTCCTTTCGAAGTAGATATGATATAGTACTAAACTTTTCCCATGAGCTTATCATAAGCTTCCCTGAATTTTGAAATTGTGTAAACTAACTGAAACTGCTGCTCCATTTCTATTTGCTAAAATGACTTGAAATCAGTTTGGAACTCATTCTCAACCTTATTCCGCAGCCTAACGCTCTCCAAATTCTTCAACAAACTACGAATCATAAACTAATACACGTATAGCCCCAAATATCGAAGACTTATCATCGTGGTTCCCAAAATTTTCAAGAAACTTCTTCAAAATGTGTCACAAACACCATCTATGCCTTGTATTTTGAAAAACAACTTGAATTGCATTTTGCATGGCCTTGTCTTGATCGATAATTATTACATGCAGTGTGTGATCATGAATACACTAAAGTGTCTTCATTCGATACTAAACAACAGACAAGCAGTGTTGCTTGTACATAATGATTGATGCCAACAACAAGGCAAAAGGTATGTCATACTTGTTAGTAACATTGCAGACTCATTATACGCTTGCCTACAATGATTATCTACCCAAAATACGTTCTTTAGTCATGATTTATCATCCAAATCCATGTTAAAGTAAAATCTCGAGCACTGTGCTTGCATTTTTGAAAAGTATGTCATACTTGTTTGTAAGTGGTATTAAATGTAACATTGCAAACTCCTTATACGCTTGCCTACAACAATTATCTACCCAAAATACATTCTTTAGTCATGTTTTATCATCCAAATCCATGTTAAAGTAAAATCCTGAGCACTGTACTTGCATTTTTGAAAAGTATAATTGCTTGCTACGACATCTCATTCTCTAAGTCTTAATCGCCTCACTTGTTCAATATAATTCCAACAATCATTCCCAATGCAACTCATGTTCTCATAATCTCCTGCTTCTACAACTGAAAAACCGAAACTTTTATGCAACGAAATTCCTGTCAAATCATTGACTTGAAGCTTGCATTTTACATGTGAACTCAATTTTTAGTTGCAATGATATAACCTAGATTTTGATGGACTAGTTTCATGATTATGCTCGAGGTGGACCTTGTTAATCCTCCATGCTCCATAAATTCTAATGACACGGAGATTCTGGCTTTAAAACCCATCTGACTTGTTGGTTGCCGTTTCAAAGAACCGCTAGTGTTATCGATTCTTTGGTCTTCATGACTACATGTCAAGGTCACACATCTTAACTCTCCATCATCCCCTTTTTTTGAATTCATTTTCTTCACTGGAAATTCAACGACATAAGCATTTTTTTGTACAAGTCAAACATATCTTTTAAATTCTTAAATTGCATACACACATTAGGCAAAATCACACCATCTCCCACTGAGGTTCAACCTTCTATTATGTTAATAAAGTTCGTAACGTTCTCATCATTAGATTCTGCCAAAACATCAGCATGCTTGGTTTGCACTTTGTCCATAGTTTCTTCTGCTACAGCAACATAACAGTCACATTCTGGAATCCAAAATAACACTAAGATAAATAGATAAAAAGTAATCTCAAACAGATTTTTAACTACATTATTGTCCCTCAATTTATTGTTCGTTCAAATATTTTTCATCAATGTAAGAATTGTAGTTCATAATTATTAATTGTGAATAATCAATAGTTAATTTTTTAGAACCTTTGTCAACTAGTTAATCTTGCTGTTACACCTAAAGTTATGGCATAAAAACCTGAATTTTACAGTGCAACTAAATCATCAAATCAACTATAACCTAGGTTCACTATGACAAACATGGAAATGAAAATAGATTTCACACATTATGAACAATATACCATATCGCAATTACCCTAATCCTCAATTAAAAGCTTGAAGGGCTTTAAAATTATAGATGTCTTTTAAAAATTTGAAAATCCGAACAAAGAAACTTTGAAAAATGGGGACCAAGATGGAGAAGAATGAAATAATGTTCCCAGCAAATGGCAAATCGCGAACAATCGTTTTCGAAAACAGTACAATTCGAGAACCCAAACAAAGAAACTTACAAAAATGGGGACGGAGATGGAGAAGAACGAAATAATGTTCCGGCAAATCGCGAATAACCATCTTCGAAAATGTGACAATCTTGGTCGGAGTGCCACTTGTCGGGGAAATGTTTCGCTGGGATTTCATGTATTCAATTTGAGGAAATTCATTTTATATTTTGTTTCCACAGATGAGGTGTTTTCCAATTAAGCTTATTTCCAATTATGTTTGAAGCCCCTCACAAGTTCCTCACGTGCTGCTGCATTTTAATGTTCCCTCCAATTCATTCGTTGAACTTGTCTGAGAAGCTCAGGGTGTGTCTGAGAGTGATTTTGTCAATCCAAAATCAATTTTTAGGTCACATCACAAGGGCCCACTGCTGTGTAATGAGGAGCACAGTTTCTAGATAATTTGGAAAAGAATGACCATATTACCCTCCATGTGCAAAGTTAACAACTTTCTCTCACTTAAAATTATTACAACCTTTGACCAATTCAAACATGGCATGCATCCTTTGAAAATTATTACAAATACTGGCCCACCAACACCAAAAAATCATGTGCAATAGGACGTGCATTATTGTGAACAAAAATTGCTAATATTTTTTTTTTCATTTTTCCAATTCGCAAAGTACTATAATAATTCTTACACACGAAATAGTAATTTAAAATTTACATGGACACAATTATTGTACGATAACGACGTTGTCATATAAACACGTGCTTACTGACTTTGAGCTAAGTAATTTCGAAAACGATCCCACTCATTGTGTTGTATTTCTGGTGCATTCATTTCACCAGCGACTTCTTGTTCGTCTGGAAGTTCTACCTCTACCGCCTTCGTATCCGTCTCCATAATTGCGAATGCCTCGTTGACAACTCTGGCCCGTCGAAGGAAGTTGTCTATACCCATAGTAGCTAAGACAACAGCAATCTGCACTTTGAAATTATAACTTGGCATACAATCAACAATTTTCCACCTATTTTCCACACACCAAATGCACACTCTATTATATTTCTGCATGACGAGTGCCTGAAGTTAAATTTCTCACGTCTGTTCCGAAAGTCTCGTCTCCGACCTGTCTGACCATCGTGAAACTACTAAAAATGATACAATATATATGACCCCTTATATGGAGTCATGTACCTAGGTCTATGGGCGAATCCAAAGTTGACAAGATAATATTTACCCGGAGCAGGATGTGAAAACTCAATTTCAGGACTATGTATAGCCCGTGCCAGTATGCGTGGTCCCCGCCCACCCTGCATGCACAAATGTGAAACATAAGTTGAAATCACATGCTGCAAGAACATTTTGTGTTGGGATGCCCTTACATCCGATAAAATTCGCTCGTTTGTCCCGTAGAATGATAGCTTTAACGTGAGTTTCGTCAATCGTACCTATGCACTTTTGAAATAACGGATGCTTGTTCATATTTGGTACGTGATGCTTAGCACCGTGATTATAGTTCGGTTCAGGTCTGATTAGATGTTCATTAAATCCTACGACGACTCCTAGCACATTTTTGAAATAGTGTCCAATAGTTTCCAAAGAATGGTTGAATAGCGTTTGCACTTATCTGTACCCTTTTTCATGCGCTAATATGCACAAAAACATCCCAACTTGTTCATACACGTCTACGTGCTGGCCACTTCATAGTCCATATTCGTCACGGAGTATATGTGTGAATGCCCATAGCGTTGCGGGATACATCCGAAATTCTACATAACACTTCTTGGGACTATATTTCATGGCATCCAACATGAACATGTGTCCATTTCTTGCAAATGGGAACCTCCTCACTTGACTTCTCTATTCACGATAGTACGTAGCTACGTCTATTTCTGCCTGTCGACAGTATCGAAACCATTCAACGATATCATCTTGCAGTTGTTGCATGACTTTCTCTTCGTCGATTTCGACTTCATCATCGAAGCAAGGCATGAGGTCACAATGAAAATGATAATGGGTCATTCCACTTCATAATGTTACTAATAATGGCCTACGTACTTTGAGATGAAAGAGCAGTAAGAGGAAACCTCATCACAACTCTTCCAATACTTTCTTTGTTTAAGATAGTTGTTGAATGTTTTCTTATATAGACCGTGCTTTGTATTTCATGGCATCAGTACAAATCATTGTACAAATGGTGTACCTTGAACAAGTGGACAACATGAAACAACAAATTAATTACACTAGTGATTGTAAGGAATCTTGTAAGGCATCATGACTCTACCAAGATTCTTTGGAAACAAAGATATCCAACAAAGATTTTAACATGGCGAATCATGTTACAAATTTTTTTGAAAATATGGACAGCAAATCTCTAGCTACAGATATGGGTGCATAACATAAGTATTACGAGTACAGAAAAAAATTGTTGTCATGGAAAATCTCGCAACAAAATAAAAAAAGTACACCACACCATCTCAACTTTTCCAATATACCGGCCCTAATGTTTTTTGTTCCGTTAGAGTTCTCATTCCGGTCGTCTCTTCATATCATCGTTTCGTACCACTCAACCCAGTCCATTTTTTCATCTGCGTCGTCCTGCAGGTCAAGAATCTCCCTATTAGCTCTTCTGCTTAGGAATTTGCAAGTCCAGAAGTACAATTCTATTTTTTTCTTTATGTATTCTGCCTGTCACCAACAACTATTCCAATATTTTCTTTGCAGGAGTCACAGTAGGAACAACCAAATTGTCGATTTTTTTAGCTACATTTTGACTGGTAGAGGCGTCGCGGTCAACAGAGTATAACAAATCTTTAGCTCCTATTTTTGCTCTCTTCTCACTTGTGTTCTTGCTCCCAGGTCGACGCTTGTCTCCACTTCACGGCCTGGAGACGTCCATGCTGGTTGCTACTTGACCAGTTTTGTCCCCCTCATCACTTGACATGCTCCTCTCCTCGCTGTCCGGATGACTGTCATGCAGGTCTTCATAACCATTATCTTCAAACATGGCGAATCCTGTCCGGCACATCTGGGACAGTGTGACCATATACTTATCACTATCAAAGGCGTCCTCGAACAACGAGTTGTAGTTGTATACCTCTCTGCAATCTTTGTCTCTGTATTCTTTTTTAGTCCTTGTTCTCCTGTTTGAAATGAAAAATATGAAAATATGTGTCCAATTTCAGGACTACGTGCACTCATTAAACCACAAAACATTATTATATGCAGGTATATGTTTGGCCAATATGACTACATATGATGTTATACAATTTCTATAATATAAATATATAACCAACAAAATAATAGGTAAGCTGCAGATTATTTACGAGTATCAAACATACGAATTCTGCAACTTTTGGCATTTATTTGATTATCAATATATTTAGGATTAAGGGGACGGATCGACAATAAATATATCAAAAGGCTCAGCTAAGCCAGAAAGGGTAGCCAACTTGAATGCTTGCCATTTGTTAAGAAAAAAAAATGCAAAAATACCATATGCATGGTAAATAGAGAATTTCAACAATCATGAAATTGCATCTAGCTTCACTCAAAATTCTAAACTACTTGGAAAAATGGAATCAAACGAATTTATGTGAGGCCCCAACAGATAACTTATTCTACCTAAGAAATATACTTATTTTTTCCAATAAAAAAGGGAAAAAAAACATTGCTACCATACCGTCCACTATTCTTTACCACAAATCTTAGGTTATATTACTAGCTATCATATAAATGATACAAAGTGAAGTGGCTGGAATTACCATAAATATTAGGTTAATCATATGCTTGATCACTGTAATTCAAAACTCAACAACTAAAATACAACTCAGCACAAACCCAGTCAAGTAACAAGGACCCATAGCTCCTATAATTTCTAGGGGTGTCCGTGGGTCGGTTCGGTTCGGTTCGGTTCGGTTCTGCTCGGTTCCAGAATTTTCGGGTATTTAATAAATGGACCCGTCGGGTCCAAATATAATTATGGAACCGTTCGGGTTCGGTTCCGTTCGGTTCGGTTCGGGTCGGTTCGGTTCCGTTCGGTTCCGTACCATAATTAAATTTTTTAACATTTACAGCAATACTACATAAATATAACTAATGACATTTCATTTGTAAATTTTACAAATTAACATAACCAAATTCAAAAATATAAAAATAACTAGCTGTCGAATAACATCAATTCAATGCATACAAATACCAAAAAATAGATATTAATACTTACCAACTATTTGATTTAATTATCAATTGCTACTGCTTGACTTGCCATGGCAAAAAAACTCTACAAGAATTGAAAAAGTACAATTAACAAACAAATAAACTAAAAAATATTCAACTAATAAGATTTGATAAAAAAAATATAATATATATCTATTACCTGTCTCAATGCCCTCATATAACTTTGTTTCTTCAATGCAAATTTCATTTTGGGAAACTTTCAAGAGTCTAGAATATTTTCTTAGCCAGTTTTGTGTATAAATTAAGGCTTCAACTGTTTTAGGAGTTAAAGAACTCCTAAATGGATCAAGAATGCATCCTCCAGTACTAAATGCTGACTCAGAAGCAACTGTAGATACATGAATGACAGGAACATCCCTTGCAACCTCAGATAAAAATTCAAATCTTGATTTATTAATCTTCCACCAATGTAAAATGTTAGAAAAAATAAAATAATTTAATTAATTCAATAAAAAAATAAAAAAAAATTATTTAGTTTCGGGTCTCATTCGGTTCTTCGGTTCTTGGTCGAGACCCAAGACCCGACCCAAACATTTCGGTTCTCGATTCGGGTACCCGTTCGGGTCTTTAACTTATGAAGAACCGCTCGGTTCGGTTCGGGTTCGGTTCGGTCCGGTTCGGTTCGGATATTTTGGACACCCCTAATAATTTCACCCAATAGCATCGCAAAGTTAACACATGAATGAGGAAGAATTAAACAAAATACAGATTACAGAATGAGACAGAAACAGGGACCTCTACTTCCTATACTTTCACCCAGTAGCATCATCAAGGGAACAAATGAACGAAAAACAATTCGATCATCATATCCACAACAATGAATTTGCAGAAACATGTTAACATTAAAATAATTATATAATTTCAAAAAACACAAAATCGTGACTTCTTGGCACCATTTCTTGTTAATTAAACCTAGTAGGGACTGGGGAATCTTCAAACATATTAACATTTCAATTTTCAAAAACTCAAACGCTAACTCGTTACAGATTCTCTTCATTGTCGTTGCAAGAAATACAAAAAACCATGAAAAAAGTTGGTACTGGTAAAAATTCTTGGTACCTTAATCTTTTGCTCCTACCACTCGTTCGAGGCAGCAATTGTTCTCGTTGCGGAGTTATACTCGACAACACTGTAGTTCACCAACTTCGTGAGTCTTTTATGCTTTTGACGGAGACAATCCCAACGGTTCTTCAGATGTTGCTTGGTCCAGACGTACTCAGAGTTGGTGTTGAACAACTAGATCACTTGGTCTCAGTCGTGTTTCGTGAAGCACTTTCCATTACGGTGACCATCGGCTATCACCGTCTCGCATGTGGCCTAGAAAATTTGGTTATCACGTTTGGTCCAAAAGGCGTTCTTTCGGGCAGGTGCTTGGGTCTGGCTTGGAGGAGGGTTGGAGGTAGAATTATAGGAGCCGTTGTAACCCATCTACGATGACAAGCTACAAAAAATCAGAGTGTGAAATGCTTTTGGGGACAGTGGTTAGGTAATATGCGTTGTCATGAAAATGTAACAAATCGAAAACATCGACCCCCACCGATGACAGTCGTGGATCCATGGTGTGAGCGCATCGTCTCTTGGTCGGAAAACTTTAATCATGTCCAGCAAACGGTGTTGTGACTGTTCGTCGAGTACTCCTCTTACTCTCCGAGGGAAGGAAATGTCATCACGTCATCGGAGAACACTTTTGACGGAAAGGGTGTCAAAGGGTGCGAATCTGGGAAGGAGATGGCAGGGCCGGTTGTGCTGAAATCGCAGTTTGACAGCAAGAATTTCTGTGGAAATGGAAGGATGAAAGAAATTGGGAGAGATGAATGAATTGGGTTGTTGAGGCGTGTAATGGGGAGGGTAAATTGGGAATTTGGAGTGTTATGTCCTGACTTAGGTACTGCAATGTTGTCAGATTATGTTGAATTAAAAATTCATAACGATTCGATTTTTGCTCTTTAACAGTCCAAATTGTGATGGACCGTGCGCCCAAACACGTCCTTAATTGAATTTTATCTCGACCTTTTTAAGCTAAATGGCTTTGAAATGACTGGATACTTTTATTATTTATTTAAAAAAATAAATTGACGGTAGAAAAATAGAAACGAGTTCAAATCTCCAAAGCATATTCTTCGTTGTTTTGGTCAAATACATACGCACAAAAAAAGAAAAAAAAAAAGAAATCTTTTTTAACAAAATAGAAAAATGGAAAAATAGAAGAGTTTATTCAAGAAATATAGTGTCGTCTTCGAGATCAAAAAGAGAAACTAATAGATTGTAGTTTGAAGATAAGCTCAAAATATTCTCCAATCAAATGCAGATGCTTATTGTTGGTTTCCCAATAAGCCCCAGTCAATGAAATTTTCCTCTTGATTCTTTTTATCATTATTACTTTTTGTACCTAAGTGCAATCAATAATGCTGGTCGAGACGGATAAAGCTCAAGGTACGTGAAAGATGGATCAACTTATTGACATGTCAAGTATATTTTAAATACAAAAATGTCCATAATAGGAATGTAGTCACGTTATTTTACAAAAGTAAAAGAGCCCATTATCAAGATCTAGAAGTTGGCCTCATCATGCACTTAGCTCATGAACGTTAATTTATTAGTTTTGGGTGCACATCAAGTTTAATGTTTAGATCATACCTTAAAAGCACAAACATGATATGACTTACAAAAATGGAGATTGGGTGGGATATGACGGCTATACTCAAGTTTTAGGATAACATTCTTGAAAGTGCTCCCTTTTTATTTGGGATAAAAAATATTAAAAGTTAGTGAATACTAAATATTATAAGCCCTGTTTGGTAGACATTAAAAATCTCATTCTCATTCTTTTACTTATTTTCAATCACATATTTTTCAATAAAATAGTATTTTCCACAACATCAATAATTTTTCCTTCTTTTTCAACTACACATTCTCCATCAATCTACTATTTCAAAATACATTCTTACAAAATAATGTGGCTCAAACGCAACCTAAATTGCGTTTGAAAATATAGACCGTCCTATAAGACTATTTTTATTTTAAAAAAATATGCAATATTTGTTGGGTTGATTTGCATAACACCGTATGCATCGAACATTTTTTATTTTTATTTTTGACAAGTTGAAGGAGTGAAACGATCGAGCCTATGTTACCCTTCATATTTTGAAGCAATACTATTGTAAGGATAAGAAGAATCAATAAAGCAGTCATAAGGATTTTGCAATTCATAATATTCCACGTTCAAATGAATGGAGCTTATGACTTTTTTCTTTAATAAGAACCTCAGTTGTAAAGTGGCAAGATAATACCCACAAATAAAGTCACAAAAATTGTAACGTCTATCCCCAATACTTATCTTGGCCCATTCTTTCTTGACAAATGGCACGTGTCATCTTCTTAAGTGGGTTTGATAGCTACATAATTAATTAAATTTGCAATATTTTATTTTTATTGAACTTGAATGAGAAAAGAAAAAGTAATATATTCTCTTCACGCTATTGACCGAGTTTTAAGTTACTTAAGGTATAAATATGTAGAAAGCGAACAATGCTTTATAAATATCTTGTTTTCTTATCTGTAAGATGGACATGCAACATGATTGATCAAATGTACCGTCTAATTTTATTCGGACCAGCATATAGAAAATATCATATCTCATCTCATGCAACTATGTAAAGAACAAATACCTGAACAGAATAAAACTAAAATTCCAAAATTCTTTTGGTCAAACCAATATTTTTTTACTATAAAAAATTGAGGAATGAGTGTCTTGGCATGAAGTTTGTTTAAGTACCACAAACAAACAAGAAAATTAGGGGAAAAAAAATAAAAAATAAAAGAAAAAGTATATTCCTTGCCCGTGTTATCCACAAGTAGCAAAAGGAATAAGAAAAAGAAAGAAGAAAACATAAAATGTAATGTCATAAGATGACCAAATATTTCTCTCTAATATAAATGTGTATCCAATTCTTCTTAACAAACATTTTAAACACTTAAAATTCCTTTTTCCATCATATAATTCTCTCCATTAGCACCCACCCCCACAAAGATTAAAAGTTTTTGTTATTTTTGACATAAAATGATAGGAAGAAATAGTTCTGAACTTCCTCCCGGTTTTAGATTTCATCCCACTGATGAAGAATTAATCATGTGTTATCTTCGAAATCAGGCTAAATCGAGGCCGTTTGCAGTGGAGATTATTTCAGAAATCGACATTTACAAGTTTGATCCTTGGGAATTGCCTGGTTAGTATACTCGATAACTTGCTTACTTATAAACATGCACTCCTATTCACGTGCCATTCCTGTGTTGGTTACTATACTTGATCAATGTTTTGATATATATTTTGTGTGTATTACATGGTGTAGACAAAGCTGAATTTGGAGAAAATGAATGGTACTTCTTCACTCCTCGAGATAGGAAGTATCCAAACGGGGCGAGGCCAAATAGAGCTGCCGTTTCTGGTTATTGGAAAGCCACAGGCACTGATAAAGCCATCTATAGTGGATCTAAATATGTAGGAATCAAGAAAGCTCTTGTATTTTACAAGGGAAGGCCTCCGAAGGGTGTCAAGACTGATTGGATTATGCATGAATATCGATTGAGTGAGTCGAGATCACAACCTAGCAAGCAAAATGGCTCCATGAGGGTAAGCTTTCTTGTTTGCATATTTGGTACCTTCGATTGGATATGACCAGAAGCATATTTGGTTACGCTTGAAAATAAGGAAATGTTACTTCTTTGTCACCAAACGAGTTGGACAAGATATTCGTTTCTTACAAAAGCTACTTATTTTGAAAATTCTTACTTTATGGTTGCAACAAGTGGCTTACTTTTATTTGTAATTTTTAGCTAGGCAAGAAACACATTTATTTTAAAACTTATTTACTTACAAGTAAATTTTTTAAGCTTAAACATGCAAACATCTCACATGCATCGTATTTATTATTATTACTTTATCATGTTCAATTTGATGTATCAAACACGTTAGGTCCTTTTCGAGCCTATGAACCGACTTTATATATATTGTGTTTCATGTCTTATCAGTTGGATGATTGGGTGCTGTGTAGAATCTACAAGAAAAAGAATTTGGGAAAAGCTGCTGAGCAAAAAGTTCCGATAGCCCAAAATGTGATTCTTAACAATGCTCCTAATGAACAACAAGAAGAAGAAGAAGCAACAAAATTCCCCAGAACTTGTTCTCTTACTCATCTATGGGAATTTGGTTACATGGGTTCAATTTCCCATCTTTCGATGGATAACTCGTTTAATAATAATGTGCCCTTTGATAATCATAACTCAATGAGCAACAATGGAAATTTTTCTGAGACATTAAGATCAGGACAAGTGCAGCAACCATGCACAGATGCCATGAAACTTCAAGTGAATTATCAGCCAATTTTTGTGAATCCAGTTCATAAATTTCAGTGAAAATCTTGGTTCGAAATTGGATGAGGATCGAAAGGCAGAAGTGTACAAAAAGTGGCTAATTAATTTGCATCGTCATTATAAATATATTATCTTTAAAGTCTTGATCGTAATTCGTACAAGAATTGTGATATAGTGTTTTTCTATGTATTAGGATACAGATTCTGGATTTTTAAGGTTTTTCTATATATATATACATTATAAAAATTGCTTGTATTCCTCTTTGCAGTCCAGAAATACAAATATAGTAATTGTTGAACAATCTCGTCTAAATCCTTAAAACGCGTAGATGACTATGGGATTTTAGTTAATTTGTGGGACCCTCATAATACTGTTATGTACAGTATCTAGATTTGTTGACTAACTTGGTGCAAACAAGTAATGCCAATAAAAATCAATTAAGCGAAGATTTTTTGATTTGTCTTTGAGTAAAACAAGAAAAAGTTGGCGCCGCCATTTGAAAAATGGATATGAAAGCTGTCGCTGATTGGAATTCAAATTAATTTGTGGAAAAACAATGGTCGAGCTAGAAATAAACTCATAGCTAAAGTAAAGTATATTTTCCGTGGGTTTGACGATTCTTCTACTTTTGCTTTTAATTTTTTTAAAAGAGTTTTTTGACAAAGTTTTTTAGGTGTCAATTTCTTTTAAAAGTTCTTTTAATCACTTTTAAGAAAATTATTCAAATATGTTTCAAAACAACTTCTTAATCTTGAAATTAAATATCTTTTGACTTTTCAAAAATCGGATTCTTTATCTAAGGGTGTGTTTGAGCCACATTATTTTGGAAGAATGTATTTTGGAATAATAGATTGATGGAGAATGTGTGGTTGAAAAAAAAAGTTATTGATGTGATGAAAAATATTATTTTATTGAAAAACGTGTGGTTGAAAATGAGTAGAAGAATGAAAATGGAGATTTTAATGTATACCAAACAGGAGCTAATACTATCGGGTAGACTAAAGAATAGTTTTCTCACTAGATTACTAAAACATAGTTTAGGAAAGCTTTGTGGATTAAGATTTGAATAAGCACTCAAATGGTGCATGGATACAATGAATGATTATCTAACTGATTTTGACATTTTAGACTTGTTTATAAATTAAAGCTTTTTATTTATTTATTTTGGATAAGAACAAATTATGTTAGACTAATTTGTTTAATAATTCGACTTGTTGTGTTCTATTTGTTCTTGACTTTCAATACACGACATTTTTACCATTCTTAAATTAAAATCTTCTCGTGAGTTTACTTTTTCTATTAAAGATGAAATTAGTAACATAAACAAACTTAAAGAAAATGCTCAAGAACAATTAAGACTTTGAATGAGTCAATTGAACTTAACGTAGTATCATATAAACGTTGAAACGTCGCTTATCTCGTTTAAATTGTCACCAAATAAACATAACGTGACAATAATAATGCTTAGATGAGCAGCCATAGAAGAACTGAGACTGGCCTGTAAAATATCTGGTCCAGTCGTGCCAATGCCGTATGAACAACCTCATATATATCATCCATTAATGTCATTTTCCTCAAAAGTACAATGAATCAATCAAGTTTACATTTGACCAAATTGTTCCCATCTAAATTATCTAATCATTTAGTCCAAGAATGAATACAAGTTATATTGCCTTTCGTGGACAAGATTAATTGAGCCTACGAAGCGGCACATTTCGACACATCTAAATTAGTCAAACACATTTTGATAGCTCTAAATATGACTATGCAAAGTTCGTTGAATACAGAAAAACGAAGAAAACTTGAGCAGAAAAACAATCTTCCGTAGAGCCAGCACATGCCATTTCCGGCACAAATACACCAAGAATCGGATGGCTCATGGCCATGCTTTAAATTCCTTAGCCAAGTTGTGATCACGGGATGGCCTGATTCTATATATTTATGTTTTCTCACTACATCGCGGTTGCAACCGCATTATTGCGTTGAGAGTTCGGGATGGAGCTTCAATCGTCTGAGATACACAGCACAAATACTAGAGCATGGTTAGTAAGTTATTAATGATAAGGGATAAAATTTTACATCGAATAAAAATGAAAATAAAGACCAATTTATAAGGGTTTGGATATTCTTAAAGACCAACATTTTCAGGCGTACAAGTCAAATGAAGTGAAAATTCCTTCACAGCATAGGATCTATCTCCACTATTGATTTTGTAACTCCCGTAATGACCTATTAGTGAGGTCGCACCCACAATTAGGCCACCAGCATTTGGATTATTAAATGCAAGTCGAGATCTATAAATGCTCTGTGAAGACAAGAGAGAATGCTGTGAGTGTGATGGGTTATCATGAAGAGGATTTGCGACCTTGTAAAAAGCCTTCATCACAGAAATAGCTTCCTCTGTTATCTGAGATTTATACAAAGTCAATACGCACTGGTCCAACTATTTTATGCATAAAAAAAAAGCCATTACTCAAAATCACTAGATACCAAAAGTTTCAAGATTAGTTCAAACAAAGGACTCGTGTGGTACAAAATACTGGATAGTATTGTGTTCACAAAAATATGTTTCGGATTAAAATTACCGCAAGTGCACGGTTCGTTAACAAGTAATAAAGTGAAAATTGTAAAATTTTGAGTATCATCCTACGATGATTGATTTGATTTGATTTCTATTATCAAGACCTTAACCGAATCTATTAAATTCAGGATGGTTGGTTATTTGGATTTTATGACTAAAGTATGACTAAAATACAATTTAAGCTAATGTAACTAAATGAATGCAAAATTATGTTGAATACAAAAGTTTGATGAAAAGCGCATTACGATCCCGAATCACCAAGCAAGTGTACTTTTAACCTATATTTCATAATTCGATAACACGATGAATTGGTTTAATAATTAATGTTTCTAACTTATCCAATAATCTCTTTCAAGTAGAATTGAACATATTCTCGCATACCATTTGACTATATTTCTATGACAAATACAATATACAAGAATGTATAACGTTTTGTAAACATTTAGATATTCACGTAAAGTATAGCGGTATATTTTTATCTCCTATCGGACTCTACAATGATTTATACCTTGTAGAATCTATTTTCATTCTTTCGAATGCATTAAATAGACCACACAAACTCACATAATCATATGCATTTAACTATGGAGGCAAGAAAGTGTATATAAATCATTCAACATCCATCAATCGTGTTTGAAAATCAAATTGCAAAATAGAGAATTAAAAGGTCACGAAGCGAAGTTTATCGTTTATCTAGTACATAAAAAATCTAGTCTATCATCGATAAAATAAAAGAACAATAAAAATATTAAAGAGAAGATATCACCCCAAAAACTAGAAATTAGGCTTGAATTATTGAATCTTGAATGAAATCTCTTGTTCTAGCCCTCTTCATTGCTCTTCAATGTTGTTTTTCTCTCTAAGAATGCGTCATCCGCCGTTTCTGGATGTAATTAGGGTTATAAAGAAGTCCTAGAAGTGTTCCCATAAGTGTTTGATTCAAATAAGGAAACCAAAAATTTAGCGCCGGATTTGTTCCATGTGATCGCATGGAACAACCAATTGTGTCTTTTGGAATTTTCTGTCAAGGCCTAGGCGATCACATGGAATTTATACCATGCGATCGCATTGTTTCCATGTTTTTGCCGCCGAATAGCGTTCGGTATTTTGGTCATATTTTTCTCTCCCGATATCCGATTGATGTGATTCAAAATGCGCTGAAGATATTACTTAAAGGGCTACAATTCTTCAGCAATATAAATATTCGAACTCGAATGTCTTCTATGCCAAAAATGGGTCTCAAACTAAAAATGAAAATTCGAAGCAAAACATTTTCGGCTGGAAATTTATTTGTGATAGTACTTCGATTATATTCCATCCCTTTGACTTCTTTCCTCATCCAATTGTTGCCCAACACTGGCCTTTTTACATGTATCTCAGGTAGCTGAACTCCGCTTCTAGTAGTAATGGCTTGAACATGCTACCTAGGATTCACTTCTGTATTGCTTGGCAATGCACCGGGCACTCTTCCTGTCATAGATAAAGCCAATTGTCCCATCTGTGTTTCTAGGTTCTTAATTGCTGCACCCTAGTTTTGGAAGTTTGTTTAAGTCTTTTTGATAAATTGATTCATGGTTTCCATGAACTTTGCAAACATATCTTCCAACTAGGGTTTCTTCTTTTGTTGGAACTATCCTTGAGCTCAGTTGTTACTTTGATTTTGATTTCCACCCCAAGAGAAATTTGGATGATTTCTCCATCCCGGATTATATGTGTCAGAATGGGGTTATTTGGTTGACGTTGACCCCATTGGACGTAATCCACATGTTTCTTTCCTAGTGTAAGGATGAGATATTCAGTTGTATCATGTTCTGCTCCACATTCTTCGCAATTTGACTTCTTTACTTGTGTCAAGTTCACCATTTGTGTTATGCTCTCCTTTTGTGAAATAGGGAGTCAATCTTTACCGATAAAACTGAGCATGTATCTACTTCGTAGACTCCAACTGTTTTCTTTGGACATCCTCGATCTGAAGACCACATGACTAAAGTATTAGCCATTCTCTCGAACAATTCCCAAGCTCCATCAATCATTCTGGTGGTTAGGGATCCATTTGATGACGAGTCCACCATGCTTCTGAAAGTTGGAAGCAATCCTGTGTAGAAAAACTTGATTTGTGATGGTTTGTCAAACCCATGTTGTGGACATTTCTCAGCATATTCTTGAATTTATTCCATGCCTCATCAAATGATTTGGACTCATTCTGGCTGAATATTGATATTTCGTGCCTCAATCTTGCAATCTTGGTCGGTGAGAAGAACTTCTTGTGGAATTTATAAACCAAATCGTTCCAAATAGTGATGTTTGCCACAGGGAATGAGTCTAACCACTCAAGTGCTTTATCCCAGAAGAGTGTGAAAATAACATCGGTCTGATTGCATCATCTGATATCCCTTAGTACCTAAAGTGTTGACCATATCCAAGAAGCGGGATACATGTGTATGCGGATTCTCGTTGGCCATCCCGTAGAATTGATGCCCATTTTCGAATAGTTGGATAACGTTAGTTTTCAGCTGAAAGTTTGGATGTTCAAATACGGGGTAGACAACACTGGATTGACTTTGAGCAACAAATGGTGACAAGAAATCCCCCAGAAGAGCATTCTCGTCATATTCTGCCTCCGCATTGGCTGGAGCTCAAGATTTACTCTCGGTTCCAGTTGTTGATTAGCCATTTGTATTTGTCCTTGATTGACCCGTTGTGCTGCTCTCGCTATCCTCTGTCTTCGATGAAATGTCCGTTCAATCTCAAAATCGATTAGAAGTAATTCACCGCCAACTGATCTTCGCATGCAAGACCTGAAGAAGCGAAGAATAGTAGCACTTAGCTCAGCCTAAGTGATTAAACTAAATAGAAAATAAAATGTAAACTAAAATAAAAAAAAACAAACAAGTTCGAATTAGTGTCTAAATAACAAAAATCAAATTAAATCTCAATCCCTGGCAACGGCGCCAAAACTTGTTCACGAAAATATGTTTCAGATTAAAATTACCACAAGTGCACGATTTGTTAACAAGTAATAAAGTGGAAATTGTAAAATTTTGAGTATCGTCACGAGAATTGATTTGATTTGATTTCTATTATCAAGACCTTAACTGAATCTATTAAATTTAAGATAGTTGGTTATTTGGATTTTATAACGAAACTATGACTAAATATGACTAAAATGCAAGTTAAACTAATGTGACTAAATGAATGCAAAATTATGTTGAATGAAAAAGTTTGATGAAATTAATGAATGAAAAGCGCACTAGGATCCCGAATCACCAAACAAGTTCACTTTTAACATCTATTTTACAACTCAATAACATGATGAGTTGGTTGAAGAATCAATGTTTCTAACTTATCCAATAATCTCTTTCGAGTAAAATTGAACATATTCTGGCATATCATTTTGGCTATATTTCTATGACAAATGTAATATACAAGAATGCATGACGTTTTGTAAACACTTAGATATTCACGTAAAGCATAGCAGTATATTTCTATCACATATCAGACCATACGATGATTTATACCTTGTAGAATATATTTCCCTTCTTTCGAATGTATAAAATAGACCACACAAGCTCACATAATCACATGCATTTAACTATGGAGGCAAGAAAATGTATATAAATTATTCAACATCCATCAATTGTATTTGAAAATCAAATTGCAAAATAGAGAATTAAAAGATCACAAAGCGAGATTCATCATTCACCTAGCACATAAAAAGTATAGTCTAACATGGATAAAATAAAAGAACAATAAATATAATAAAAAAAGACATCACCAAAAAACTAGAAATTAGGCTTGAATTATTGAATCTTGAATGAAATCCCTTGTTATAACCCTCTTCTTTGCTCTTTAATGTTGTTTTTCTCTCTAAAAATGTATCATCCATCGTTTCTGGATGTAATTAGGGTTATAAAGAAGTCCTAGATGCGTTGCCATAAGTGTTTGATTCAAATAAGGAAATCAAAAATTTTGCGCCGAATTTGTTCCATACGACCACATGGTTATATGCCATGCGACCACATGGAACAACCAATTGTATCTCTGGAATTTCCTGTCAAGGTCTGGGCAACCACATGGAATTTATACCATGCGATCGCATGGTTTCCATGTTTTTCCCGTCGGATAGCTTTCGATATTTTGGTTATATCTTTCTCTCCCGATATCCGATTGAAGTTCTTCAAAATGCGTTGAAAATCTTACTTAAATGGATACAATTCTTCCAGAAATATAAATCTTCAAATCCGAAAGTCTTCTAATGGGTCTCAAACTAAGACTGAAAATTCGAATCAAAACCTTTTCGGCTTGAGGTTAATTTGTGATAGTACTTCGATTATATTTCATCACTTTGACTTATTCCCTCATCTAATTGATGTCCAACACTCTCAAGTTTTCATCTTGAGATCGACACAACTTTTCAGTATTTGCATTTGAGTACTCAAACTTTGTTTTTTGCTTCAATTAACCCATTTTTGCTTGTTTTTTTTCTAATTTCCTTCACAATCATTCTTATTGTCCTGCAAACACAAATTACAACGAATTAAGCTATATTTCGCACATTTATCGATAGTTATCCACTTTTGTGAACAGAAATAAACGTGTAAAAATGTCATTTGATAAAAGACAAGATTTGAGCTAGTTTATATTCTTTAATTCTATCCAATAGTGTGTGATAATTGTAGTTTTTACACTTATTCAGGATCCTAAATGATGATATTTTGTTATTCTTTCGACGGATTAGTGCCTAATTTGTTATTTATTGCTTTTATTAGGAAAAATTCGTGTTTGTACGAAGAATTGGAAGAAATAAAGGAAATGGCTAAAATCAAGGAAATCCGAAGTTTGGAGACTAAAGTGCAAATATTCAAAAATTGTGACGGACCTCACGATGAAGATTTGAGAGTACAAGGTGTCATTGGACAAGAAAAGAGGTCAAATGGATGAAATATAGACAAAGTATTATCGAACACCAATTTTGAGCAAAAATAGCTGAGCTCTAGATTTTAAGCATCAAATTGAAACTCATTTTTGGCATAGCAAACGCTCTAATTAGAAAATGATATCTAGATAAGAATGGTAGCCATTTAAGTTAGATTTTCAACACACTTTGAATCACCTCAATTGAACAATTCAATTTAATTTTTTTTTGCATCATTTAAATATCAAAACTCGACCAGAACATGAGAGGACCTCCCTAGACCTAAAAATTCATAGATTCAACATATTTTGGAGGCGAAGAACAAGGTTAGATCATCAACAGCAGGGAAATTGTGCAAGATTCTTGAATATTATCCATCCAAAATCAAGATTTCATTTTCCACTTTTTCCATATTTCTTCGATCCGAGTGATATTTTTCTATAAATTCGTGTATAATTTAATTATTAAGATAATTAGCTAAGTTTTTCCTTTGTCTTAGATGAATGATGAACCCATTGTTTGTTTATTTTAATTCCAGACAATTAGTTTAATATATCTTGATTGATTTTACATTCTCATTGAACTATTTAATTGTTTGATCACTAATTAGATAGTAAATTGTTTGTTGTAGTGTATGAATACTCACAATAAGTCCAGAACACGTCAAAATCAATACATGAGCAATATGTATTAAGAATAATATCTATGACATGTGTAATCATATGTAATAAATCTTGGGAATCAATGCAGTTTTTCATATAAATTTGAACTTGATCAGATCGTGTTAAACATATGTTTAATATATTTTGAAAAAGAATATTGAATAAAAGTATATTATCGATTGTCTTGAATGTATGAATTTAATATATTACGAATTCAGAATTGAATTATAAGGCAATAGAGGGATTCAAGATTCTAATACAAACATTCACATACAAAATAAATATTTTATTTGTTTTCTTAATCTAAGATTAGTATGGAAAACATACAAAACATCTCTTTTGATATTACATGACTTCGAATTTGATAAAAGTTATTGAACTAGATATAGACATTATTTCTTGTGAAAACGATAAATCTAAAACTCACTAATTTATATTACTTGTACAACGATTTTGTACACTTGTTTCCGCGTAACATGTCCACTCGACAATAAGATTAAGTTTCACTTCTTAATTCGAAAACTCTACCGAACAATTTGGAAAATGTTTCTATACATTAATTCTTACATATGAGTTATAAATGGTTAAAAATACTTGAACGAGCTCATCAAAACTCAGAGCACAAGGTGGCAAAGTTCACTATCAAGGATGGATTCAGCATTTTGAGTTAGCACGGGCGGTCGTTGATCGTCGACCGTGGGCAGCAATAAAATATTAAGAGCCCTGTTTGATGTACATTTTTTGTCAAAAAAATACATTTTGGAATAGTGACTTGATGGAGAATGTATGGTTAAAAATAAAGAAAAGTTCAGAATTTGAAAGTAATATTATTATATTGAAAAATGTGTGGTTGAAAAGTATAGAGAAAAATGTATTTTGAAAAAAAAGGAAAATTAAAAAAAGTCTAAAATTTAAATATAATAATTATTTTGTTCAAACTGAACGTATATAATTATGTTGTGCAAATCAGCAATATTCACTAAATAATATTGTGACCCAAGTTTTGTATAATTTAAAGGAAGAGTACGGGTTCGAATTTTTAAAATTGCATTAAAATCGATAAAATTTAACACATATTATTCGGGTAAGTTTAGTGTCAAAGTTCAATTAGTGACTAAGTGTCATAATGGTCAAGCCTTCAATAATCCTAAGGAAGGCCACAAGTTCGAATTCGACAAATGAACAATACGGTTTAGAATTTTTACAATTGCATTAAAAGACCGAAATTTAACATATATTATTCTGATAAGTTTAATGTCAAAGTTCATTAAGCTCCTGCTTAAGTCACATTAAATTTTTCATTTTCATTCTTCTACTCATTTTCAATCACACATTCTCCAATAAAATAATATTTTCCATCAAATCATTAATTTTTCCTTCTTTTTCAATCACACATTCTTCATCAATCTACTATTCTAAAATACATTCTTCCAAAATAATTTCCATCAAACACACCATAAGTGTCATAATGGTCAAACTTCAATAATTCCGAAAAAATGTCATAGGTTTGAATCTCCTCTCTTTTGCGTTAATTTTTGTAAAAATTGTCCAACTAAAAAATTCCACAATAAATTAGTTGAGAAGGAATTCGAAATCGTGACCTCTAACATGATTATGCAAGTTCTTCTAACCAACTAAGTTACAAGAAATGTTTTTAAATAAAATGAATTACTGAGTATATAATCTAAACAGTTTATCTATTGTTAAAAAAAAAATGATTCCCAACGGATACAGCACGGGTGGCCGCGAGGGCTAGATTTGCCCTGTTCCCTACCCGAAGTTCTGATTTGAGCTCGAGTCTCACTACGTATGTTTTGAATTATTTGTCCCCCTTTTTTCGATCAAACGTCATTTCTGGTTGACGGAACAAGCAATCATGCAATCACTTGCAGAAGCTCCTCCTTAAATACATATATTTCTTCGCTCTTAAACAAAGTGGTTCAAGACATGTTGATTGTATCGAAATTTTTTGGACCCATTCAAGATAATAAAGAGAAAAAGTGAGCATGTGGATAAAGCTAGGCAAGTGATTTATTGGATTAGTTTGCATATCTTTTATGAACTACTTTTTTTGGCCTTTCAAATCAATGCTACAATTCTTGTTCTAGTTTTCATATTTCACGTGTAATGCTGCATTAACTTCTTTGTTGCCCTTTCAAATCAATCCTCAAGTTCTTTCAAATCAATCCCCAAGTTCTCGTACTCGTTTTCGTCCAACCCAATATCCCCTATATATTAGTGACATGTTTGGGCTAGATTAAAATTTGATTTTAATCTAAATCAAAGTCAAACAATCAATATCAAACACATCTTTTATGAGTATCACATTATTTCAACCACACACTTCAAAAACTTATATTACAATTCACTAAAAGTATGATTTTAATCCACATCCGCTATTTCAAGGGCGATTTGTGCATAACGAACGAGGTTATTCATTATTGAGTTGGATTTGGTTCAAGGCACTAGCGAACCCGCGAGGGGCGGGGGAGGGGGGGATCACTTGACCCACCGACTTTTGAGATTTTTTTTTAATAAACTCATGTTTTGGTATTGATTGAAATCTAAATTTTAATCTAAATTAAAGTTAACAATTAATTTTAATAACATATTTCATGGAATCCATAACTGTTTAACTTTTATCAAATTTTACTAAAAATCTAATTTTAATATTCACCAAACATGGGCAAAATCACAATAAATTTGATTTTTTTTTTCTCTTGCTCTCTCTTGCTCTACAAATTATCACATTTATTACGAATCTTCAATTTTCAATCAAAATTTCAAGTAATTGGGACCTGAATTTACAATTTCGCATATCAAACTGTGTATATAGAATGTGTCTAAACTCATTATATTCAATTTGACTTATATTTAACAAATTATGTTTATTTGATTGATTATTAGTATTGAATATTAGTTATATATTTTTACATTCGATTACTTGAATTGATTGTTTATATTAAATACATTATAAGATTTTTAAACTCAAATATGCATTTTCTTGTGATGAACAAAACATTAATAAAATGACTCGAAATCAAATGATTAGCAAAATATTAATGAAAAATAGTTTTTTAAATGTAAATTTTCATTGTCTCGAGTCAAGTATGAATCATTCAAAAATTAAGACAAAGTATTCGATTTGTATAGGGTTTGATTATGCCCCTAACTGAAAATGTTTGCGTCCACCCCGATCTCACAATAATTTAATTAATTCTTCGAATTTATGTTTATTTTCAACTCCCCGAAATGTAGGATAAAAACTTGATAATAATCGAAGTCAAAGCTTATAATTAATTTTAACCACATATTTCATGAAATTCACAAATTTATTAATTTTTCAAACATAAATTTCATCAACTTTTAATAAAATATACTAAAAATCTAATTTTTAAATACACCAAACATGGGCTTCGGCCTACGCGTGTTTGACAATCAAATTTACTTTTAAATTACTTATTATTTTAACGATAATTTTCAATTAATTAAGTAGATTTTTCGCTTATTACATTTCTTAGTTTTGAGAAATTTGAATATAGAATTAAAAGAAGAGAGGACCCAGTTTAACATTGTACGTAATGTCAAGGTGTAAATGATAAATTTTCTTAAAAGGGGGGCAAATTTACAAACGGCTGCTTAAATTAGGGTTCTTATGTTCACTCAAATACTCACACTCGCAGACGATTCTTGAGTCTTTTCTGTATCTCTTCCCTTTTTTGCCTAGTTGGTAACTTTCCCTTTCTCTCTACACAAATACATGCATGTATCTATCTCAGAGTACCTTCACGTACGTATTACTATTTATGGTTCTCGAGTTTCATTTTTGTATTTCTTTCCCATTTATTAAGTGCCCATTTTTGCTGTTGAAAATTTATTGGCAATTTTTTTTGTTACGGGTTTTTATTTTTGCTAATCTCCTAGTTTCGTTAATTATCTGATGCAATAACTGGAAATGATTGAATGCCTTCTAGGATAAAAATAACTATTACCGCAGGTTACTTTAAATACAAATTTGATGTTTTATGATTTTTTTTCTTTGTTTGGGTTGTGTCAAGTGTAGCTCAAGTGATTAAGAATTTATGGTTTTCGTTATTTTTTATGATGAGAGTTTCAATTATAAAGTGTAACTTTTTTTTTTTTTTGATAAGTACAATTATAAAGTGTAACTGGAATTAAAAAAATAAAAAATCTTTTGTAAACAGTTACTATGAATGAGGGGGGAATCTGTTTGGGTAGTGTATGTTTGTTGTTTGTTACAACCCTTGGGTAGAACTCACCCTCAAAAGCTAGCCAGTAAGAGGAGGGCGCCCAAAGGGTTATAAACCCCACATTTTCATCCCATAAATCCGATGTGGGATTGGCCCCATAACCCCAATAGGAACCATGACATTGTTTTTGTGGGCTATCCATTAAAACTATCTACTGTTACCCTTTTTTTCATTTCATAGAATATTTTGACAATATATTCAGTTGATTGGCATTTTCCTGCATGATATTTGGGGTATTAGCTAGAGGGTGTGTGGTAGAAATTAAAATCAGATTAAAATTGAAAATATAGCCGTTATTTTTGACTTTTATTAGACGGGTGGGACCCAATAACGGCCATATTTTCAATTTTAATTGAATTTTAAGCCGTACCAAACAAGCTCTTTTTACAATTTACATTATTATTTTTTTCTCTTTATTTTTTGCAGGTGTGCAACATTGGAGCCTTTGAAAGATTTGCTGAGGGAGAACTTATAACATAGGTGATGATCATTGATAGTATTTTATTGAGCTGGTGAAGGGAGATGCTTCTTGCCACATGTTCCTCTGTACTTCTGGCGAATTAGGAAATACTGTAATTCATGGTCTGAGCTTCTCCTTTATCAAACTTAATCAAGCTCAGGTTTTTAGACCCTAACTTTCTTGAAACTATGTTATGTCTTACTTCATGCAGTGAAGTGTAATTAATTTTAAGAATCCTGACATCTGGAAAAATGGATTAGTGCTTATTGCACCTTTAAAAGCTTTGCAAAGATTGTGAGAGCTGAGAGGAATAGGTTTCTGGCGAGTATTTTGAAAGATAGCGAAGACGGGGTCCCTCTGTTGTGTGGCTGCAAGGCCACATGAGTCCAATGCAACCAGCAGGGATTGGTCCGTGGGGCCACGTGAGCCTTACTGGCATACCAATACGAGCTTTTCACCACCACCTTCAAGATGGGATTTTCGATTTCGTCATGAAGCTTTGTCATTTGGTTCTTATGACGACATTCAATCATATGGTTCTTCTACATCATCATACAGCCGAGAAAGTGGACGCTGGGTGAGGGGAGGCAATGTTGCTAATAATCAGTATCTGGTATCTGATGGCATGGGCCAATACTTTAGCAGTCCAACTGACGTTTCTCCTGTGCAACAGTGGACTCCCCCAACAATACAAGAAATCAGGGCAGATGTCTATGGTGCTTCAAGAGGAGGTATAAATATCAATTATTCCCTTTGTCCCTGTATTTCTTTTTGGTTTCATTAGAGCAACATATTTTTCCATTGCAGTTTTCTGCTCATTTTGCTTTTTAAACTTTTGTGCTGCTTTTCTTAAGCTTGGCCTAACATGCTATTAAGTCTTCAAAGCTCCTGTTTTTTTTGCTGCTCATGTTACATTGTTTTTTAATGTTCTCTGTCCATCTTTGTTCTTGCATACTTCTATAATTTTATGTCTAACGTAGTAAAACGATTTGTTAACCTCATTGTTCATGTATACTTTTAGTTTATACATAAATATATATTTACAGTGTGATTTAATATCACACCAGTACTGTGCCTACTTGCAATTTGATATCCTTGATGCTTTTGGACTAAAAGCTAAATTTTTGTTCTATATGGTTTTTTTGACGATAGAAAGCTTTACAAACAGACATTGAGGTTTGGCCTCTTGTATCCTATGTTATGTCCTTGTAAAAGTCCTAATCTTGGCACCCCATTTCATCAAACACAATTCCTCTTCCTCGGAAAAATACCTTAAAAGAGAAAAAAAAAAAAAATGTGTAAATTAACAGTCACTACTGCCTATTGCTACGTGACGAAGTCAATAAAATTATTTGATATTTGGTTCTACGTTGTTTCTGAAGGGCTTCATGGGAAATGACGGAGCTTAAAATATAGCTCCGCAATTTCTCCAGGTTCTCTGCAGAATCCCAGATCATTGTGCCAAAATATTGATATCTATGGCATCATAGTATGGGCTTGTGCCACAGGTCTTCAATTCTATTTGAATTACTGAGCACCACAAGTTCGTCTCCAGTGCCATAATATTCTACTTTTGCAGGAAGTAGTAGTGGTTCAGATGCAAGAATTTATCAAAGGTTCCCAGCCCTGCTCCATGGGAAAAAGTTAAAACTATGTTGGGCATGTGAATGGAATTTTAGTTTTTCTCTTCATTTACATTTTTATTTACTTGCCATAATTTTTCATAACGAAAGAAAATGACACGCTCATTAATTCGATCGCTGATCAACCACCCAACTTGTTTGGCTGTATTCGAATATTTGATAAACTTTATAAATTTATCTTCCTTGCTAATATGAATAATCCTTTTGTTGGAGGGATTGTGGGGAGGAGGAGGAGGAGTAATACAGAGTGCCGCCATAGCAACCCATTAACACAAGTACAAAGACTATTGGAAATTTCACCTTTTGTCCATCCCCTTTGATTGCTTTCCCTCTGAATTATGTGGCCCTTAAGGGACCAATCTGAAGTTTCCTGCCACCCATGCAATTGGAAAAAGGATAACCAAACTGTGAACTTACCCAAAGATTCGGTGTTCATCTCACAAAATCTGAAAGAGACTAGATGACATCCGTAGATTACTAAGATCCCCCCAAAACATTGCATTCAGTTGCGTGCACTCTATGCATGTGTCTTGTAGTCTTGAGCAGTTGAGCTTTAACTCCTGATAAGAAGTAGCCTTAAGAGTAATACAAGTATGAAGATAAAAGGATATTATCTATTGTTTTATGTCATTCGACTGTTTTCTCTTTGAATTATGGGGTCCTTCATATTCTTGCACAACAAGCACAAATCTGGAATTTCCTGCTACCCTTTCAGAGGGAAAGATACTCAACAACCGCATCAAGTTTTCTTATCTAGAAAAAGACTTATGAAAGTGCAGATATTAATGGGGATTCACTTGAATTTTCTCCCAAAACATTCACCTGTGAATGATGTATACACTTAATTGGATGAGATGGGACCCTTTTCTTTTGTATCGTTAACATTGCTGGGATCTTCTCAAAATCTTATGCAACTATTTCATTCTATGCTGGTTAATTCTTTTCTTTTCTGTTGGCAGCAATTTGCTTGCAGGTTGCTAAAATTTCTTGTTTTATTTCTCCTTGCTAGATGTAGTTTTGAAGCCTTCATCCGTTTCACCAACAATGGAGGTATTATAATTTGTATTGCTTTCACACTGTTGAAATTTATCATGTTAATCTAAATTTTCGCTGCACTAATAAATTTACAGGGCACTTCGGCGGTTATGGATAGTAGAAGCTCCACTTCATCTCGGTCGGATAGTAGTTGTGATTATGAGGCCTTGGTTAAGTCACATTCCTCTTATCGCAACTTCTCTGGTCGAGGTTGCTTCATGTCAAAAGCAGTACATCCTTTGTCATTTCCATTGGAAATGCCAACTAGAGAAGCTTCTGGCATCACCACTTCTGAGAGGTCAGAATATGATACTATACGAAGGGACAGCGACCATCTGAGCAGTGCTACTGCTAGTATTGATCTCACTGGATTGTCTGAACACTTTGACGATGATCTTTTCAATAGATCTCATAGTCCTTCAGATCGAATTAGATGTGGATTGTGTGAGAGGTTCCTTTCACAGAGATCTCCCTGGAGTTCTCGGAGGATTGTAAGAAGTGGAGATATGCCAGTTGCTGGCATTCTTTCGTGTCGGCATGTATTCCATGCAGAGTGCTTGGAGCAAACAACACCGAAGGCACATAAGAGTGACCCTCCTTGTCCCATTTGTGTCAAAGTTGAAGAGGAAAATTCCCCAGACCCACGAATCATTTCCAAGTTGACTAGCCGTCTCCCTTGGTTTAAACCTATTCGTGAAGATGGACCATCCAAGCCTTGGGGTTGCACACGAGCTGGAGATTGTGTTGAACGGGCTTTGCACATCCCTACTCATAACATGGTGTTATCTGTGAACCGGGCCCGATTTAGAAAAAGTGTATCCATGAAGTGAAATCAAAGTCTGGAATATCCTGGGAAGTTGAGGGCTAGTGGCTCTTAATCTTCGTGCCTACAGATGAATTCGTGTTCTAGTTTGAAGTGATTCAAGGGTTCTGTATATGCATGCAACTTTAGTGTTTTCTCAGACCTTGCTGTGTTCTAATTGTTATTCGTGAAGCTAATTTGATATGTAGAAAAACAGATCAGGCTATTTGCCATGTATGTTTGTAGTTTAATCAAATACCCAACTCCTGCCGTCGTGCCGTTAGGTGTCAACCTAATATTTTCATATAACCCAACAAGCCATTTTTATTGGCATTCTCTTTCGAATAGTGTCATACAGCACTAGTCGTGTCTTAACACTGGTTTAGTAATGGGGTTTGTTGGGTTTTGATATCCAATAAATCTCACGCGATAATGTAAACGTTGAATTAGATTGTTACTAACAACAAAGTCTAAAGGTTCAACTCGAAAATAATGTGAGCTATTGGAAGTAACTTAAATAATTACTGTTGCTCACAAAGGTGGAGCCAGAAAATGATGTTATGATGGGTTGAAACTTAAAAGATTTCAAATGAACTCATGCCACAAGAAATCGGGTTTCGGAAGCTATTCTCGTGATATTAACAATAAAAAAATATACGTAATTGAATGTAATAAAAGAAGTTTAGATGTCTCGCATTAAGATATTCTATTAAATCTTTGTTTTTTTTTTTTACCAAATAAAAAATCAATACTTGCCTTAAAAAAATATAAATTGACTGAATCATAATAGAAATAAGCAAAAATACATATCCACTAATGAAGATTTAAAAAATTATTTAATGAGTACTCTCCTAGTAACTTTGACGATCAATCTTTCCAAACAACTGAGAGTTTGATCGAAACCTGCAGTCAATAATATATTACTATAAACCATATGTTATCGTCTCGAAATATTATTTGGTGTGTTTATCGATCTTTTATATCACCACATTTCAAAGTGAGTGAAGAATCTCAACCAAAGTGAGAAATATCAACTAAGAATTTCGATGGTGAAAGAAATTAAATTTAATTCACGTTCATTTTTGGCTCGATTATAAATAAATATTTTTTAACAAATATTCTTTTTATTGTCAAACTGTGAATAAGTAATATATGAAAACATACATAAAAAAAATTAATTACTTTTAAATTTAGCAAAATATGCAGTATTTCTAACTACTAAAATAAGTAATTTACTTTTAGATCTAATCAATACAAATTATCTATAATAAAATTTAATTAATAATTATAAGTAAATTTAATCAAACATGCATTAAATAGAATATCTAATTTGACAATAAAATATTCGCGTTTCATGAATGTCATGAAAAAAGTAATTGATGATTGAATATTGTACATTTGTACTTGAGTTAAGATTCAAACTTGAGCTGGGCTAATGTTTATTTTTGGGCCAAAATTTACAAATTTTTTCTTAAAGATTTTATATGGGCTGGGCTAATTTCTTCTTAAAGATATATGGGCTAGTGGGGGACAGTGTTGGGCTATAGCCCACCACTGCCCCCACTACATCCGCCCATGGTTGCACATGACCCATTTATATTACCTATGTGCATGCAAGAGAAAACAATCGAGAGAAATTTGTGGCTTTCTTTGTGTTTTGGCCTCCATCTCATGTTTCTTCCATTGTTTTTTTTCGTGCCTTTGTGGCTTACAAATTATCACCATTATTTTGTCATTTGTATGTGAGATTGAGGAGCAACTGAGGTGAATATATTGGTTGCGGGTTGGAGCCATTTGGATTGATTATTTGGTAGAAAAGAAAACGTGAGACTGAGCTCGAAAAACACTGTTTTGACACCCTTGGAGAAAACTTTCGCAACAATTGGTACTAGAGCTTCAAGGTGGTGGATTTGACTCGAAAAACTTACCAAAAACCGATTAGAAAAGCGACTAAAACGAAGCAGAAAAACATATCGAAAAACTGTCAGAAAACTACCCAAAATCTGAGGCTGTTTTCGTGATTTCCGATCAATCCAGAAGGATTTTGGTAAAACGGAGACCATCAGCATGACGTACAGGTAGAGGCGCTCCTGGGTGGCTAGCGCATGACGTCGACGGTGGCTCATGGCGGAGGTGCTGGAGCCCATGCACAGAGAGTTTGAGACGCGCGTAAGGGCTTGTGGATGGTTTCCCGCAGGCAACTAGTTACTGACATTTTTCTTGATAATTTGGTGTTGTTAGTTTCCTATTTTCACGTGTTCGGGATTCGATCGTGGTTGATTGATTCTTACAGTTGTTGGAGACTTTATGATGAATAGTGGTGGTCCTAAAGTGATAAATTCGCATCTCTCGATATTTACAAAACAGAATTTATACCTGATTTTTGCATTTTTAAAATTAGCCCCCATATTTGATACACATTAAAATTTTCATTTTCGTTCTTCTACTCATTTTCAACCACACATTCTTCAATAAAATAATATTTTTCATCACATAAATAACTTTTCCTTCTTTTTCAACCACCCATTCTCTATCAATCTCTTATTCCAGAATACATTTTTCCAAAATAATGTGGCTCAAACACACTAATGTCTGAGAATTGATTTGATGCATACTTAATACCTGACTTATGGTTTTTTTCCCAATAATTAATGTTGCTCATGACCCATTTATGTTACCTCTTAGATGACTTTGAATCTTAACCCATTTAACCTCTTTTATTGGTCCAACTAAAGACATAGCCTATATATATGTGATGTTTTTGTCTTAGCCGTTTAGTGTGTGATTTGTGTATGTAAGAGAAAAAAAACCGACAGCTTGGAGAGGAGAAAAACTGGTGGCTTTCTGTGTTTTGGCCTCCATCTCATGTTTCTTTCATTGTTTTTTCTTGTGCCTTTGTGGCTTATAAATTACCACCATTATCTTGTCCTTTTATGGGTGAAATTAAGAAGCAAACGAGATGAATATATTGGTTGTGGATTGGAGCCGTTTGGATTGATTGTTTCATAGAAAAAGATAACATGAAACTGAGCTCGAAAAATACTGTTTTGACGACCCTTGGAGAAAGCTTCCACGACAAGGTCATTGTCACACTGTAAAAATGTATTCTAACTTGCTCGGACAATGTGTGCCAATGTGCAAGCTCATGCTTGACAGAGAAATCCAACTAACAATTAGGTTTTTTCAATTTAAATAGTGACCTAAACAAATTAATGCAAGAACTATGAAAGTCCAATAATCCCATGTGCCTTCTTGACATTATCTTCTTCGATCACTATATTAGTTGTTGTCACTTTAATAGATTAGGTCCAAAAGTTCCAGTTGTTAGCCACCGCGGAAGAAAAATATTATCCTCTTTATTACATTTGACTGATAATAATCCTTTTTTCCTCCTTACATTTTAATTTTTTTTTGTTTGTGATGTGACTAATTCATAATATTAGAAGCAGTTTGACTAATTATTAATTAATTAATTTTAAAACCGAAATTCCTATTCTTTGACATTTGTAATTAGCGTTTTGTTTATTATACACAATGGAAACTTTAGATAATGTCATATACTACGAGACGTGACAAGATAAAGACGTTTAATCTAATAATCGAGCAAGGATGATGTGCTAACAATCGATCATAGCTACAAGGATCGTCAGATGACTCCATGACCTGGTTTAGACCTATATTTTGACAAAATACTTTAGCAAATTGCATATTTTTTTTAGTGCTCCAACGTGGTACTTCTGAATTTTCAGAGATGTGACATGTTACCGTAACAATAATATCCTTGACAATTACAACTGTCTGAAATGTACATCCTGATTATTTGGCATTTTAATGAGGATTTTGATTGTTACTTAGAAGTATCAGCCGCAATTTTTGACCACTTTGTCTTAAGGTGGGGCCAACTATTTTGGAAAAAAATGGTCCAAAAATTCACTTTGTTAAAATAATGTGAAACAAACATGGGCGTACATAATACTATCCAAATTTTATTGACTCTTAATTAATTTCTTTTCTTATTCTCGATGTTCCACCTCCAATAATTTTAACTTGTGATTTCGTGCAAATTAAAAAAAAAAAAAAAAAAATTCCTTTACGCTGCCAATGCTTCACAATAATGCCATAGATATGTGTGCAAAAAAAAAAAAAAAAGTTAATCGAAGATCGCAGGACAGTTCACGTGCAAATCTGATTAAACATTCTTTAGACAAATGATTAATTTTCTGCAAATAATCTGGTAATCATGCTATACAAGTCATAAAAACAATTATTCAACCAATGTGGCCGACAGAGAAATTTAAGAAGAAATCTTTGTCGAATGGAAAGTCGGTTTAATAAAAACTTTACGGGTCATATTTTGGTGGACACTGTGACATCTTTATGTGGTGTGGTCGTGACATCAAATTTGAGGTGAAAAAGTTTTGTTACTCTTATTTGCAGTGCGTTGTGACAGTTAATTTGAGTTGAAAAAAAGTTCACGTTAATACTGTTTATAGTTATTAAAAGAGAGAGAGAGATAGATTTTCCAATTATTCGACAACAGAACATGTTGTGACAAAGTTATATGATTGGACTTCGAGCAAAATATAAAGAGACGATTTATACAATGATATACACAGTTCGACATTTAGTCTATGCTTATATGCCCGAGTCTCGACGAGAAGAAAATGAAATAAGAGAATACAAAGGAGTAATGTGTTCAAACCACAATTTGAAACACCCCTAAAACTTGTACAATACAAGACCTAAAACTTTTAAGCAGCTTAATCTTGAATATGCTAAGATGTGTAAAAAAGAAAAAAATGTAGTTGATTTTGATAGGTTCACATGTACACTAACGTGACGTGACGTGACGTGACGAATTGTTATGGTAAAAGTTAATGCTAGATAGCAAAAGTTCAACCACAATCAAGGCTCATCAACGAGTTTAGCTATATAAATTTTAAGACACACGCGAATCCTAAAAAGCTCCACGTTGAAGTAAGCAATTTTCGTGTCAAGTTTAGAATGAGCTAGAGTAAATTAACATATAACGTGTCCGAATTCAAATAAAGTAGTATCATAAAACATTCACAACCTAAATTGTTCCTTATGTAGTCTAATGGCTCGATCAAAACAATATTCGACCAAGTAAAACGTATAAAGAAGAGTGACACTTACCGAGAATGGTAAGACTTGTCATTTCTTATATGTATATCAAATATAGCATGTAGTACGATGTCGATCAGAATATCACGAAAAGATGTGAATCAACCTGTATCTTGACCTTCTTACGAGGCTTTTGATATTGTGTTGGGTTTTTTTATTAAATTTGACTTCAATATAATAAATTCAACAAGTAATTGTGGAGTTTGGGAAGGGATCAACTTATGACACACTCAAAACATAATTTTTATTTACACCTTTTATATGATTTATTATTTATAATCACTTAAATTTTAATTTAATCATTTCCAAACGCGGACTTATCAACAATTTTTTCTTCATGGTACCTATAATATCGAATGTTGAACAAAATTAAAGCAGCCTCAGAAAAACAGCCAACAAATGACACGGGGACTAGTAGTTGGATCCAAAACCCCAACAATATCTTTTATCAAGAGATGCAGATTCTCTTTTCTAAGCTGAACATCCACTGATTGCGGGCATGAGGAGGGTTAATTACTTTAAGTTATTTTCTACCATATTAATCTTTTTAAGTTTCTAACTGTAACACTAATGGTCACTTGACCAAAACAAAATTAAATTAAATTTTATGCGGCACTATTAAGTGTCAATAAATAACATTATTTGGTGACATTTTAGAGCTTAATGCTGTCACGTTTGATTAAATTTTAGTTTTTTTTTTTTTTGACGGAGTGATTATTAGTGTAATAATAAAAAAATTGAATGACTGTTATCTTGCGTAATAACTTCAGTGATCAGTGAGTGACATAAATACTCAAAACTTCAGTGACCAATGATGTAATTAGTAATAAACTTTTAGTATCGAGTCTCGACTCGCTTTCAGAGAAAGTGGGAACTCATCGCGGGTGATAAACAACAAACATGATTAATATTTACTTTAGGGAAATCAATTCTAGTAATTTATTAAGTTGTATAAGCAAATCAATAATGTCGAGTTGGGTTTGACTAGTTAAATTTTATTAAATTAAAAAAAAAAAGTTTAGATTTTGTTTAAATTGAATCAAATTCTCAAAAATAGTTAATTAATGCTTACAAGAGCTTTTTGTTTTCTAACTCGAACTAGCATAAATGATAATTTGGTAAAGCCTAAAAGTTGTTAAAATTTAAGGTTAAAGTCAATAATGAATTTTAACAACATTCACGGAACCCACAATTTTTATATACTTTTCAAATGTGTATTTTATCATTTTTTATCAAAATCCGTTAATTTATTTATTTATTTTTTATTGAAAACTTTGTCAAACAACCCCTAAATCAACATGCCTGAGAGATTGGGTTATAAAATGCCATCAAATTTAACCAATTACAATTTAAAATGAGTTTGAATAACTTTATCCAAAAAGTCTCTAATTTCTTGAAAATAAAATTCTATATTGCATTTCTTGAATATTAAAAATTATAAAAATTAAAATAATAGTGACATTTTCTTCACTTTCCTCGTTGAGCTATTTATGATTTATGTTAATGGTTTCTATAAAGTTGCCATATAGTGATTTGGACGAAATCAAATTGAATGATAGATTTACAGAATTAAAATTCAATTTTTTTACAATTTAATATTATTTCATCGAACTCGCTTAGTCTCGTGCGCATATATAATTGTAAATGTCCTATCATTTCAATCGTGGTGTGTCTGCAACACCTTTTTCATTTATTATTTTGTATTATACTACTCTTAACTTAAATAAAATGGATACATGTCAATTTCATACTAAGTCCTTGTTTGGCATACATTAAATTTTTCATTCTCATTCTTCTACTCATTTTCAACTACACATTCTTTAATAAAATAATATTTTACATCACATCAATAACTTTTCATTTCTTTTCAACCACGCATTTACTATCAATCTACTATTTCAGAATATATTCTTTCAAAATAATGTGGCAAATACACCCTAAATCCATGATTGACATTCACTTCTTAAAACTTATTTTCAATAACACATTTGTAGCTCAAATAGGGGCTTTACGGAATTCACAATTCTTTTACCATATATTTTACCAACTTTTATCAAAATAAAACATCGACGAAATATATACTTTTCAAATGAGTCACTTTTCTCCTTGAAAACTTGTGGGTCAAATTTCTTCTTAATTTATTTAATGCAAGCTTTTTGGTTAGGGATATCTTTATCTTATTAAAAAAAAAATCTAAAATTTTATTCCATATCATTATGTTCTAAAAGTATTTTAAATATATTTTTCTCTCTCTCAAAAAAAAAAAAATAAAAAAATACCCGATTTCATTGCTGTTTTCTTCATGGTCATTTAAAATTATTTTTTATTCTCGTATTTGGTGGAATCCACAAGTATTATTTACTTATTAACTACTAATTTCTGTCTATTTATAACATAAGCCGATTATAAAAACTCCCAAACAAAATTCTTGGAACTGAAACATTCTCCCACTCCTAACATTTAGAATCTGTTTCGTTTGAATAAAAAATATTTTTTAGTAAATTTTGATAAAATTTGAAAAAAAAATAAAATTATGAATCCCATAAAATGTATCGTTGAAAACGAGTTGTATGATTTGATAGGCAAATAGGGAATTAGCATGAAGTAAGTAATGAATCATTTTTTTTAATTTTAATTTCTCGTGGTGAGTTGTAAAGTCGATATTGTATTAACCGTGGAAATGATACACCATTTCTTAATTGTTTATTAGTCATTTACGTGTAATCCAACTAAGAAGATTTGTATCATTGCTCCCTTTACCAAACACAAAAATAAATAAATTCAAACTGTCATTATGGATCTCATTTCCCAATTTTTCTTTCAAATTTAATTGCCTTTGTGTTTAATTTTTTTATTTTTTTCTTCTCGGTTAGTGATTGTTTTGCATGAAAACAAAAAAAACAAAATGTCTAATTCATTAAAAAAAAAAAAATTGAAAAGAATATGTTTGGTTTTCATAGTGCTCAAAAAAGCCCATAGCAAGCCAATTTAGGCTTCTTTAACCCCCCCCCCCCCCCCCCCCCCCAACACTTTAAGCTAAACCAAACATTCTCTAGACACCAAAAATAAGTGAAAACTTTAAATTGCAATAACTCTAGACGTTGGTGCGATATAGACTGCAATTTCCCGATTTTAAACTAGTACTTATTGAAAATACGAGGACAAATATGTAATTGCAGAAGGCAGATTTTTTAGGTCAGCAGAATCCTAAAATGGACCCACCAAAATCTAATAGCCTAGAAATCAAAAAATTCTATAGGCATGTTTGCACTTCGTAGACGTAATATTACATGACATTCCATAATTAAATTGTTTTAAACACTGTCAACATCCTATCAAATCATATATTGTCAACTAAAATTATGTCATTACATCTGTTATCATTTTCTTTTGTCAAAGTAGCAAAATCATCGTATTATTCCACAAAATTGTACAAGAAATAAAACGCTAACACTTCAAATCTAAGGATCAAAATGTAACCGCACAATTTTTTTATCAGTAGAATCGAAACGGACCAACCAAAAATTTCAAGTCTAGAAATAAAAGAATTTAGGGTAGGGAGTGCTCGTTTGGAAGAATTAAAATACTAATTTTGATAAAAATGAGTTGTAAATTCCATAAAATGATTAGTGACAAAGTTGGAAGTAGCTATTTAGTCAAACGTACCATATGATTAATATTAACTATCGACTTTTAACTCTTTTAACTCGCTTTTAGCCATTTAGGACGGCTATCCATGTGTGCACCAATGGTCGTCCATTTTTACGTTAACTTTTTAAACTTTTTCAAAAAAAAAAAAAAGCGCATATATTGCATTCGACATTATTGTAAAGATTCCTTCATAATCTTTTTCCCACATTATGTGAAAATTGATTGTGTAAAACCAAACAAGAAGGAAAAAGCCAAATGGGTTTTGAATGGTGAAGAAGGAGCCAAAACAGATCGCCCATGTGATCTTGCTCCATCGCAGCCGTTTAATCACTATTTTCAATTGGACAAAATCTATGCTCAACTTTTCTTTTAAGAAATTTTTACCGCTACTTTTAAGCGGAATCATAGCATTTTGTACACGATATGCTTCAATACAAAGTTATCATTCTTTTAATTTATCTACCTTAAAACAAAAAAAAAAACAAAAAAAAAAAACGATATATCACGACTAGAGCTGATTTTTTTTTTTTTTGCAAAACAAAAAAAAAATGGTAAAAATAAAAATACCTAGGTGGGTTGGTTAACATTGTGTTTCATGCTAGGTTGGGTGAGGGGCAAATTTATGATCGTGCTAGACTAAATTTTTTTTTTTTATAATGGACGAATACACGTCATTGTGTAAATGAGAACTTCACAATACACCCGATATGTTTTAATTCTTAAAGTTGTTGTTCTTCTTTTAATTTTATCAACCGATATGGTACAACTGTAAACTATCTTTTCATCTTTTGTACACCCAGGGACGTAGCCAGGTTTTGAAGTTGGGGGGGGGAGGGGGGGCGAAAATACGGGGGGTGGAGGGGGGCAGACCCCCCTCCCGCGCCCCCTAAATTTTTTTTTTTAACTAAGAGAATTGAAAACGACGATTTTGAGTACCAAAATAGTACTGAAATTCAATATTCGATTCAATCACTACTGACTATCCTACTACTTAATTCTTAAATTCAAATATTCAATAACTAACAATTACACAAACTAACAGCAACTACTCTACTTAATTCTTAAATTCAAATATTCAAGAACAATTAAACATGCATTATGCATAAACCAGGTTGGGAATTGAGTTTTAATTAGTTGGGCTTGAGAATTGGGAACTTAGGTTTTGGATTGGATTTGGGCTATTGATTTATTTAAGTAACTATTAGATCTTTTGTTTAGATCTAAGATTTTTGTATGTTGAATTTTAAAATGTAAGTTATTTACTCAATATTTATTAATGGAAAAAAATAAAAAATTTCAAAATTTTTGAGGCGAGAAAAAATCTTGGGGGGGGCGAAATTGAATAATACATTACAAATTAACTAGAAATAGTGTACCGCGGACAATGTGACCCGCACCCCCCGCCCCCCCCCCCCCCCCCCCCCCCAGCTCCGTCTCTGTGTACACCATTTGATTTTTTGCAAACCAAAAGAAAAAAAAAAGGTAAAAATGAAAATACCTAAGTAGGTTGTTTTACGTTATGTTTCATGCTAGGCTAGGGAAGGGGCGAAGCTATAAATTTATGATGGGGCTAGATATTGGATATTGTTCAAATTAACAATGAGGGGTGATTTTGGAAGTAATAGAAATGGCTAACCATAAGAAAAACAAGCAAAAACAAAACGAGAACAGAAAATAGTGATGACATAAAAATGGGCCGGATGCTTCTGTTGCAATTACAGTGATCATTTTATAAAACTGGGAGGGCGCTCGTTGCCCATTGGAGTTTTGCATTCTAGTGTTGTTTTGAAGAATTTTACACCATTTTAACTTGGTTTTTACACATTTTCGTGCATGGTGATTATATATATATATATATATATATATATATATATATATATATATATATAAAAGTGGTTTTCATGATTGAAAACTTGTAACGAACATCAAATTCATTCATTAACATCCAAAATCAAATACCAAACCCAGTTTTTAAATTGTTCTTCAAAGTTCCTTCTCCCAGTTTTGATCGTTTGACTCGTACTCATATTAAGATTTGTTTACTCTTGCAAACTATTTGCCATTGAAATCTTCAAGCATTTACTCGGTGGCGGCAAGCTTGAGAACATCAATTCATAATCGTTTTCAAACCTTCCATTTGGGGATTTCTTGTTGTTGGTTTTACTTTCCTTCTTTGTCATTTTTGTTTAACAAAATTGATGATGAATCAAGATCTTGTAAGGCTTGACAGATTCAACAGGTCGAACTTTACAAGATGGAAGGACAAGTTGAAGCTTATTCTTACAAACTTAAAGATCTTTTATATTTTGGATCCAAACTTTGTGTCATTATCGGAACCAACCCCAAATGACACCGACAGAACAAGAGAGAGAAGATGAATTGATGTGTAGAGAACACATTCTAAACGCACTCTCCGATCGCCTCTATGCTCTCTACATAAATAACTCCTCGACAAATGAAATATGGGAATCACTGGAAACCAAATATGAGATCAAAGAGGAAGATACCAAATAGTTTCTTATTTCTAAGTATTTCGATTTTGAATTTTTGAATAACTTACTTTTGTTAGGACAAGTACACGAGTTGCAAATCATTGTCAATAAAATGAAGGCCATGAAAATAAAGCTTCACGGAGTTTTCCAAGTTGGTGTAATCTTCATGGAAAGGTTATGGAATAAAATCATTCATAACTCCCAAGATTATTCTTTAGAAGAAATTCAAAAACATTTTCGAATTGAAGAAGAGTCAAGGGCACGAGATGAGAATGAACATTCTCATGAGAACACTTCCAAAGCTCATGTTGTGGATAAACCAAACAAATACAACAAGGATTCCAAGAAGAGAAAATCGACAAATTGCAACTAAGATAACAAGAAAACGAATAAATTCAAAATTTCTTGTTATGTATGTGGTAAACTCAGATATTATTCTCGGGATTGTAAACATTGCAAACAACCAATGCAAGAAAGTAAAGTGAACTCCATTGAATTGTTACCATGAGCATTGTAAATTGATCAAAGGAAAGGTCTGAGGATGGTGGTATGATACTTGTTCCACCATATAAATCTATCAAGAAGTGGATGACGAACACTTTCAAATGGAGAATGAAGTTCAATCAAATGTTGTTGGCAAATGAAGCATTGACTTACAATTTACATTTGGCAAAAAGATCACATTAATAAATGCATTGCACGTCCATATGAATAAAAATCTTGTAAGTGGTAAATTGTTGGGAAAATCGAGAATAAAGTCCACATATGAGTCGGGCAAACTTATACTTTCCCGAAATGGTGTATTTGTTGGAAAAAACTATTATAGTGATAGAATGGTCGAACTTTGTACTATTGACAATAATATGAATAAAACTACAAATTTAAATTATGATGTTGAGTATATTTTTGTGGCATGATAGACTAGGACATGTTGAATTTTTCTACTTAAAAAATTGATTAAAATCGAAATGATTTCATGTGAAAATATATAATGAATTATGTATTAAGTCTAAAATGATTATGAAACATTTTCATAATGTTGAAATGAAATCTAATTTTCTAGACTTAATTTATTCTTATATATGTGAACTAAATGAAATGTTAACCATATGAGGTAATATATATTTCATAACATTCATAGATGATCATTCTAGGTTTTGTTATATCTACTTAGCCTTTAACTTGTTTAAGATATAAAGAGTCGAAGTAGAAAATCAATTCATAGAAAGATTAAAATCCTCAGAAGTGATGGGGGTGAATATTTCTCTAGTGAATTTAAAATTTTTTTTTTTTTGTGAACAACATGACATAATACAATGTAGTAAATCAGAACACCAGAACAAAATGATTTGACTAATAGAAAGAATAGACACTAGTTGAAATGATAAATACTATGTTATTAAATGCTAAGTTGCCATCTAAGGGGTGAAACTTTATTAAGTGCGTGTCATATAGTTAATATGATTTCTTCCAAAAGATTTAAAGTTTCTCCATATGGATTTTGGAAATGGAGAAAATCGAACATTTGTTATTTCAAAGTGTGGGGATGTATTGCTTATAGTAAGAACGCGGATCCTAAAATGACTAAGTTGAGTCCTAAAGGGATCAATTGCACTTTTGTAGGATATGCCCAAAATAGCAAGGCTTATCGTTTATTAAACTTGGAAACCAATGTTATTATTAAATTCCGTGATTCTTCGAGAATATATTATCTTTATATAATAATTCTCTAAGGGAATCTCAAGTGGAGATTCCTAACCCTACAAGATTACAAATAGAAACACCTTTCAATGATGTTGAAACAAGTGAATTTCACAGAAGCACAAGAGCTTGAAAGGATAAAGTCCTAGGACCGGAATTAGACTCTTAACTTATTTCTTTATGTTTAGTTGAGGGAAATGAGAAAAGTGTCACAAGAACTACTCTGTATGTTCTTCAAGTGGAAATTGATCCTAAACCTTATCAAGAAACAATGTCATCTAGAAATAACACAATTTGAAAGGATGATGTAAATGATGGGAATTGATTCAATAATGTCAAACAACACTTGGAAATTAGTCGATTTACCATTTGGATCAAAACCTACATGTTTCAAATAGGTATTTAGTAGAAAATACAGTGCGGATAGTACTCTTAATACCTTTAAATTTAGGCTAGTGATTAAAGGATATCGACAAAAAGAAGGAACTGATTACTTTGACAAATATGCACCAGTTGCACGAACAACCGGAAGGATTTGTCTTACCCGTAAATGAGGATAAAGTATGCAAGCTAATAAAATCTTTATGTGGATTAAAACAAGCACTAAAGAAATAGTATGAAAAGTTTGACTTAACAATAATATATTTTGGACTTGAACATAATAGTGCTGATAAATGCTTATATTCAAAAGTCCGTGATAATCATGTTGTGCTCATTTGTTTATACGTGGATGATATGTTGATTGTGAGCAATCAAATGCAAGGTATAAAAGAAACAAAGATGAAAGATTTTGGTCAAATGAATACCATATTAGGTATCAAAGTCACCAAGACTAGTGGAGGTTATATGTTAAGTCAATCACATTATATTGAGAATGTGATTAATAAGTTCAAACACTTGAATATTAAAGAGACTAATACTCCATTTGATCTAAGTTTGAAACTTATAAAGAATGATGGAAGAGTTATAGTACAACTTGAGTATGCAAGTGCTATCAGGAGTCTAATATATGTCGTGCAAAGTACAAGAGCCAACACAGCATTTGCAATTAGTAAATTTAGTCATTGTACTAGCAATCCAAGTAAAGAACATTGGAAGGCTATCAGAAGTGTTCTTGGTTATCTACTTCTTTAATATTCTAAGTTTTCGGCAATAATAGAAGGATTTACTGATACTGGTTGGATATCTAGTGTTGTTAAGAATAAATCAATTTCGAGATGGGTATTTACCTTTGGAGGAGGTGCGGTCTCTTGGAAATCCAAGAAACAAACATGTATTACTTACTCAACTATGAAATTCGAATTTGTGCATTGGCTGAAATAGAAAAAGAAATTGAATGACTTAGAGATTTAATGTATGAAATTCCATTTGGAAAAATAATAATTCTTCCATATCTATCTTGTGTGATAGTCAAGCCACTTTAGGTAGAGCATACAATGAATTGTATAATGGTAAGTCTAGATATATGAGTCTAAGATATGACTATGTGAGGAAATTAATTAAAAATGGAATAATTTTACTTACTTATGTGAAGTCAAGTGAGAATTTGACTAATCTGTTTAGTAAACTGCTCACAAGAGAATTAGTGCAAACAAAAACTAGAAGGATATGGTTAAAACTTTGTAATTAAATCCACTAACGAAAGGAACCCTAATCGACTGTACTAAAACATATATTTCGGGTTCAAAGGATAACAAGTCATTAGATAAGTTGATAGATTTATTTTTTTTAAACCCTATCCTACGTTACAAGTGTTGATTGTCACGAATATGATGATTGAGTTTCTATAACTCTTAATAAATCTCAAATTGGTGGATCAAGTATTTCTAAAAGTGAAAAATATACTGCAAGAACTTTACATATATAAACTTCAAGGTGATGCCGCTTCAATAGAGAGTTGAAGTTTCTCTCTTAAAAGTTTATGAATATGAGAAGTACAATGCCATAAAAGCGTTAAACGAGATTGCTTGGAACTTGAAACACTTGATACTTGTGTATATGATCTCACCGATATCATCACAAGGAATAATAAATTCAAAGTTTTCATGCTACCTAGGATTTTGATGATTACTTTGTGAAATTTATACTAAGGTTGGATTTAAATCGAAAGATATCCATATTTTATGCATAAGTGTCATTAAACTAGAGTTTGTACTCATTTTATATTTGAACAAGGGGGGATTGTTGGAATTTGTTCAAATTAACAATGATGAGTGATTTTGAAAGTGATGGAAATGGTTAATTATGAAAAAAAAAAAAAAAACAAGTAAGAACAAAGCGAGAACAAAAAAAAGTGATGGCCGGACAGCTTATGTTACAATTACAACGGCCATTTTATTGAATTGAGTGGGTGCCCGTTACCCTTTAGAGTTTTGAATTCTGGTGTTGTTTTGAAAGGGTTAAATACCTTTTTGGCTTGATTTTTGCACATTTCCATGCATTGTGATTGCAATTCTGTTTGGTTTTTGTACATTTGATGTTTGAAAAAATATAACAAACATCAAATTCATTCATCAACATCCAAAATTAAAGATCAAATCCAATTTTTTATATTGTTCTTCAAATTTAATTTTCCAAGTTTTGATTGCTTGCCTCATACTTGGATTAAAGTTTGTTTACTCCTGCAAACTATTTGTTATTGAAGCATTTAAACACTTACCCCAGTGGCGACAAATATTATTTTAGGATAGCGATTCACAATCGTATTCAAACCTTTCATTTGGAAATTTGTTAGTTTTATTTTCGTTATTCATCAACTTTGTTCAACACTAGACTGTTTTTTTTTTAATAAAAAAAAGACGAATACATAACGAAAAATCACATTTTGATATAGGTCATGTTTTGGCTACCCTGGATTGGTTTTACCCATATGCCAAGTGTATCATCTACGTATCAAATCACTCTCAACTTAAATGACCTGATTTACCTTTCAACTTATACTTACAACTCTTGCCTTGTGATATCATCGTTTCACGACCTTGCCTCGAAATCCTTGTGTATCATATTTGTTACGCCTCTACCTACGTAGTAGCAAATTGGTTGCCAACTAAGCATAATGCCACACAAGCATTTCTCTTCCAGAGGTGAACAACAACTTGAGCTTGTCGTATCTCCTATCTTTCTTATCCGAGGCGATGAGGCCACATTCCATTGCGTTATCGACACTTACTTCTGAGTGACACTACTTACAATAGACTTGTCACCTCTCAACTCTGAGGTGATCAAAGGAGACCCAGTCGTTAGCCACACCATATCAATCTCTAAATGCCTTGCAAGTTGTATATGACACATTAAGTTACATGCGACTTGATTGATGTAACATCTCTATAAAGGCACCAGATAAACACTTTTCTTATCCGTCTAGGACATTTGGTCGTAGGTCTGTGATAGCTATAATATGACATCATTAAGCTTGAGTCATGAACCGTTGGGATGATGTTACGTATCAAACATCATGAGAACCTGAGCTGCATCTATGTACATATAAATACTCACACATTATGTCACTTCGAAGATAATTAACATTCAGTAATTCTCACTCTATACTTCTATTTTTGTGTTTCTTCCACTTATAATTCAATGTTCAATATTTGACTTAAGAGTCAGAGTATGCGAAATCACGGCCTTCCTCATTTTCCTCAAAACTAGTGTTCTTTAAATCAAAAAGTCAAGCAAAGGGAGAGGTGTGGGTGGGTGTTCTTAATTCCCGATTCTTCTGTAGCTAGAACCTTCGGAATCACAAAAATTCTCTAACGTGTATGTCCACGTGTGCAGAAAACTTACATGTGAAGTAAAGAGGAGTGGAGGTTTGTTGACGCCTACATTCCATTGAGATTCAGAGGTCAACAATATCAATAGATTTCTTACTACCTAGTGAAAGCAATTTTTGCCTGCAAGTTGCTTATAGTTGACTTTTTATTTTGCAATTTAAATTAAGAGCAAGTATATTCATTGTATAATTGCATGTGCAAAAAAAAAAAAAAAACATTTTTATCTTTTAATCAAATTAGATTACGGCTAAGTAGTATTTAATCTCATCACCAATAATCGCGGCCCTATTATTACGCTAATCACACAACTAAACACGTTATAATCCATGAAGATCTTAGTAGCAATCAAATCTTGTGTGCCATTTTCTTAATACGACATTACCAATAAGACAAGAATAATAATAAAATATAATTAAAACCTGTAACTTTCTGCCACGAAGGAGAATTAGCGAGCTCTAAATAAAGTAATTAACCACACAATATCTTAATAATAACAAAAATATTTATTTATCAAATTCTAATGTTCTCCTATATACAAATTGTTATAACCACAATCGCTCAAAGATCGATTAATCGCACCCCGTGTTAGGTCGTTTCATGCCTCAATTTCCTCTTTTTAAAACATGTTCAAGATACTCTTTAAATATAAGATGGTCTCTAAATAGTCAACCAGAAGACTCTTTAAATTAACATTTTAATTTAGATTGATCTCTATAATTAAACGCATTCAGTGTATTTTAATTTCAATAGAAGAAAAATAATATAATAATTTAGAAAAAAACTAGTGAAAATAAAATATAGGGAAAACAATAAATATTTTTTGAATGTAGTAAAATGAAGTGTTAAATATAAAAAGTTTTTTGGGTTACTTAAAAATTTTTACTCTCTAAATTTATAGGTGCTCTCCCATATTCGGTACACATTAAAATTTTCGTTCTCATTTTTCTCCTCAATTTCAACTACACATTTTTCAATAAAATAATATTTTCTAGTACATCAATAACATTTTCTTCTTTTTCAACCACACATTCTCTATCAATCTACCATTTCAAAATACATTCTTTCAAAATAATGTGGCTCAAACATACCATTAATTGTAGAATGTTCTATTTAAAAATAGTGTTTCTTGAAAATGCTCTTATATTGCCACCATTAATTTTATTTGATACACCGCATTTTAATTGCGGTTAAATTCATCAATCTTTGTTCATTGTAACAATTATTTTTTATTGAATTCTTATCTTCAACCGTCCATTAATTAGTATGCTGCGTCTTTGATGATAATTTATATCAAAATATTTTGTTTTCATGCTTTGAAAGGAGAAGAAATATTTTTTTCGTAATTTTAATTTACTTATTTTCTAAAAATATGATGAAAAATAAGTTTTTTTTACGCTATTTCAACGAAGTTTTGGATATAAAATTGCTATTAAATATAAAATGTGTTAACTAAAAAAAAGTTTGAGGATAAAAATGACATAAAAAAATTCATATGAACGTAAATGCTATAATGAACAAAGATTAAACCTTAAGTACAATTAAAATGTGAAGTAAGCAGAAAAAATGGTGATGTGAATATAATTAGGACCTTGCTTGATGTATAGAAAAAATGGTTCACAGACCATTTACGGACCCTCTCAATAGGGGTGGGTGGGATTTTTGGCATTTTTTATTTTAGTGGGACCCACACATTTGTGAGTATTGACAAGAATTCTATGAACAATTATTCCGTACATTTGGCTTTACTCGTATAATTATCCATCTCTTAATTCTTCTACAACTGTATTTAGAATAAAGATTACTTCCTGAAGAATAATATTATTTATCATTATGATGATAAAATATCAATGATATGACAATTTGTGTAGAATAATGAGATTGAACAGTTCAATTTTTATGAGAAGGGAAAAATATAAAGGACATTTTATTATCATGATGATAAATAATATTACTCTTTTCTAAATCCTAGTATGAAAGGAGGAGTAGAAAATGTGGTAACAATGGTAAAAGGAAGGGGGACAAGAAAGAGAAATAATTTCTAAAATTGTAGGCTAGTAAAAGAGGAATTTAGCAACATGAAAATCCACCCTTGCCGCCTCCTAGTTTGAATTCTAGCAAATAAGAAAATTCAAGATATTAATCTTAAAGCCAAATGGGAAAAGTAAAGGCATATGTGAGAAGAAAAGAATAATATAGGGCAAGAAAGTGAAAAAGGGCATTGATTTATTGCATGTAACCCACTTTGAATGAGAAAATTTCCAACTCTGAAAAGTGAAATCTGACACCAGCGGTGGACTCTTGACTGGTTGGCCAAGTTAAGGCAACAACATTTGGATTTTGGAATTTCAATTTTTTGACTTGACTATACAGCAGTGTTCTAAAAAAACGAAGTCCAAACGTTGTCTAAAAGCGAAGCGAGAGCAAAAATAATCGTTTCACACTTTTTTATTTTTTTCGTGTCTAGGCGTGCTATTTTAAGCTTTTTTTTTTCTTTTAGTTATTACATAATTTTTAGATTAAATTAAATATTTAAAATAATATTAAAATAAAAAAATATTTTTTTACTCTTTTTAACCCCAAAACTTCGTCTCAACTCACTTGAGTCGAAGCTCAACCTCCACACTGCCCAATAGTATAAAATTTTCAATCTATTTTGGTGTTTACGTGTAATAGGAGCAAAGAATCGAACACAACTGTTGATTAGAGCCAAACTCTAGTCGAAGTGTCGAACCATAAATTTATTTCGTGTGGTGTCTTAAAAGAATAGAATCTGAGGAGAAAATGAATGGTCATTGCTTGGTGGTTTATAGAAACGGTTGTTGGTCCCAACATCCTTAAAAGTTTTCAGTTAGTTGTGTGTGTATAATGACTGTAAGAAAAAGATGCTCTAGTGACCAAACCCTCTAGCCTCCACCTCTATTTATATCCCCACTACTGATTCTCGTTTACCTCACTCAGCTTCACATTCTTTCTCTAGCCATTTTTTCAAGGCCCAACTCAATGTAATCTTTCTTGCCATTTTGAACTCATTTCTCTATTCTCTGGTGCTTGTTTAACACAGACTGAAACCAGTTCAGCTTCAGGTTCTGTTTCTTGATTGTACTATGAAAAAGCTAACCCCCCCCCCCCCCTTTTTTGCAGGAAAATGGATGTTTTTGGCATTTTCTTGGTGGGTTTACTTTCAATGCTTTCATCTGTTCATGGCTATGGTGGAGGATGGATCAATGCTCATGCCACCTTCTATGGTGGAAGTGATGCCTCTGGAACAATGGGTATGTCCTTTATCGTCTTAGGGGAGTATTGGGTATACGATATATGTCTCCCTTGTTGTGATTAAGCTTTTCTTGGCAAAACTTTTGCAGGTGGAGCTTGTGGCTATGGAAATTTGTATAGCCAAGGGTATGGTACAAACACTGCAGCTTTAAGCACAGCTCTATTCAACAGTGGGTTGAGCTGTGGGTCTTGTTTTGAGATTAGGTGTGTTAATGAGAGGCAATGGTGCTTGCCTGGTTCCATTGTGGTGACAGCCACCAATTTCTGTCCACCAAATAATGCACTTCCGAACAATGCAGGAGGATGGTGCAACCCTCCTCTGCACCACTTTGACCTTTCCCAGCCCGTTTTTCAACACATTGCACAATACAGAGCTGGAATTGTCCCTGTTGCTTACAGAAGGTATTATAGCATTAAATCCCAACTTAATTTTAGGTGAAGTTGTCTTACCTAGCACCCACATGCTAAAGCTTGTCTTAACATTTATTCTTGTGGTCCTAGGTTTATAAATGAATATTTATTGCTAGTACTATTCCTATTGGCGCTTTATTTGATGGTAAGTGTTTCGGTGCTAAATTGGTAACTGTTGTGACTTTAATTTGTAGGATACCCTGCAGAAGAAGGGGAGGCATAAGGTTCACCATTAATGGCCATTCCTACTTCAACCTAGTACTCATAACCAATGTTGGTGGCGCTGGTGATGTGCATGCAGTGTCAATAAAGGGGTCAAGAACCGGTTGGCAGTCTATGTCAAGAAATTGGGGCCAAAACTGGCAGAGCAACAACTATCTTAACGGTCAAAGCCTCTCGTTTAAGGTCACCACTAGCGACGGTCGCACCGTGGTTTCTTACAATGTTGCTCCTGCAAGCTGGTCTTTTGGACAGACCTTCGCCGGTAGGCAATTCCGGTGAAATGCCCCGAGCCTGTGTACTGGGCAATATTATGGCTTTCAGTACTATTTAATGCTGCATATCTAATGAGTCTAGTCTAGTCGAGTTTGAGTCGAGTTGGTAGTATTGTCACTAGTTGGTGTGTAGGCTGTAGAGGATGGCTAATTTTAATATGGTCTCCTTTTTAATTTTTATTTGTGGGTTTTTAAAGGGCACCCAATTTATGGGGGGGTTCTGTGTTGAGGCCAATTTTTGGGCTGTTTTGTCACTCATGTTACAAGGCAGGAATTGGCAGAGGTGGACTAATTATCACCCGCCTTTTAATTAAGGATTAGTAAGTGGTTTTATCATAATTAGGGTCTGTTTTTTCTGTCTTTTTTTATGTATCCTGGAGTCTATGGTTGCTAGTGAACATGTAAATTCAATTTGCCAAGTAATCGAATGTCTTTCCTATTATTAATTCCATTAATTTGAATGGACCCCCCGCAACACCCCCACACACACACACCCTTTTTTATTTTTATTTTTTGCGAGGCGGGAAAGAAGAGCCCATGCTGTAACTCTGACAGTCAAACCTCTGTTACTTTTCTCTTGATCATCGAGCCCCGTGACCCTCAAGAACACCGTTCATATTCAAAATGGCACTCCAATTCAATGCTTTTTTGTTCCCTGCTTTAATTGAATCAGTTGAAGTAAAGATTCATTCTGAATTCAATTTTTTTTTTTTTTTTTGCAATTTTGATTCGTAATCATACATTGTTTGCTGTTTGATGGGAGCGTTTACGAACGATTTAAATTGTTAACATATATAAAATGAGTAGCGAACTACATTATTTGATCTCTTGAAATATATAGATTAGATAAACAATGGTTGGAGAATTTATAAATGTCAGCTAACTATAGCATAAACGTCTCAAAGTTGGTGATCGAAATTTTGTAACAAGTTATGATTTCACCAACAGTAGCTATGGTGAGAATCCATTTTCAATTGCTTAACGAATAAAAATGTATCTAACTTCAATGGACGATCAAAGATATGTCCTCACTGTCATCCCTGTCGATAAAACATCATTGATGCTAGAATTAAGTGGCAATATACTAATGAGAATCATCACTGACGATAAATATCATTGCTCAATGAAATTGGAATGAATTCTTATTAGGGTCCGTTTGATTGCAATTGTGGAAAATGAATTTCAGGGAAAATAATTGTTTAGAACTTGTTTTCTAGAGAATTGTTAATTAAGTGTATTTGATAGGTATAATTTTCAACCCGAAAAATTTTAAAATTTTGAATCTTTTTGTTCACATTTGAGTAAATTTTACATAAAAATTGCCCATTAAAGTATTTTTCTTTTTTTACATTTGGTTATGAAATTTGTTACCATTGCAAAAAAAAAAAAAAAAAAGTTTTTTTAAAAACTATTTTTTTATCAAAATTTAGTGCTCATATGACTTTGTTTTATATGAAAATTGTCCATTAAAGTGAATTTTTTTTTTTTACGATTGGTTATGAATTTTATTTTCATTGCAAAAAAAAAAAAAAAAAAAACACCTGAAATTGCTTTTCTCACCAAAATGGTAGGAAAAACAATTCCTCAAATTTGAGGAATTGAGGCACGTGGATGCCTTGCTAGAAACTGATTTCTCATCCAAATTCTGGAAATCAAACACTCCATTTCCTAGAAGTTGGAAAACGATTTCCAATTTCCATGAAAAAAAACCTAATCAAACACTCCCTTAATAAACAATGAAAAGGTTAATTTCACTACCATCTAAAGACGCCATGATCGCAAACAGATGATCGATAGCATTCCTCTTGCTTTGTAAAATTTGTCGTCATTCCTATAATACTTTTGGCCAACTCTTTGTAAGATAATTGGTCAAAGAACCATTTTCATGGTTTGAATCCTTCTCTCATCCTCCATCATGTAGGTATGGGAGGACGGGACATGCATGAATTCTTCTATTCTAAAGTTAGAAGATCACTGAAAGACACTAGAGCATATAGTGAAAGAAGCACACTTGACAGGCTTCGTATAGCGATCCCAAACTCAGATAAAGACGATCAAACAATTTTCAATCGTGGTTCTTGTGGATCGAATTATCTATATAATATACAAAAATAAAATACAAATATTGGAAATTTTTCCCTTTGAATAAAATTTCAATTTCAACGACGATTTCGTTAGATATCATTGGTGTTAAAATATCAATTTATGTTGTAACACATAAATATAATTAATGAATTTTATAGTGCTATATCAAAATAGAATAATTTTATATATAAATATCATTCTCATGTAAAGTGACAAGTAATGTAAAATGAAATAAGATTAATTAAGTGTATGTATAAGGAGCTACTTTATTATTCACGAAATAAGATCAATTAAATGTATGTATATGAAACTATGCTTCAATTTGATATAAATTAAAATTCAGATTATAATCTAAGCCAAAAAATCAAATGGTTGATTTTGCAAATGATCAGTAAGCTTTTCGTTCTTCTCATAGATCTAAATAAAGTCTATGAAAGTTACTAATAGAACCACCCCCTGCTTGGTACACATTAAAATTTCAATTTCATTCTTTTTCTCAGCTTCGACCACACATTTTTCGATAAAATAATAGTTTTCATCATATCAATAACTTTTCATTCTTTTTCAACCAAACATTTTCCATCAATCTGTTATTTCAGAATACATTCTTCCAAAATAATGTGGCTCAAACACATCCTAAATATCAAAACAGCCTTCGCTTTCTTAACGACCACGAGTTAGTCTTTCAAATTAGCATAGGCTAGGTCCTTACTATTTTCATGTATGAAAATGAGGGTTAAAAACCTAGACAATCCTGCACGTACAGAAGGGAAAATCACAGAAAGGGGCCAGAATTCTCACAACATGTGGGGCCCACACATTATTTATTTATTTTTTAATATACAATGGGGCCCACCCTTTGTGAGATTTCTGTTGCATTTATGTTGTTTAATTTCTGTACAAATGCCAATTCCCTAAAAACCTCACTAGTATTTGAACTAGAATGTCATGAGGAGGAATGTAACTGCCTGCTTCTTACATAATAACCCGAAAAATTAATCATATTTTTATAGGGTTAATTTCACAAATGGTCACTGAAATTACCTGAAAATTTCAAAACGGTCACTGAAGTTCGAAATTTCTTTCAAAACGGTCACTGAATTTTCAGATTTTTTGGCCAAGTTTGAGGAGATTTTTCGGCAACTTCCGACCACCAAAACCGTTGACTTCGGATACCGTTGAAAAGCCCACGATATCCTCTTCAATTACCATAAAAAATCTCCCCAAAACTCCAAGTGATTCGGCCGGAATAAACTCACGAAGTTGGCAACCGAAAATTGTGAAAATCTGTCCAGATTTTCAAAATTTTTGGGTAAGTTTGAGGCAATTTTTCTGCAACTTCCGACCACCAAAACTATCGATTTCGGATACCGTTGGAAAGCCCACAATCTCCTCTTCAATTACCATAAAAGATCTCCCCAAAACTCCAAGTGATTCGGCCGGAATAAACCCACGAAGTCAGCTACCCAACCTGGGCAGATTTTCGGACTTTTTTGCCCAGTTTGGGTAGCTGACTTCGTGAGTTTATTCCGGTCGAATCACTTGGAGTTTTGGGGAGATTTTTTGTTGTAATTGAAGAGGGCATTGTGGGCTTTCCAACGGTATCCGAAATCGACAGTTTTGGTGGTCGGAAGTTGTCGAAAAATTACCTCAAATTTGCCCAAAAAATTTGAAAATCTTGACAGATTTTCACAATTTTCGATTGCCGACTTTGTGGGTTTATTCTGGCCGAATCACTTGGAATTTTGGGAAGATTTTTGGTGGTAATTGAAGAGGACATCGTGGGCTTTCCAACGGTATCCGAAATCGGCGGTTTTGGTGGTCGGAAGTTGCCGAAAAATTGCATCAAACTTGGCCGAAAAATCTGAAAATTCAGTGACCGTTTTGAAAGAAATTTCAAAGTTCAGTGACCGTTTCTGAAACTTTGAAACTTCAGTGACCGTTTTGAAATTTTCAGGTAACTTCAGTGACCATTTGTGAAATTAACCCTATTTTTATATGATCGACAACTTTTCAAAACACATTTCGTTAATTTTTATCAGAATTTATTAAAAATCTAATTTTAATTTCCGCACTCATATTTGTTATTCATATTTTACACTGAACTATTAAATATGTAAACGAGACCACAGAAATTGGGCACGTAGGGTTTGTCATTTAATAGTGTTGGAGGGGAATGGGTTAGACAGTTGGAGGGAGTATTTAATGTTTGATGTTATATCCGGATGGCGACACGTAATTTTTGGAATGCGCATGTGACTCATGCCGCGTATCCCGGTTCGATGACAAACCTAGATTTGTTCGGTCGTAATTTTGACGGGGACTAATCAACCAAAAAAAGATTGACAAGAACCGTGGTCCAATGGGTACTGGTTTGCCCCAAATTTTGAATAATTTATTCTGTTTGGTTTCAAAATATTTTTTTTCTTTTTTTCTTTGTCTAATAAAAGAATTCACATGGTAGTTATTTGGATTCGATTGGTTTATCTAGTGATGTCAAACAAGCCGAGCGGCAATCCAATTGGTTTATCTAGTGATGTCAAACAAGCCGAGCGGCCGGCCGCTCGGCTCACAAAAACATGGGTAACGAGCCGCTCGGGCTCGTCAAATGACGAGCCTGAGCCGAGCTGTAGGCGAGTTGACGAGCCGAGCCTTGCTAAGCTCGTCGAGCTCACGAGCGGCTCGTGGGCCTTGCCCATGAGCCGAGCCCACGAGCTCAGCTCGTTGGCTCGTGAAATTAAAAAAAAAAAAATACAAAAAACTCGTGGCTCGTGGCTCAGCTCGTGAGCTCACGAGCTCGTGGGCCAATCTCAGCTCGGCCCATGAGCTGGCTCGGCTCGTGAGCTCGTGGGTTGATGGGCCGAGCCGGCTCGACTCTACCCATTGCCATCACTAGGTTTATCTATGAAAATTTTACTAAATTATCGATGAAAAGTTAATAATAAAATGTTAATTTGTTCACTCCTGTAAAATTTATTAGCCCCATTTGATCGCATTTTCTAAAATTTCATATTTTTTTTTTCTCAAACTCGCTCTTAATAACACATATTATTTGATATACAACTTTAATCAACCACAAAGTTTCATCGAAGTTTATTAAAAAATTATTGTTTATCTAAATCAAACAGAGTATTTTCATGTGTTTTGAAAAGTTGTCGATCATATAAAAATATGAAAAGTTGCCTCTAACGTGCTTCGCGGTGCGCAAGTAATATATACACAAAGAAGACTGAGGTGAATATGTTGATGTGCTAGATCCTAACCAAATTTGAAGTTCAATATATTGGCGCCAATCGTGGGACACCATACTCTTAACCACAAGAGAAACTTGAGCACAAATCCTACTAAGAAAACCTACCAACTTTCCCTTGAAAAAAAAATTAGTGAAAGTAAATGAGACAGCAACCCTAAAGGAGATGCGCATGAAGATATCAGAAATAGTGACACTCTGCAGGGTACGCTACGCAAGTTGGATGGGAGTCGCCACCCGTCTAACCAAGAGATGGCTAGCATAGACACTAATGTGAGGCAAATTGTGGAGCAACATGACGTTATGTAGAAAAATAATTTGAACATATTTTATGAAATTAAAAAAATTTCAACCATATATTTAATCAACTTTTTTCAAAATTTACTAAAAATCTGATTTTATTCTCACCAAATAGGGGTTAAAAGTAAGTTGAGTCTTAATGGAGCTTCAGGGAGCCCACATAAGGGCATTATGTATTTTTGGGCGTGCAATATCTGGCCCTTGTATTGGGCTTTGTTTCGGTTAAGACCCAAGATTATTTATGATTTGTCTGTGCAGCCCGTTTTAGTTAGTCCATGTAATTCTTTTAGTCATTCAACCCGTGGGATAGCCCTTGGAGTCCATTAAATCTATAGTTAATTAAGTTGGGCTTTAATTTGTAGGCCTTCAGCCTGGTTTTTTGAACAAGTCAACTAGTCCCAATACGATACTATTTGTGCAGTTAATGGTTGCGCACAAAGTTACATGACGTACATTAGAACATGTTCTTCTTTCTATAAAAAAAACAGAGGAAAAGAAATGCGGAAAATGTGATATAAAACTTCTTAAAATTTAATTTAAATGAAGAAATTAAACCACCAACAAAACGAATTAATTTAAATGAAAAAATTACATGCCAACAAAACTAAAATTTTAATTATACATAACGACGTCGTAAAAAAGGTATTCATATCGAAACTCGCTCGAAAAGGCTTTTAATTTAGAATTAGTCAAATCGAATTGCTTCAAAATAATTTATATAATTGTCAAAGAAAAGGAAAAATTTCATATATCATCCCAATCTTTCAAAAATGGCCGAGACCTGCCCTCAACCAATTCTATTGGCACCAATCATCCCTAATCTTACAAAAAAAAATAGGCAGATTCCGTGAGATTTTGTTAAGAAATGGGGTTCTATCTTAAAATGTCAACCTCATTAAGAGTAGTAATCCAAACTCTTATAAATTGGTCTATATTTTCATCTTTGTTCTATATGGTATTTTATCCTTTAACATGACCCGCAAGAAGGGGGCTTGTTTGAGTAGACAAATCTTGAAATCCGTATGTTCAATTTTTTTGAGTTTTAATTAGATCGAATTGCTCGTTAGAAATTAACGAGCTCTGATATCATTTTAAGATTGATTCCATCTTAAAATGTCAACCTTATTAAGAAGGGTAGTTCAAACATTTATAAATTGATATATATTTTCATTTTTACAATGTGAGATTCTATCATTTAACACGTCTCCGCAAGATAGTGGCTCATTTGAGCAGACTAATCTTGAAATTCGTGTGCTCAATTTTTTTGAGTCATAATCGAATCGAATTGCTCGTTAGAGCTTAACGGGCTCTGATACCATATTAAGACATATGGTTCCATCTTAAAATATCGACCTTATTAATATGAGTTGGTCAAACTCTTATAAATTGGTCTATATTTTTATCTTTATTCGAAGTGAAATTTATCCCCAAACAAATTTTGCCATTAAATAGGTTGAGTGAGCTGCACATATTTTTTAAATGAGGGACAAACATTTTTAATTTAATAAAATGTGCAAAATCTTTACTCATTGTCACGTTTCATAACTCTTTTTGTCGCATTAATTAGAATATCTTGTTCAGAATGACAGTCCAAAATAGGGGTGTCCAAAAGTCCCGAACCGAATCAAACTGAACCAAGTGGTTCTTCATAAGTTAAATACCTGAACGGGTACTGGAATCGAGAACCGATGTGTATGGGTATGGGTTGGGTCTCGGGTCTAGACAAAAAATCGAAAAATCGAAACTAAATAATTTTTTTATTGAATTAATTAAATTATTTTATTTTTTAAATAAATTAACAAATTAATTAAATAAATCAGATCATTCTATAATTTTAAGCATTGGGCCTCAATTTTTTAATATGGATCACCGACATTTTAATATTAATATCTACTTTTTGGTATTTGTATGCATTGAATTAATTTTATTAGACAACTAGTTATTTATATATTTTTGAATTGAGCTACGTTAATTTGTAAAAGTTATGAATGAAATGTCATTAGTTATATTTATATAGTGTTGCTATAAATGTTAAAAAATTTAATTATGGTATGGAACCGAACATAACCGAACCGAACCGAACCCGAACAATTCCGTAATTATATTTGGACCCGATGAATCTATTTATTAAATACCCGAAAATTTTGGAACCGAGCAAAATCGAACTGATCCACAGACAGTCCTAGTCCAAACTGTTAAGAGGGAGTAAAAAAAAAAAACTTAGCTGTCCTCCTTTTGAAAAATAAAAATAAAAAATGCAAATATGACTAAATATTTGTACATCATTTGTGTGTGTTAATAGAATTTTTGTACGAAAATTGTTATACCCCTCTGAAGTTAAAATCACTTGTAAAAAAAAAAAAAAAATTGTAACATAAGAGATGAAGTTTAAAATTAAGTTAATTTTTTTATTGAAACCCCAACATCGCGCGTAATTACTAACCATAGTTTTCAAATATTTTGATAAAAAATTTCTGTTAAGTTTCGGAATTCCCTCAGATAATAGAAATATTATACATATAAAAAAACCCAAAACGTATAGTTTTAATTTTGAAAATGACGAAGATTAAAATTTGCTTGCAAGGTTTGGAATAACTTAAAAAATTGTTCAAAAGTTAAAGTCAAAGTTAACAATTAATTTTAATAATACATTTTATGAATACATAGTTTTTGTAATTTTTCAATCATACATTTCACCAATTTGTATTAAACCCAATTTGGTGGTTTTTTTTTTTTTTGAAAAATATTGTTTTAAATAGTGGGTTTTCGGAAAATATGAGGTTGAAAAGTAGAAAAAATTTTAGATTTACGTATAGAATATTTTATTATGTGAATGTATAATTAAAAATGAGTATATAAAAAAAATAGTCATCGAAGACAAACTGGCCAACTGGGTCCAAAATCTGATGAAACTCAAGCTAGTTTGACAATATTGATTGACAACTCGTACTGGCAACATCAGAGTCATCCATTAATAATCCGAATTTTGATAATACCAACATTATTGTCAAAAATGATTATACAAATAGCATAATTTTTTATTTTTTATTTTTAATCAAAACTTGTGTAAAACAGCCCTTAAATTGTTCCAGTGTATGATTTGCAGGACTAGATGGATTATAGATTTTAGGTTAGGTCAGTTAGGTTATGTTATGACCTACGCCTCAATTAATAGACTTTCAGTTCATAGCATCAACTGTACAAATGGTACCTTAATCAGTCCCTCAATTTGCATCGAAGAACATAACCCTAAATCAGTTTGGCTTTTATCAGATGATGATCTGAATGATGAAGTGCTTACATGAACAATCTGACATTAGGGATTATAATAATTATTAATTTAGTTTTTTTTTTTTTTTTTTTGGGTTCTTGGAAATTATAATACAGTAAATTCTGAGAGCGATGACATAATGAACAGCATCATTTTGTCTTTTCCTTGAAGAAATGTCTCAGTTTTCAGTTTCTTTTATTTGTATTGACTGAAGAACATAAATGTGAACTTGCAGATTGTTTCCTCTTTTGGTTTCAACACTCCAAATCTAAAAACTAACTTGTTTGACTGAATAAAAGATCCAAGTTTTGTGCAAATGTTGATGCAAATGACCTAACTTGTGTTGGTGCAAGTGGGTTAATAGACATATATTACATTTGCTTTAAACTGACAGATTCTAGACTAGAAGAAATTGGTCATTGGTTAGGTTTTTGGCCTGCAGAGGAGGCAACATGTCTGATTAATTTGATTTAGTCTAAGAGGAAAGTTTATCCCAATACCTCTTAATTGGAACGGTTAAAAACTGAAAACATTTGGTATGCTAGATCCATGCAAGATTGGATTTTATTTAGCCGTCGTTTCACACCCATTAATTTTTCATTCTCATTCTCATTCTCATTCTCATTCTGATTATTCATTTCAATCACACATTTCTCAAATAAAATAATATTAAACACAAATCAAAAAAATTCATCATTTTTCCACCACACATTCTCACCTCAATCACCATTCCAAAATTTCTATTTTCTTCAAAATGGGTTTCAAACATGGGGTTAAATAGATATTTGGGACGCTGAAATAAATATCTAATTGCATACGAGAGTGTCAAAAGATTTCTCTCAAGGCTAAATTCCTCAATTATCATTAAGCCCCTGTTTGGCGTGAATTAAAATAAGTTTTTTAGTAGATTTTGATAAAAATTGATGAAAAGTGTAATTGAAAAGTTATGAATCTTATAAAATGTGTGGTTAAAATTAATTGTTTATCATTGTTTTGAACCATTTATTTGCAAAACCACGTGTTACAAAAGTGAGAAAAATCAACTAATTGGCTTCGCTTTGTCTCTTAACATGATTGATAAGTGTATTTTGTACACTTATTTCGGTAATTAAATTAGAGTATTTGTTAGTGATTTGGATGCGTTATAATTTAATTTTGTGCTAATTATGTTTGTTAGGTTAAACTTAATGCAAGCTGGTGAATTTGGAAGAAATGAACCAAAAATGTGCGAAAATAAAGGAAATTCATAATTTTTGGACCATAGTGTAAACATTTAATAGTTGATTCGGATTACAAAAGAATGATTGAAGATCATATGAGGTCGATTGGATGCAATTGTAGGTCAAATGAGTGAAATATATATGAAATATTTTCACAAAGCAATTTCTAGTTGAAGAAGTCATGATTTGGATTTTTAGTCTCAACCTGAGACCCATTTTCGGATAACTTTCGAATTAGAAAAATTGTAGCCCTTTAAATTACAATTTCAGCGCATTTTCAATCACCTCAATCGGATATTGAAAAATAATTTTATGACCAAAATACCGAAAACTACTCAAAAACTACGCGACGCAAACCGACGCGCACGCAGTGGCAATTCATGGCGCGCGTGACACAAATTTCATGAACCGAGAGATATTTGGCTCAACGATGCGCGTGCATGTGGGGCTATTTTCCGTTGAAGAATAAATAGTTTCATTTTGCAATCCAAACTATTTGGAACCTAAATTGAACACGATTTTGACTTCTTTTTTTTTTATTATTATTTTAACTTTTATAAAATACAAAACGGGGGTTACCCATTGAAAAACCCTTCTCTTCTCTCTTTATAAACAATAATATAATCAAATTCATCAAGAATAATATGCCAATTACTAGATTTTGAGAGATGATATCAAGCTTTAGCAAGGAATTGAAAGTCAATTACATCAAAATTTTGAAGAATTTAACCTCGGACTTGAAGATCGATATCTATTGAATTATTTCATAATCCGAGTGATAATTTTCTATTATTTTTCTTGTAATTTGTATATTAATATGTTAGGCAAAATTTGTTTTTGTATTAGATAAAGATGAACCATATTGTTTATTTGTTTTAATTAAAAATTAGTAGTTTGGTTTAATTTTTGTGTTTCTTAATTAATTTTACATAACCGTTGCATTATTTAATGAGATAATTGCCGCAACAGTACCCAACCCTTCATTAAGTAGTAGATTTTGTCCAAATTTTTCATTTTGCCACCAACGATACAAACCTTTCAAAATGTTGCAGCTGAAGTTCAAATAGATGATTTCTGTTAGTTTGACCGTTAGTTGATCAAATAATTGACTTTGACAACAATTAGTCAAAATTATTGTCAAGACCAATTATTTGGTCAACTAACGATCAACTAATAGAAATAATCTATTTGGACTTCAGTTGCGACATTTTGTAAGATTTGGTATCATGAGTGACACAAATGAAAAGTTTGAGTAAAGTATATTACTTAATGAAAGGTTTGGTCCCACTACTGCAATTACCCCATATTTAATTGATTGGCCACAAATTAAAAAATTATTTAATTGTTATAGTGTTGGGAGACTCACAATAAGTTTAGATCGCGGTAAAATTAATTTATGTGCAATAAACGTTAGTAATAACATTTATCATGTGTGCGTATAGATAATATAAATTTTAATGCATTCTAATAATTCAAATTCGGGTTACAAATAGATTCGGATCGTGGTTATGATAGATTTAATTAGTTTTGGAAAAAAAATTTATATATTATAACTGTATTGATTGTCGGATCGCATGAATGAAACTAAATTATAAATCAAGAATTGAAATAGATGTAATAAGTGGATTCGGAATCCAATACAATCATCCATCGATAAAAACCCTAATTTTATAGTTTTCTTATATTAATTTAGAATTATTACAAATTAAATCTCTTTTATTTACATAATTCGAATTCCATACGAAAGTAGTACTCCTTGACAGAACACACACATAGGAGGGAGGGAAGCATTTTTTTTCATTTTTTATTTAATCCGGGTCCCATGTCGGTCCCACACTCATGTGAGGTTAGGTCAACGAGGTGGGCAAATTAATTCGGGCAAAGTAGCTTAATTCTTTTTTTTTTACATCATTTTTAATATTGTGTCAAGTGACACACATGTTGATGTTAGACAATTTTTTTTTAGAAAAGCATACTTTTTTAAAATCCAATAAAATGTAAGCAAAGATGTCGATCCCACAACATACCCTCAACGTTATTCAAAATTTTATACAGTATACAGACTCCTCATTGTCCCTTCCCAGTCACTTAAATGAAAAATCTCAAACAAAATCGAAGGCTGTCCTTTTTCTTCATCACGCCACCCCACCCAACCCACCCCACCCCACTCCAAAATAGTTACATAACTTCTTACGCATTAACGTCAGTGTACGAAAACATCCCTAAAGCCCGAAACTACCCATCTTTTCTTGTCGTTTAACCTAACAGTGTTTTTCTCTCTTACAAGAACTGTACCATGTGTTACTGTTGACGTTAGCATAGGCATTCAGTACAGTACAGTTGAGTACAGTTTTGTATATATAAAACCTGCAAAAATAGGGTTCATATACCATTTACACCTTCTGGAATGAGTTGTTGACATCTAGCAAATCATGGGAAAGTGTAAAAAAAATAGCCTTTACTTGCTATTTTTAGTATATTTAATTAAACTTTGTATCGTTTTTTTTTTTTCTGATGTTTCTGTATCAATGTTGTTAAAGAATTAATACTGACTGTTTATCGAAGATTATAGGACAGTTTTTATGTTACTTTTATTGTCTGTGTTTAGTATCATATGTGAATTATTCTTTTTCCAATACTATAGAATTGTTCACCCTACTTGCTTTTATACAGATAATAGATTACTACATTGCATGTTAGGGCTCTGTTGTGCAACAAAATATTGTCGACTTTTGCTTTTAAAATGTTAAATGATTTTCTTTTTGTTGGATGAATAATTATCTATCGACGAAAATACGTGTGACAAATGAGCATGTGTAATGAATTTGTTTAGGTTTGACTAATATGTCGGTATACTCGAGCTATTAAATGAAGTTATTCGAGTGGTCTATTCCTCAGAATGCAAAAATGCAAATGCTTGTGTCGTGGATGAGATCTCGTATATGCATTTCATGTATCGTGATTTGAGATTGATGAGACAAGCATCCAAGAAAAAAATTTGAAATTTCAAAATGTTTCTTGTACGATTAGAATGGACAGTTGGACAACTGGACATCCGCCATCGAATAGTGTGGCTTCGTGACTCAGAAAAGTCAAGCTTTAACAGTTTATTTTTTAATAGCTATTTGTGATTATTTCTTATAAAATGTCATCATGACACAACCCGGACTTTCCACCAACCTCTCTAGTTGAGTTTGATCTAACCCAACGATCTGTGCTCGAACTCGACTGTTCCAACGCATTTTGACACCTCCGATTGGATTTCATGCACTCACGTGTTTTTCTCTCAGTAGGGATGGCAACGGGACGAGACGGTTATTCCTAACCCGTCATGTCGAGTATTTTTGTCATATTACCACACTCCCATACATGGTTGAAGCGAGGTTGGGCCGGTTCAGAACCTGATCAGGGTAAAGCGGTCCCCTGCCTTGTTTATTTTTTATTTTAATTTTTTGGTTTTACATTTTTATGTCTTTAGTTAATGAATTTTGTTATTTTTTTAATTTGTTAAGAATAATTCATGTTCTATTTAAAAATGATGATAGTTTTTTTATTTTTGTTTGATAAAAAAATTTAAATTTGAAATTAATTTTAAACAGTGAGGAAATTGTGTTTCTTGTACATGTCCCATACTCGCTTCGGAGCAACGACTTTCGTCCCGTTTATTCGATTGGATGAGTAACTCTTGTCCCATTCGAGACCGATGCCGTATGAATATTGATTTGACCATGATTTTTGTCATCCCTATCTCTTAAATGTGTATGGAATAAGCTCACTAAGAAATTCATTTAAGTTGACACAAGTAACTTGCATTATTTTTTTCTGACAAGTTTTATAAGGTTTATGTTTGAAACAAATAATTATTGATTTGATTTTGATATTATTTCACAGTTTTTGTACTTGTCTTTTTGCATTTTCATTTATTATTTTTTGCAAATGCTTGTGTCGTGGATGAGATCTCGTATGCATTTCTTGCATCGTGATTTGAGATTGAGACAAGCATCTTAGGAAAAAAAAACATGAAATTTCGCAATGCTTCTTGCACGTTTGGAATTGATAGTTGGACAACTGGATATATATCAATTAAATCGTATTGGCGTTGCTTCATGACTCAGAAAAGTGAAGCTTCAACAACTTTTTTTACAACTATTTGTGATTATTTGTCGAATCCGATCTAACCCAATGATGTGCTCAAGCTCAACTATTGAACACATTTTGATACCTCCAATTGAAGCTCATGCACTTGCAAAATTTTCTCTCATTAGGGATGAAATGTGACTAGTATGGGATGGGTCGACCATTCTTATCCTCGTCCCGTCGAATATTTTTGTTACCTTATCCCGCTTTCATATTTGGTTAAAGTGGGATGGGATCGGAAAGGGTAGATTTGGGATGGGATTTGACAAGGCGGGTTAGGTTCCTTGTCTCGTTTGTCGCCCGTTTATTATTTATTTCATTTTTTATGTCTTTAGTTAGTGAATATTATTATTTTTTTTCCTAATTTGTTAAGAAAAACTCACGTTCTATATAAAAATGATGATAAATATTTTATTTTTGTTTGATAAAAAAGTTAAGTTTGAAATTAATTTTAAACATGACGGGATAGTGGGGCGGGATTATGTGTCCTGTATCTACTTATGGGCAACTACCCCCGTCCCGTTTATTCGATTCAGCGGATAATTTTCGCTCCATTTGGGATGGGATTGTGATTATCGGATTGAATATGATTTTTTGCCATCCCTATCCCACTAAGAAATTCATTTAACTTGACACGAGTAACTTGCATTATTTATTTCTGACGAGTTTTATGAGGTTTCTGTTTGAATTAAATAATTATTGATTTGATTTTGATATTATTTCACAGTTTTTGTACTCTTTTATCTTTTTTCATTTTCATTTCTTTTTTTGCAGTGAAATAACAAACTTTGAATTAGAGGGTATTTGTTCTAATGACATTCTAATGAAGTTGTGAGATTTTCTTTAAATTTTAAAATCTTCATATTATTTGAAATAATGAATTAATCAAGGACGTGTAGTCTTCTTTTGTTTCTTACGCTTCGCTATATCAAATTTTATCTATGAAATAATGTCATCCGTAATTACAAACATCTGAACAAAAAATCTACTTAACATAGTCAAATACTTTAATAATACAAAAAGGCATAGTACATTTAACCTCACTGGTATTGAAGGCAAAAAAATGTTGGGTTGGGAGCGGAAGAGGTGGGTTAGGATTGAAATTGGAAAATGCCAACCCGAACAAAATGTCCTTGGCACCAAAGGGAGCTGTCCCATTTGGTTCTGTGCCTTCCGGACAAACTTAACTGACTTTGATGCTATACATCTAATTACTTGACATTGTTGTTTCAACTTTGTAAGAGCATGTTTGAAAAATGTTTATAAGTACTTAAAACTACTTTTTATCAATGTTCTAAAAAGCGCGCCTAGGCGCGAAGCGAGATGAAAAAGCGGTAATTAAGCGGTTAACGGACAACGTTGACCGCTTAATGCGCAACTAAGCGTGGCAAAGCGCGTCTAGGTGCGCTAGGCGCGCTTTCCCTTTGGAGGCCCAATTTTTCCCGCCTAGGCTCACTGTACACGACTCATTTCTTTTGACCAATGAATAATTACTTAAATATGCTATACTCCATTAAATGTACCTTTTTTTTTTGTAGATGAAGAAGAAGACATTAAATTAGAGTCCGATAAAAAGTTAGATTAGATAAGATTTAAGCTACAAGTTAATAACGTTATGTAATTATGATTTTGAAACTTATCTTTATGAAGGAATTATTAAGTAAATGCAGTATTTTATAATTTTAGATGTTTGTTATGTATTATTTGAATTGTTGAATTTTTTTACAATGATTAGAAATTTAAAATAAAAAAACATTTTTTTACGCTTAAACTTCACCTGGACTCGTCTAGGCTCCTAAAGCTTGAAGCTTGGCCTCCACGCCTAGCCACGCTTTACGCTTTTTAGAATATTGCTTTTTATTTACATATTTCGAAGAATCCACAGTATTATTCTCTTTATTCATAATTTAAACATTTTTCGAAGATGCTCTAAGATTTCGCAATCCTACGTTACAGGTTATATTTTGTCTTTGTATATTTGGGAGATTTTTGGGGGTACCCTAAAGGGCAGCAGAATTAAGCACCATCAATTTTTATTTTTTATTTTTTTCATGTAGTTCCAAGGGAACAGACCCACCAGAATCTCATGGACGAGTCCCGTGCACTGTTTCCATTCTTCTGTGTATAACCTCTTCGGGTACTAATTGGCACATGCCTTTAGTCAAATGTGGACCTTACATGTACGTACGTGCAATATATAGTTGTCCCTTGTACTGTTTTGCAGAGGGTTGCGTGGTTTGTCACAAATTAAACTTTCACACGAAGTGATTACACGTGTTATGTGAAGCTATATATGTGCTAGTATTACTCTTTAATTAAGTCACCTCGAACGGCCGGTGAAATAAAAGTAGGGATACAATGCCCAAGTAGTGACACTAGAGCCTATATCGAGCAAAAGAAGTAAGCTCGTGAACCACTTTATTTCTTTCGCGAGAGACCAAGTGGAGTCTCATAGCTCACTTTACTAAGTGATGAAACAATATTGAACGTGCATTGGTGCAAAGCTAACATAAGAGGTGAGGCATTGGATTAACTAGTTCGAGAAAATCACACACTGCTTGAGCAATCTGCAACCGAGTCTCCCTGGCAAGGAGTAGCCCGTTCCTTAGCGCTCGCATGCTCGCATTTTTTGCATCTTCAATGGGTATAACTTTCCAACCATACGCCTAGAACATGCAGCAACAAAAATCCCAAATGATCACGACTAACGGCACCAAAACCCACAATCCTCATCCTCTCCAACTGTGTATCACTCTTTATCTTTCTTAAACATTAAAAAGGTAACATATCCATGCTCCCTAATTAACATCCCTTTGCCATTGTCGAGCTTCTCTTAATATGCCTACGTAATCTCTTATTGTTATCATTATAATATTGTTCGGTCTTGGTCGATACTAGTTTAGGTACTAGTATCACCAAATTGCCATCAATGGTTATTAATGTTGTATAGTAAGCCAAAACTAGTGTCCAGGAAGGGTAAGGTTTGACACGTGAGGACTGAGGTGTTGCTCAGAAGGCACACGTGGGATTGGTAAAAGAAACGAGAAAGCAACAGTTAGGTTCAAAGGGGTACCCAAATGTGCATACTGTGTAATGAGCAGAGAGAAGATATACATGATGACAGCAAAATCAAATCAAATGTATGTACATATTCTGTGTGTGTGTGTGTGCTGGACTGCATTATTTCTTGCCTGTCAAAACACACACACATTCATCGAAATGGTCTGAAAAGTTGGAGACTGGATGGGTTGATTGTCCTTTCTTATAACTAATCCATCTAGTCATCTTTGGGACCTTTTTCTTCATTTTGTTTTTCATATTTTCCTTTTATTTTCTCTCTTAAATACCATAAATTTCAAAATCTTTTTGTATTGGCTTTGAAAAATTGAAACTTTTAGAAAAACTTGAAGGAAAATTGTAGTGTACTTAACATGTTGAAGTCAACATTTCGTGGTAGTTGCAAAATAATTCTAATGGTAAAATTCTGTTAAAATGACGTGTGTGTTGAGGCATGTAAAATATTATTTTGAAAATGATAAGAAAAGAAAAACAAAGAACAAAAGAAAAAAAATAGGGAAAAAAGTTTGGTGTGGGGTGTTTGGAGGGATGGTAACGTCTGGCAAAATAACGGTTATTCTACAGGCTGGTTTTAGCAGATAATTAAGAAGGAATAATACAAGATAAAATGCCAAAAAAAGAAAATTCTTTATTATTCATCAAACATTCAAAAATAACCCACAAGTCTGGTTAAATAGCTAGAAAATCGTAATTATCTAAATTTTATCAAAAATAGCAAAATTCCAATAATCATGCCGAAGAAAGTACGTAATAAAAGAAATAATATTCCAAAAATTTGGTTGAAATCAAATTCATAATCTATGTTAAAAAGGCAAACGAGAATTATTTGTGTTGACTAATTTTTAACCTTTTCCTTTTATTTCGTTTTGTTATATTTCAATAAAATTATGTGTTGACTGATTTTCCTATCAAAACAATATTTTTCGTGATGGATATTTAGACCATCATATTAAACCCTGATTGTTTTATATTAAAATCAGATATTAATTTAAGTCAAAGTCAAAAAAATTAATATTAACCACATGTTTCATGGGTTCTACACATTTTCAACCACACATTTTAAAAACTTCCATCACAATCTACTAAAAATCTAATTTTAATCCCTACCAAACACTCACTTGGTTTCTAAGGTTGACAATGCCCATCTCACTACTTGAACAATAGACAAACAATTATGTTTTGAAACTTTCCCCAACCTTTAAGATTTTCCTTAGTTTTTTTCTTATTCAAATAAAACTCGGAAGCTTTAAGTAAAGGTTTAATCCCTTTTTGGAAAATTTGCAATGGATAATATATATATATATATATATATATATATATATAAGATGATTCTCCAATGTCTCGTGTCCAAGGTTTTGATTGCCCTGTAATGGCGTGCGAATAGGGAAAAAAAGAGAGAAAGAAAACGAGAATATGGGGCCAAAATGATAATGTAAATGTGCGATAATAGTGATAAATGCAGACTTCGTAGCCATGGCAAGAAGAAATGTTGGGACTATAAGACTTCCTTAAGTCTGAACTTAATAGATGTACACCAACAGAACATATTAAAGAATATCAAGAAATAAAACCAGCAGGAGAGAAAAAACCAGTAGAAGGAAAACCATCAGATTTAGAACAAGAAGAATGATCTTCCTCGGTCTTTATTCATTCAAGACTTCATATGATTTTTCAAACTAGAAATCGTCAGAAAGAATTCTACAGATTTACAAGAGTTTTACCACACTTTCTCATCTCACTTTCCCATTTTCGAGTTTCTCCCTTACTTCAATCCCAATACAAGTATTTATAGGCACACATGAGTATCAAAGTTAGTTATTAACTACCTAACTAACTAAGGCTCATTTTGGTTGAAGATTCCACCAGAAAATAGTTGTTCAAACCAGCAAAAAAGGGGCTCCAACTTGCAACCGAATTCTGATTGTTTGAGGAATCAAGAAACTGATTTTTAGGAATCATATTTCTTACAATCTCTATCTTGATTCCTTGAAGTTCCAACCTTAATTTCACTACCTTGCAAGATATAGATGCCTTATTGTAGGACTCATTTCATGATCACCACAAAATTTTCCATTACATTTAACACTCCACCTTGAGCTTTATACACACAACCATCTGTGTCAAGTGCTCCAAGTGAGATTAGATTTCTTTTCAGTCCTGGTACATGTCTTACTCCACCTAGAACTCTTGAAGATTCATCCCACATTTTCAGCTTGATAGAACCAACACCAATCACTTCACACGTGTTGTCATTTGCCAATAGCACTATGCTTTCATCAACCGGTTTGTAGTCAATGAAAAATTCCTTTCTTGGTGTCATATGAAATGGACAACATGAGTCCATTATCCAAACCTTGTTGTGGCTAGGACTTCAACCTCTTCACAATCTCCAAAAATATTTGCACGGTCTCCATCTTGTTTGTTGTTTCTTTACTTCATCCACCTCTTGCTTTTTTGTGGACAATGCTTCCTAAAGTGTCATTCTTGATGAAAAATCCAACATACTCTCTTTTCTTTCCTTCCTTGCACACTCAACACTTCTCTAGTCATCTTACCATTCAATTTCAGGTTCAATTCCTTTGAGTAGTCTGCTGCAACAACTTCCTTTAGGGTCAATGACCCTTTGTTATACTTGATGGTGTCTCTTAGATAATCATAGGCTGGTGGCAATGAATTTAACAAGAAAATGGCTTGATCTTCTTCCTTAATCTTGATTTCAAGATTTTCCAAATCTGAAACCAGGTTTGTAAACTCATCAATATTGTTATCGATTGACTTTGAATCATTCATCTTGAAGCTATAGAACTTATGCTCCAAATAAATTCGATTTGGCAAAGCTTTAGTCAAGTAAAACTCCTCTAGCTCACTCCACATTTCAAAGGCTGTCTTCTCCTTGATAACCTTCCTTAAAACTGTATCAGAGAGTCTAAGAATGATGATATTTCTTGCATTCTTCAAAGTGTCAGCCTGGTTTGGAGTCTTAGTTCCAAATCTTTCTTTCAAGGCTTCTTCCAATCCAAGATTGCCAAGGTGTACCATCATCTTCTCTCTCTATAGGTTGAAATCATTCTTGTCATCAAACTTTTCCACTTCAAACTTAGATGTTGACATGGTGTGAGAAAGACCTTGCCAGTAATCTTCCTTCACCTGATTTTTATTTTAGTTATCACAGAAAATTGAGGACGAGAAATCAGATTTCTGGAATTCTTCTTTGCAAATTTTAATTCCAGCTCTGATACCAATTGTTAGGGCTATAAGACTTAAGTTTGAACTTAATAGATGTACACCATAAAAATAAAAAAATAAAAACGAACCAGCAAAACAGATTAAAGAATAGCAAGAAATAAAACCAGCAGGAAAGAAAAAATCAGCAGAAGGAAAACCAACAGATTTAGAACATGAAGAATGATCTTTCTCAGTCTTTATTCATTCAAGACTTTACATGATTTTTCAAACTAGAAATCATCAGGAAGAATTCTACAGACTTGCAATAGTTTTACCACTCTATCTCATCTCACTTTCTCATTTTCGAGTTTCACCCTTACTTCAGTCCTAATACAGGCATTTATAGGCACAAGGAGTATCAAAGTTAGTCATTAACTATCTAACTAACTAAGGCTCCTTTTGGTTGTAGATTCCTCTGTTCAAACCAACAAATAAGAGAGCTCCAACTTGTAACAAAATTCTGATTGTTTAAGGAATCAAGAAACTAATTTTAAGGAATTAGATTTCTTACAAGAAAAAATAGTGACAAAAAACCAGGGTTTGGGACCTTCGAGTTCACTATAAATACATCTTCAGTGCATGAGATGTATTAATGAACAGTAAAATAAATAAAATTTACCAAGCCCACGTTTGACTTCCTTCAAACTAATATTTTTTTTAAAAACATTTCGTACTCATTTCTAATCATACACTCACAAAATAAAATATTCTGAACGTAAAAAAACTTAATTTTTTAACTAACCATTCTTTAAAAAATCATTATTTAAAATATTATTTTTCTCTAATTTTTCTTTATAATGACTATCAAACGGGGGCTAATAAATATGTGATGAGGGTCGAAAAACTGGCCAAAGAGGTCGCTAGTGTATATGTGAATCTAAACGGGGGTTAACTCCCTTATTATAGCTTTTATTCTCAATAACTTTTTATCCATTTTTTTGAGGCAAACCCCAATTTAGTTGTTGCAGTAAAGGGTCAGATTTCAAATTATTTGACCAAAATGCCGAAAATTAATGTGGTACAACACCCTGCCAACATTAATAAATGAAAACTTCTGCCATTGGCTTCTTTGCTCCTACTCACTGGGTCAAAATTGTCCGATCGTTTTTACTACTACTTTTCCTTCGATTTTGTTGCGGTTAATTATTTACGCTTTTTAAAATTGGTACATGTGAATGTTACTAAGTAAATTTTTTCTCAGATTTGAACATGTCCGGATGTGCCTTGTTGGACCTCGTAAAATTTTTCATACGAGCCAACCCAACAAAAAAATATGAGTTTGTGTCGTGCAAAGTCGATAGGTTGTTCAATCAACTCAACTAACCTTCACACCTCCTCAATTTTTCAGTTTCTTCATATCATTTCTTCATTTATCCTATTTTTTTCATAATGGGTTTTTTTTTTCTTTTTCTTTTAAAGGTATTATATATGATAATCTTGATGTTTAACATATGGCATAATTTTTAGATGAATTTTTAGATCACACTTCTATTTGTCTTAATCGAGTCTGTTAGTTTAACTGATAAAAAAGATACTCATACCAGCATGCATATCGTCGAGACAGAGCATAGATAATACGATTTGTTAGTCGTTAACTTGGTAACGCAGCTATTTGATTTTATATTTCTTGGACCTCACCTGTGTACCCCCATCGCGGTAGTCCTACAATTTAGTGTAAAATTAAAATAAAAGTGATAACAGTGAACAAATTGCAGGGTGAAATATTTTATCCAGTGTGTTTTATTGTAATGCTGTCGTTTTAAGTTAAAATTCACATCATGGATTGATGGGATTGGAGGGCAAAGCCATTTACTTCCATTTGAGCAGTTTCGTGGATCAATGCTTCAATTTGATAAGATTGGTATCTATAATCTGTACAAACTCGAGCAAAAGCATCAGACATCACGTTGGAGTCTTTCTTGTCATTGTTGAGAGAGACACCCTAAAACCTCAAACCCTATTCTCAATGTATTTTCCTGTACATCTTTGATTTTTTATTTGACTGGGTACTCCCATGTATTTGTACATAAATTTTGATCAATAAATTTTACATTTATATAAAAAAAAAATAATAGCGGTGGATAGATAAGAGCTAAAGAGTTAGAAACATATTCATCCGAAGATGTTTGATTACATGATTAAAAATAAGAAAAGAAACGAAGATCTTGTTCATAGGATCATCAAGTTCAATCCAACACTATTTACCATTACGGTGTCGAGTACTACACACCCCTTATTGAATGTTGATTGTTAAGAAGCATGGGATAGTTAAGGACATTTTTCACAAGTTCTTGAAGGGTAAAAACTGAAAAATACATCTTTAAAAAAATGAGACCAGACCATTCAATTTATCGTGAAATAATCTTGAAATCACGTAAGGTTTGGAAGGGACGTGAAATTAGACCTCCAACGTAGGTAAAAATATAAATGTTAGGAAAATCGTATTCTGATTTTTTTTTTTTTTTAAATATTTGGTTCATTGATAATTTACAGTGATTAATGTATTTACATTTTTGTTTTAGCAATTTTAAATCTAACATTCAATAAAAGATTGTGTAATTTATTGCTGATGGACTTTCATCATAATGTCGACATATTTGGTAAAGATGATTGAGAATTTTGAAAAAAAAAAAAAAATGAACGGCCAATTTTATATAAACTATTTTTCAGTGTCTGTCACGTGCAAGTCATTTTCATTCTCCCATCAAATGTCCAATATATAACATGAAAATTAATAACAGCGAAACCCGAACCCAAGAGTTCGCTTGTTTTTCAAGAGAGGACAAACTTATTTTAGAAAAAAAAAAATTATTTTACAATTTGATAAATGTCCAAAATTTTATACCAACACATACTTATGGTCTTGAGTAGTAATTTTAAGTTACGATTAAACTCTATCGTTAAACAAATAAAGAAATCAAACTAACAAGAAAAGATGTCCCTAAATGGAAAAATAGAAAAGTCTCAACGCTGAAATGTGGGGTAATTATCTATCTAGGTAGGGGAGAATTATTGTTTATACACTGAACCACACTCCCCAGATGTTGAGAGAAAGAGGAGTAAGTATAGGGTTCTGTTAGAAACACTTTTTCGCTGCCAAATTTTCATAATCCTACAGCAAAAAATCGGTTTCTCCCTTCATTTCACTGTCAAACCTTTCATCTTCGCTAAATCTTTATTTGTATTCCTTTTCCATCTGATCATGAAGCTGATGACCTTGTAACAGTGTACAGTTTGTCAGAAAAGTTTTTTTTTTTTTTTAATTTTAAAAAAAGGTAAATAAATGCATTATATTTCCACCAAACAGCACAAAAGGAACTCCACTTGTTAAACAACTGCTCCTCCTAGTTCTTTAGGTTCTTCTTCGTCAATGGTGGAATGGTTTTTGCAGATTTCAGTTCTCTTTCCATTATTTCCACGTCTTCCTCCCAAGAGGGTTCTTTTTGTGACACTGATATGGATAAAGGGAGACATAATAATTTGTGGGGTAAAGCCTCTGATTCAAGTGACGGGTTTGGAGAAAATAATGAATCCATTGATCTAAATGCTAGCTTAAATGAAGAAGATGAGATGAACATGCATGCGTTTAGCAGTGGGAAAGACACAAATACTGGGCAATCAAAGCTGTGTGCTAGAGGACACTGGAGGCCTGCAGAAGACGCAAGTCTCAAGGAACTTGTTGCTCTTTATGGCCCTCAAAATTGGAACCTCATTGCAGAGAAGTTGGAAGGAAGATCAGGTAAGAATTTGAGGAAAACCACTATTTATTGTACTACTCTCCTGTGCAATACTTCTTTTAGTTTGTTGTTGTTGCTCAAGAATTTTTAATGACTGTTTTCTCATATCTCAACTTTTTTGCTGTATTATGTGGAAATGTGAAGGGAAAAGCTGTAGGTTAAGATGGTTTAACCAGTTGGATCCAAGGATAAACAGAAGGACATTTACTGATGAGGAGGAAGAGAGACTAATGGCTGCTCACAGACTGTATGGCAACAAATGGTCAATGATAGCAAGGCTTTTTCCGGGAAGAACAGACAATGCAGTGAAGAATCACTGGCATGTTATTATGGCTAGAAAGTATAGAGAGCAATCCAGCGCTTATAGAAGGAGGAAAATGGGCCAATTTGTATGCAAAAGACCAACGGAAGATGATCTTCCCCTTTTCAATGCAGATGCAGCCAGCAAAACTAAACCAACATTGCCATCTTATTGTGTGAACCCGAATAGAGTCTTCAGTGATCTAACTGCTGCTTGCCAGTTTTCGACTCAAAACGGTGGCGATGGTGGTAGTGCTGGTAATGGTGGTGGAGCAACTTCTAGCCAGCTATGCAATATCCCTCCTCCTTACAGTGGATTTTGGGCACCACAAACTTCTCTTGGTCTCTTCCCTTGTGTGCTGCCTAATACTTCCAGTCCTATAGGTCTTCTACTTACCTGCAGTTTCTCCATACAGATTTAACTTTCATTTTTACCTCTATCAAGCTACATTTTTGTTTATACAGTCTAGTCTTGTTTAGTATTGAGTATCAAACGTCGCTTTATTACATTTTTGTTTATACAGTCTAGTCTTTTCGTTGATTGAGGATTATATTTTGTTGTTTGTTTTACACAGGTCCTATTACAAGTGAGACTACACCAATTTTCGACCAGGGAAAATCTTGGGATGATCATGATCCAATGGTTGAAACCAACCTTTTCCATTCATGTCCTCGTTACCCAGGCTCCCTAATGACTGCGATGCAACAATCAAACTATCACTACCCTTCAGATTTCACAGCATCAGCACATCAAGTTTCAGTCACTGACCATACTGCATCATCATCAACACTCACAGTGGAAAGAAATGGTGAGACCATTGCACCAACATTTATAGACTTTCTTGGAGTTGGAGCCACTTGAACTTGCCACGGAAATTAAGCTCAAAGTGGTTTCTTGAATTCACTTTTAAGTGATTATTTTGAGTTGGAATATATACCAGTAGGTATTCTTTTAGTTGGGTAACAAGGAAATGTTAAAACCGAGTTTTGAAGTCATCTCCCTAACCCTTCTTTTTCTTTGTAAACTCTCTATCATCAGATGGAACTGTTGAGAAATGTGAAACAATAAATTCTTGTCACTTTCTCTCTAATCATTCTACTTTATCTATATTTTTCAACGGGAGCGGAGAAACTAGCGCTGGGTACCAAATATACACGAGTTACGCGTTAATTCAGAGAACAACTAAGTATGATTAATTTTGTTTTACATAAAAGTGCCAAGAGTGATGAAGAGTTTGTGTATGATTTTGGGAACAAAAATGTTGGAAATGCCAAAAGACAGAGAGACAGTGGCAAGAGAAGACATCCTTTTCTCATGGGCCTGCAAAAATCAGGCACAAATTCTGGTCCTAAAACATAACCCTTTCTAAACATTACATTCATTATAGTAACTGTTTAACATCCTTGTCCCAGAAGAATCTTCTGAGAAATTCATGCTATCCACATGGGATGGTGACGAAGTGTCTAAGCTTGGTCAATAACACCCACCCATGGGTTACAAAACCAGAAAGCTCAGACAAAACGAACGCACGCAAACTGGAAAGTGTGCACGATTTATTCGTGTTACATGATTTGGTTGAAATCATCGATGTTGATTGGTTACACCCCTAATTCTAACAAGTCGCGTTCTTTGTTGTGGATTGTGTTTTTGTTTATATATCTGAGTTATTGTAATCCGTCTTAAAATTAATTGTCAATGTCCAATTCTTCAAAGTTGTAACTAGTTAGCTCACATTTGCTCTAAACAAATTAGGATAGCCTGATCTTTTTAATGAAGAAAGACAAGGGAAATTAATCACAAGAGTCAAGAAAATTATGGAGTTGAGTTGTAAACTAGGTCAAGCTTTTAGCCCCTTATAACCAAGCTCGGCTTTTAGGTCTGGCCAGTCCACAGTCGGCCTGTATTGGGTCTAGGCTTTTGGCGTCTCAGTGGCTCAGCCACCTCGACTTGCGCAATCAAAACATTTTGATAACTCTAAAAGCGAGTCATTTGATGCACTCTAAAATCGAGTCATTTGATGCATGACAACAGTGACTTATTACCAGTGAAGGTATGTTGGATAGTATAAAATTGTATATAAAGAGTACAATGAACGAAATTTTATTTTTATTTTATATACTTCATTAATTTATTTGTTTTTTGTTAAGATCTTTCAAGTTCTTTCTATTTATTAAATAACATATAGTAAAATATCAAGAAAAAGTCAATTTGACTTGACACCATGATGGAGCCAATCTCAATAATTTTTAACTACTGCGTTTGGACTGGCAAGTTGACAGACCAATGTATGGGCTTCTCCAACTTGGTTCAAAACCATAAAACTTGAATGAGAAAAGGAGATCACATCTATACCTATTTTAAAAAATTTCATTTCAATAATTAGGTACAAAAAAATTTCTTTCAAAAATCAGGTGCACTAGTCATTCCTTTCACCGGCAAACCCAGCCTCCAAATTATGTATATGTCAATATTGAGATGGTGGTGAGAGATCTCCAGCATCGTTGAATGCTGTCGAACAACGACGAGTGGGTGACGAGCAGTAGCGAGCGATATCCAACAATCTTGGTGGTGCAATTTGCGTGTCTATGTGAAAGAGTAAAGGGTTAATGGATTGGGTGCGATCTGAGTGGTGCGATATGCAATTTAGGTGGTGCGATACAACAATTTTGTTGCATCTGTGCAGGATGTGTGTTGGGTTGTTGGTACGATAGCCGACGGTGGTGGGGGCGTTGCATTTATGTTTGTGCGTTTCTGTGCCGGAAGTGGAGATGGAGGTGGTGGTGGAGTATAGTGGGTGTGATAAAGAGCGTTTGTGATCAATTATTTGGGTAATTAGAACATATAAAATAGGCGATTTGTGACTAAATTTGTAATAGTCACTCAAAATTTATGTCTTTGTGACTTTGACCTTTTGCCACTTGTGGTATGTAATTGTAATCATAAATTGTGTTAGGGTGACATTCACCTATTTAAATAACCAATAAGTTACGAAATTGTTATCACCTAATTTTTGAAACTTTTTCATAAGTTTTTATTATAGAAAATGTATTTTGAAACTTTTGTAGTTGTGTATTTTATCATGAGAAAATTAGGTGGAACCATATTCTTTAGTTTATGTTTTTACAAATTAGGTTACAAATAAATTTCTTGACAAAACAAGTATTTAATCATAAAATTATTCACCTGAAACTTATTTTTACGGAATCACAAATTTCTCAAATTTTGGGTAATCTTATTTTCTTTAGAGGATTTAGAGAGATAAAATTTCTTCGGATAATCTAAATTTTATGTCTCTCGAAGTGTGTGAATAAAAAAAATAATTTTATTTTTTATAAATAATTTATAAATATATTTCAAATGTAGTCTTATATTTCCAAATGGTCAAAAGTTCGGTTCCTCGAATGCCTGTCTAAACTAATTATCAAGTGTTTCGTAAAAGGACTTTTGAGCGAGTTTGAAGAATTGGACAGAGGTTAAGGATTAGTTTATGCAAAAGTTCTCGAAGCACAAACTTAATGGAATTAAGCTCAACCAACAGGAAAAAAAACGATGCTTAGTGACTTGAGTGACATCAAAATACGAATTGTTATAATTTGGATGTGAGCCGAATTCTTTGTTGAAAATAATTGAGAGTTCTAATTAAATAACACGTTAATTAGAATCTTATTTAGAATGCAATTGTGAAATTCTATTCAAGTTCACTTGGTAAATTCTAATTGAAGTTCTATTTGTAAGCTCATTAGGAGTAGAAATTTGTGTTGGACTTGAAAATGACTTTGGAATGAAAAAACATCTTTTGGAAGACAATTTGGATGGAGACGGACGCCGTAGCACCGCTGGAGAGTGGCATCGCAACACCGCAACACTGTTTAGAGTATTTTTCTTCCCCCACTTCATTTTTTGCATTCTACTTCATCTACAACTTTACTATAAAGGTTTGGACGTCCCTAATTGTTTCCTATATATAATTGGCTCTACATTATGATTTAATAAGAAGTTAGAAACATTATAAACACATAATCTTTGTATTCTTTCTCTACATTATAATAAAATCTCAATTATCTACAAATTACACATTGTTCTTGTGATCAATTACTCCATGTCCTGGCTTATCTTTTCACAACAAAATGGTATTAGAGTATTCTAGTTTCCACAACAATTGGTATCATAGCTTTTTGTGTTTAAACTCTTGGGAAGATAGAGGTTTTTATCAAGTTAATATCTCAACTTGATCTTTCGTGATGGTAACAATGAAATATGATATTCCGCTATTAGATCGCAATACAAGATCCTCTTTATGGCGGATAAAGATGAGAGCAGTACTCGCTCTGATGGATTTGGATAACACATTGTTGGGATTTGACAAGATGTCCATAACTTGGACTATGGAGGAGAAACAATAGAGGGATTGAAAGGTCCTATCTCAAATATATCTTCATCTTTCAAATAATATTCTTCAAAATATTTTGAAGGAAAAAGTCAGTCGCTACATCATGGTTGAAATTGAAGCAATTATGCATGACGAAGAGTTTTACTAGCAAATTGCATCTGAAACAACGTCTATATTCTTATTGTATGACAAAAGGTATATCTCTCAAGGATTACTTAGATGTTTTTAAAAAAATCGTCGTTGATTTGGAGTCCTTAAAGGTCAAATATGATGAAGAAGACTTGTGATTGGTTTTGTTGTATCCATTGCTCGCATCATACATATCTTTTAGGCATGTAGATGTAGGTTTTCAATTTATTAAATGATTTGGGGTTAGTGGATCTATGCTTACCGAATGAAGTATGAAATTGGAAAGGGAAGGATACAAACTTAAAAAAGGCCTAAATCTTGGGCTAACAATGAAATTAATAATTAGGTAAAAAAATTGAATTTAGAAATTGGGTTGGGTTGGGTTGAGCTAGCTAGGCATGAATTTGACTTGAGAGTTGGAGCATTAACCACTAAATTAGTTAATTTTCTAATTTGTTTAGAAAAAAATAAAATAAAATAATTAATTCAATTTAAAAAATTATTTAAATTCGGTTCTTATTCGATTTTTTGATTCTTGGTCTAGAATCAAGAATCGAACCAAACCCATCGGTTCTTGATTCAAATACCCGTTCGAGTATTTAGTTTATGAAGAATCGTTCGGTTCGATTTGATCCGGTCCGATTCGGAAGTTTTGTCCAGACCCAACTAAAGTTATTGGGAAACAATATGTATTGGCAAGTCTTCATGATATGATTCGGAGTGCGCCACAATTTATCAAGATTTTAATGATCGTTGGAGAGAGAGTAAGGCTAAGTCTGAGATTACAAATAGTTGATAAAGCTGGTCATTTACATGTTCGAGCAACGGAGTCCATAATATTGAAGACAACAAGCCAATAGTCAAGTAACATGTTGGGGACGGAAGCCGGAACATGTTGAAAAACACTCGAATTTTCAGTCTCAGTTTGAGACCCATGTTTGGCATAGAGTACGTTCGAATTTGAAGATTTATATTTCTAGAAGATTTGAATCCCTCGACGTAAGCTTTCCAACGCATTTTGAATTACCTCAATTGGATATCGGGAGAGGAAGAGATAACTAAAATACTAAAAGCTATTCGAATCCAGGAAAACTGTTTTGACGCGAATTTCCTTATTTTGTTAGAATTTTAGTTTAGATAAGATTCTTGTAATCGTTAAAGTGATATTTTCGTTTTTCCATATTTTCCTAGGTTTAGTACAAATAGAAAACTTTATTTCATTATAAAACAGAACCCTTTTGATATTATGAATTAAATGAAATTTCTCTCTTTCTTGTTCTTGATTGAACATGTACCGAACTTATCAAATATTGTTATATTTGTGGCGTTCAACCTTTAGAACTCAAAGGATTATGCACCATTTGTGACGTTTGCAAATCGAGGTTCGTTAATTTTGTAATCAAGAGGTCATTCAAACTATGTTTTTGTTTAGTTGTTTGGTTCAATAATTTACGGGTCAAGATTCTACTGTCTACAACCTGAATTTGGGCTTTCTCAACGTTTTCAATTAATTGCGCGAGCTAAGTTCGAGACCACAAAGAGTTAATAAAACTGGTCATTTACATGTTCGAGCAACGAAGTCCATAATATTGAAGACAACAAGCTAATGGTAAGGTAACATGTTGAGGACGGAAGCCGGAACGGGGTTGGAAAACACTCGAATTTTCAGTCTCAGTTTGAGACCCATGTTTGGCATAGAGTACGTTCGAATTTGAAGATTTGTATTTCTAGATGATTTGTATCCCTTGACGTAAAATTTTCAATGCATTTTGAATCACCTCAATCGAATATCGGGAGAGAAAGATATGACCAAGATACTGAAAGTTGTCCTGATCCTGAAAAACTGTTTTGACGCAAATTTCCTTATTTTGTTAGAATTTTAGTTTAGGTTGTAATCTTTAAAATGATATTTTCATTTTTCCATATTGTCATAGGTTAAGTATAAATAGGAAACTTTATTTCATTGTAAAACAGATCCGTTTTGATATTATGAATTAAATGAGATTTCTCTCTTTCTGGTTTTTTATTGAACATGTACCGAACTTATCAAATATTGTTATATTTGTGTCGTTCAACCCTTAGAACTTATCAAATGATTATGTACCCTTTGTGGCGTTCGCAAATCGAGGTTCGTTGGTTTTATAATCAAGAGGTCATTCAAACTTCGTTTTTATTTGGTTGCTTGATTCAATAATTTGCGGGTCGAAGATTCTACCGTCTACAACCTGAATTTGGGTTTTCCGGCGTTTTCAATTAATTCTGCGATTTTCACGCTGATATCGTACACGAGTTTGCGTCATTTGGCATCAGAGCTTGGACTCCAAATTCAAGTTTTATCTATTCTTTTGTTTTGAGTATTTTATTTTTATTCTTGTGTCCAGTAATATTTTCGAGTCGTAGATCCAGAAAATTTAAAAAAAGAGTCAAAAGTTGTTTTGGGCTAATCTATTATCCAAATCAACTTTCGTTTGTTTCGTTGATCTTGTAGTCTAATTTTGAGTTTATAAAAAAAATTAGTGTTCATCTGTACGGTACTATTCATCCGTACCGAGTCCCATTTTTTTTTTTTTTTGATTTCTTGGAAATTATTCAATATCCTATTATCAAATCTAATTCCAAAAACTCGTTTCTTCCATTCCAATCCAAATTCAAGAACCACTTTTTTGAATTTATAAAAGCCCAACCAAAGTTGTCCAGTTCAATTTTCTTTTGAGCTTTTGAATCTCAATTCTCACACATCCCTATTGGAGTTTAAGTCAATATGAATGAAGGGGTGATTCAGCGATTGGAGAGGTTGTTGGTGGATATGGAGGATACGAGAGATAGAATGGATAAACTTGAAATGTGAAGTAGAAATTTTGTTGATAGGAGTTTGAGACATGAAGTTGACAATTCCACAATTTAAGGGAAGGAACGATCCCGAGGCATACTTGGTATGGGAAGAAAAGGTAGAAGCAGTGTTTAAATGCCATGATTACTCCGGGGGGATAAAATTGAAGTTGGTTGTAAACACATTTGTGGATTATGCAATTGTTTGGTGGGATCAGTTAATAAAATCTAGGCGGAGGAATGGTGAAATGTGTAATGAAACTTGGGTTGAGTTAAAGAATATTATGAGAAAGCGATATGCGCATAATTATTTTTATAGGAGGGATCGGCATGAACGAGAGGTTAGAGAGAAGCCTTAGAGATGCGATGGGGATGTGTATCCAGTGGAAAGTCGGACATCAATTGGGAAGCATGTTGGGGGTAAATTGGATTATAAGTGTGAGTTATCAAAAATTCGTGATTTGATTAAATCTCAAATTAATCACGTGGAGGAACAAAAGAGCAAAAGAGAAAATAGTGAGGTTGTTAATTTTGAAGAAAAAGGGAAAATCCACAAGAGAGCGAAAAAGAAATTGAATGTGAAATTTTAAGGGGAAGTAGACCTGCAAAAAGAAATTGAAGGAGAGTATTCGAATGTGACAGAGGAATTGGAAGTAAACCAAAAGGAGGAGGTAGAGTGTGAAGAAGATGAAGCTTTGGTGAAAAATAACAATTCCCTCCCTAGTTTGGCTATTTATGTTATGCAGGCTACCGAAGATTTTATTCCAGCAAACTACCCCATTGGAGTACTACTCGATCCAAAGATTGAGCTTCAGTTGAATTTCTCTTATTTTCCAAAAATTGACTTTGTGACTCCCGAAGAGATGATGGAGTATCAAAGGTACTGGAGGAATTTCATATGCAGAGGGTTGAGTGAAGAAGATGATCGAAGGGACAACATTGGTACATTAGAAGTGATATTGCTACAAGTGCATTGGCCAAGTAAAGCAAGGAGAATGCATGGATATTCATCAGATGGAGTTGCTATGGGAGCATCCCAAATTTGCAAGATCAAGCAGTCGAGGCGAGCACACTTTGATCCAGGTGAAGGTGATTGGGTTTACAATCGAAGGCGACAGGTTCGAGCTTAAAGGAGATCCGATTGCATCATAGAGGTGATAGACCGTTTCATGTTCTTGCATTGATTGGCGGCAATGGTTATAATCTGGGCATTGAAGGTACGGATTCGAGGACGAATCCTCTTGAAGAGGGAGAATATTATATGATCCGGGGTACGCCACAATTTATAAAGGTTTTAATATTTGTTGGAGAGAGAATAGGGCTAAGTTCGAGACTACAAAGAGTTGATAAAGTTGATCATTTACATTTTCGAGCAACGGAGTCCATAATATTGAAGACAACAAGCCAATGGTCAAGTAACATGTTGGGGACGGAAGCCTGAACGAGTTGGAAAGCACTCAAATTTTCAGTCTCAGTTTGAGACCCATGTTTGGCATAGAGTAAGTTCGAATTTGAAGATTTATATGTCTAGAATACTTGTAGTCCTTGACGTCAAAATTTTCAATGCATTTTGAATCACCTCAATCGGATATCGGGAGAGGAAGATATAACTAAGATACTGAAAGTTGTTCGGATCCAGAAAAACTGTTTTGATGCAAATTTCCTTATTTTGTTAGAATTTTAATTTATGTAAGATTCTTGTAATCTTTAAAATGATATTTTCATTTTTTCATATTTTCATAGGTTTAGTATAAATAGGAAACTTTATTTCATTGTAAAACAGAACCCTTTTGATATTATGAATTAAATGAAATTTTTTTTATTGAACATGTACCGAACTTATCAAATATTGTTATATTTGTGGCGTTCAACCCTGAGAACTTATCAAAGGATTAGACACCATCTGTGGCGTTCGCAAATCGATGTTTGTTGATTTTGTAATAAGAGGCCATTCAAACTTTATTTTTATTTGGTTGCTTGGTTCAATAATTTGCAGGTCGAGATTTTACCGTCTACAACCTGAATTCGGACTTTCCCGGAGTTTTCAATTAATTTTGCGATTTCACGCTGATCCCGTACCCGGGTTTGCATCGCTTCAACTTTAAAATGAATAAGTTGGCCTGCAATTTTATATCATAGTTTCGAACTAATTTCCGATGGCAGAAGTCCACACTTTCCTTACATTATCAAGTAGTCTTCATGAAAAATATCTTGTTTTCTAGTTTTGGTCAAAGTTAAGAAGTAAAACTTAGCATTATAAAGTGTTGACACCGACCTCCAAGGTCATTTAGTTCGGATTTGCGTATTCAATGGAAGGATTATAATGCGAGCTTAAGGTGTGAGCTTAGCTCGGATCTCCAGTAGCTTACTCAGGAAGCTTGTGTAGTCCTCCAAAGCGTGACAATGAATAATGATTGAGAATCATTGACAGAATATACATGCTGCCAATCAGATACATGCATGTGTAAAGATCTCACGTCAGCGCCTACATTGTCCTCCAATTAGAAATCTTAGCTTCTCTTCTTAAATAATGCATTATATGCTGGGGATCACCTTTGCTAGTAGTTCGTGGTCAACTGGCAAAACTGAGCTCGGCCACCAATCTTGCAGCACCAACAAATGTACTTATTTAGTTCGGTGTTTTGATTTACAAGATATGTGTACTATATGCATGCATATCTTCCCCTATATAAGAATAAGGGAAACGAGAAAAGAAAGGGGAGGGACCTCTCGCATTTCTTTTCATAGATCAAATTTCTCTTATAACTAGGAGGGAACAAGATTATTGTATCATTACCTTGTAACCTTTTGATTAAAACACCCAACCAAATTTGTGTCAATTACTTAAGTTGACTTGGATTTTGTTCATACATTTTTCAATGTCAACATAAAGTGAGATATGTAACGATTTAATGGAGATGTAGATAATTTCGTTATTAAAAGATTGACTGCACAATTATAATGAAATGTTAGGGGATCTAGTTACTTTTTACTTTTTACTTTTTTTTTTGTTTTTTGAGAACCAAGCTACAATTAAGCCTTGAAGCAATAGATTGGAAAGCAATAGTTTAATTTCCCATAGTTCTTTAGAGTAATGTTATTCACCTTTTAAACATCAGTTTATGTAGCAATTACATACATTAAATGATAAATTTATTTAAATGCAAAGTCAAATAACTCATTTACTTCAATTCATAAAGTGCAACAACATAGACTAGTGCTCTAACACAAATGATATTAGACAACATTATTCTATTTCTTAAGGAATAAGTGTCTTCACTTTGAGAGGAGGTAAAGTACAAAAAGAACAAGAAAAAGGAAAGAAAAAACATATGGGATAGACAATCTACATCAAAACGTGCACACACCGACTCCAATGACCCACAACCCTTTAGAGTTATCGAAGCAAAAATAGAACAAAACAATATCTACAGTGATAATTCAATTCTTTATTCCAGCATCACATGCTACGGTTCCATTATAACTCATTTCTTCAAAATTTGTGGAATTGTCGCCTTCCAAAGCTGATAACAACATTGAAATCTCAGTCTCGCAATGGTCTCTCAATCAGAAATGTACATTGATTAGGTTTTGATCATGTACTCCATCCAATAGGAAATTAGCAAATCCAACCTCAGACAACTTTTTATTTTTGTGGGTAGATGTAAACCATAGTGTCAGTTGGTGCATCTAATCCTTGTATTTATGCATTATTTTCTTCTTGAGCCTTTCAAACATTGGAAGACAAAAACTTTGAGAGTATGGTCAGATACAAGTTTCAAATTTAAATCTTGCTATATATTAGGCTTTTGATGAAAAAAATGAATCTCGTTAAGCTTATATTCCGTGCTTTTAAACAAGCTAATTCGAGAAAATAAATAGGATATGGATATGGATATGGGAGAAGGATGCAAAAAGCAACATAAATTAAAAAAGGTTTTATTCTAGCATTTCAACCTTTTTGCAACACTGGGCTAGGTACTTTTCACCTGAAAGGGATGGATGTTTGGCAATTTATTATCTTTAATTCAACTGTATCTCTGCAAATGGGGACCTGAGAGCAACTCCATTGTGTGCATCAAAATACCATTTTGTACCAAAAATGGTGCAAAGTTCCTCCAAATGCAGCAACATACTTTGCACCAAAATAATTAAGGACAGTGTCCTTCTCTTCCAATTTGTAAAAAATTGGTTAAGAGTATTTGTGTCCATTTTTGTTATACATTTTGCAATACAATAAATTATTATTATTATTATTATTATTATTATTATGTACATTTGTAATAATTTTTTTTCATGTAATCAATACTACACGAATGAATTAAAATAAAAATACTCAATAAGTATTAAAATTGTTAACTGAAGGGAATTTGGCACAATGATGCAAATGTCCATTGGGTTGAATTGTTGGCCCAACTGGATTTTGAAGGCCCAACTACTTAAAATCTATCTTGTAAAATGGTGCAAGATATGTGTTTTTGAAGAATGCTGAAAGTTGTGTTTTCTACTTACCTTCTAAATGGACGGCCTGTATGTCACCAAGTGCAATCACCACAATCGTTGGATGAAGGGCACTCTAGGAGACTCATAAAAGGCTTCCTTAGGGTTTGTACTGTGCAAGCTTTTCAGATTTTCTCTCATTTTCTCGTGCTCTCTGCTATGTTCGAGAGACTTCTCTCCTTCTTCACTATAGAAATCAAAATACTCATTTGATTTCTTGTTCTCTCTTAATATTGTAATCTTGAGTGATTCCATTTGGTAGAGAGTTTGTTCTTGTGTGAACTTGCGATGTTTGTGTGAAGGGAGGTCTCGTGTGTGATATGAAAAGGGTTTGTCTGAGCGTCATCCTTTGTAATCTTACTTTAGGGCTTTGATTTGCACATTAGCGGTGGTTTATTCGTGAGATTGAAGCATTGCAGTTTGTGATTTGGCCTGAGGGCGACTTCGTATAAAAGATGCGTTTCTTTTCATCTTATACTTCATGTTTCATTTCTGTTCATTTTATTCAATTTTGCTATACATATTATTGGTGATTAGTGAGCTAATTCTGTGATCTCCTCCCAACAGTGGTATCAGAGCGTCTAGAGGGAGTTTTTGATACTGTTTGCACTCGATTTTGACACTGTGGTTTTTCTTTAGCCGCTCTCCGATTTCTTGAAACCCTAACTAAAGGGCTTTTGGTGAGATCCTTCCATTTCTTGAATTTCCTTGAGTGAAACAAATTGGAATTTGAGTTTGTGTTCTCGGACTCTATTGGGTGTTTTAATTTAATTGAGTTTTACTGCAATTTTTTTGGTTTCTGCCTTTGTTGATTTGCGGATTACTCAAGTTTTTGCCTATGTTGTTTATACTGCTTTGTTTGGGTTAATTTGCCTTTTGTAGTGTATTCTATCTAGTGTTTTGAAAACCCGATTCTTGGCTCCTTGTAATTCCTTTATCCAGAAACCAAGAGTTGTCTGGAATCTGAGGGCTACTTGGATTACAGTCAAAATTCTTGATAATCTTGATTTTTTGAAAATCATTCCTGCATTATTATATAAGATTGATTGAGTTCTGTATATAATTTTGCTCTATGTACTTGCAATCTGTATACTCCTTTTGTATCCCTTGTGTGGTGATACTTGATTGATCTACATTTCAAGTTACTGGTTTGGTGTTATACTGATCTGCACACGTCCATTTCATTTATATTTTTCCAAAAATGACTTCTTCAAAATTTGAAATTGAAGTTTTTAATGGCAAAGGAGACTTTAGTCTCTGGGGCCAAAAAAATGAGAGCTCTTTTACTTCAACAAAAATGTGCTAAGACTATTAATGAGTCATGTCTTGCTGATCTTGAATATAGTAAAGTGACTGAACAAGATGAAACTGCATGGAGTACTGTTTTCTAGCATTTATCTAACAATGTGATTAGAGAATTGGTGAGACTAAGACTACTGCTGAATTGTGGAAGAAATTGAAGATAACTTATTTGAATAAAGCCGTGCCAAATAAAGTTATCTCCTAAAACAGTTTTTTTTATTTTAAACTTGATCCATCTGTTGACCTTGAGTCTAATATTGATAGATTCAACAGATTAACCCGTGACCTAACCAAATGTGACGAGAAACTCTCAAATAGGCAGTTGGCCGTGGTTTTATTGAATTCAATTGGTGATACATATAAAGATGTTAAAAGTGCAATTGAATATGGGATGGACTCTAACCATTGAGACGATCATTAATGCTTTAAGGTCTAAAGAGTTAAGAGTTAAAATCTTATAGGAAAGAATCTGTTAGTGGCATTAATTTGATGATGAAATTCAAGTTTAATCCCAAAAATAGTAATTTCAACAAGAAATCTGGACATAAGAAAAATGACAACTTTAAGGACAAAAATAAAATGACGACAAAAGGAAAAAAATGTTTTCTACTGTTTGGAAGAAGGTCATTTTATTAAAGAGTGTCCTAAAAGACTTTATGACTCTAAAAATAAATCTAAAAATGATGGTGGGGCTACTTTGGCTTATGGTGACTCTAATATTGATAAAGTTTATGTGGCTGTTAGCTGTCCACCTTGTCAGGAGAGGATTCTTGACTCCGTTTGTAGCTACCATATGTGTCCTAATAAGGAATTGTTTACTGATTTTGAAAATGTAATTGGTGGTAAAGTTTTAATGGATAACCGCATGACATGTCAAGTAAAAGGTGTAGGAACTATCACTTTGAACAAAAAAGGTAATAATAAGTTGATTCTTGAAAAAGACTAGATATGTTCATGATTTACAAAGAAATCCGATTTCTTTAAGGGTTTTAGATGACTTTAACTTTGACATTGTGATCAATAAGGGATACATAAAAATCATGAGGGACTCTCAACTGATTGTAGAAGTCCCCAAGAGACATGGCCTTTACATTTTACAAACTAAATTTTTTTTGGATTCCACTTCAGTAGTAATTTCAATCCCAAATGATAAATCACAAATATGGCACAAAAGATTAGGCCATATTAGTGATAAAGGTCTTTAGATTTTGACAAAACGGGATGCTTTTGGTAAAGATAACATTGGAAAATTGAGTTTTTGTGACTATTGCATTTTAGGAAAGTATAATAGATTACCTTTCCTACATGAAATGCATAAATTTGTCTCCATACTTGAATATTTGCATGATAATCCGTGGGGACCAGCAACTGTGTGTACTCATTCTGGTTTTAAATATTATTTGCTTGTCATTGATGATTTTTCAAGAAAAAATTTGACTTTTTTGCTAAAATCAAAATCTGACATTTTTAATGTTTTTAAAGAATGAAAACTTTTAATTGAAAATCAAATTGGTAAAAAAATTAAAGTTTTAAGGACTGATAATGGTTTGAAATTCTTCAATTATGAGTTTGATGAATTGTGCAAATAATCTGGTATGTTAAGATATAGAACAGTCACACACACCACAACAAAATGGCTTGACTGAAAGAATGAATCGTACTATTTTTGATAAAGTTAGATGCATATTGTTATGTTCTGGTCTACCTAAAGTTTTTTTGAGGTGAAGCAGTTAAGACTATTAGTTATTTGATCAATAAATGCCCTTCTAGTGCTATAGATTTTAAGATCACTAAAGAAAAATGGAGAGGAAAACCTGTTGACTTCAGTAACTTAAGGGTTTTTAGGTGTGCAGCCTTTGAACACCAAACTGAAAGTAAATTGGAATCTAGAGCCATTAAGTGTGTTTTTTGGGCTATGGGGAAGGGGTTAAAGACTATAAACTTGGGTGAGAGAGCTTAAAGGCTATAAGGTCACTATAAGTAGAAATGTGGTATTTAATGAAGGAGACCTGCCTTGTTTTAAGTCTGAACAACAACCTGTAGACCTTATAGAAACATCTGATCAATTTGAAAATGTGAGAAAAAGGGTTGAGATTGAGGTGGAGCAATCTGGGGATGGTTCTGACCAATCTGCCCCTGAAAATAATGAGGAACCTGAAGCTAAAAATGAATCTGTTGAGATTTCTAAGGCTGGTTTAGAGTCTGAACAGCCTCTAGTTGATTACCAACTTGTTAGGGATAGGGAAAGAAGGGTTATTAGACCTCCAGCGAGGTTTGAAGATGATGTTTCCCTGCTTTCCTATCATGATATGATTGAGGAAGATCCTAAATCCTATGAAGAAGCTTTGAGTAGTAAAGATTCCAAATAATGGCTTGCAGTCATGAAAGATGAAATTGAGTCTCTTAATAAAAATAAGACATGGATTTTAGTAAAACACACGAGGATAAGAGGGTTGTGGATTGTAAATGGATTTTTAAAATTAAAAGAGGTGAACAAAGTGAGAATGACATAAGATACAAAGCTTGTTTGGTAGCTAAAGATTTTACTTAAAAAGAAGGAGTTGCTTTCAATGAAAATTTTTCACCTGTAGTAAAATTTACTATAGTTAGAGTCATTCTTGCTTTGGCCACTCAATTTAATTGGGAGTTGGACTAATTAGATGTAAAAATTGCTTTTCTAAATGGAGATTTAGATGAAACCATTTACATAAAACAACCTAGAGGATTTGAAGTGAACAAGCAAGCTGACTTAGTATGTTTGCTTAAGAAATCTTCATATGGTTTAAAACAAGCTCCAAGACAATGGTATACAAAATTTGACAATTTTGTCCTTGGACTTGGGTTTAAGAGAAGTAAATTCGATACTTGTCTTTATTGTAAGGGAAATAGTGGAGCTAATTCTCTTTACCTACTCCTTTATGTGGATAACATGCTATTATCAAGTCATGACATAAAAGAGATTGAAGAAATTAAAGACAAACTAAAATCTGAATTTGAAATGAAGGACTAAGGTCCAGCTAGAAAGATTTTAGGTATGGAAGTTAAGAGAGATAAAAGAGAAGACACACTCACTCTTAGCCAAAAATCATATATTTTGAAATTACTTAGCAAGTTTTCTATGGCTGAATCCAAAAGTGTTAGTGTCCCATTGGCTAATCATTTTAAACTATCAAACGGTTTATGTCCTAAAAGAATGGCACAAGTACTTTATCCTAATACAGTTGGGTCTATAATGTATCTTATGGTGTGTTCTAGACTTGATTTAGCATATTCTATAAGTGTTTTGAGTAGATACATGTCAAATCCCTGTGAAACACATTGGGGAGCCATGCAATGGCTTCTTAGGTACATTAAGGGGATCTCAAACTTGGGGATTCAGTTTAGAAAACAAGCTGAATGTGTTATTTTGAAAGGGTTTACTAACTCTGATTATGCAGGTGATAGGGATAACAGAAAATCTACTTCATCTTACATGTATACCTTGTGTAATGCTTGCATAAGATGAAAATTCCAGCTTCAAAAGATTGTGGTTTTGTCTTCAACTGAGGCTGAATACATTGCAGCCACCGATGTAATCAAAGAAAGAATTTGGTTAAAAGGGTTACTTAATGAATTTGGTTTTGTTAAAGAAGTTGTTCTTTATTCTGATAGCTAATCTGCAATTCAGTTAAGTAGAAATCCTGTTTTGCATAATAGATCTAAGCATGTTGATGTTATATTTTATTTTATTAGAGATATTATTTCACAAGGTATTGTGAAATTTGAAAAGATATCTACTAATTATAACCTTGTTGATGTAGGTACTAAAGTACTATATTTGAACAAATTCTTGGACTGTTTGACCTTGCTGAATGTTGCACCTTGCTGATCTGTGGATGCTGCAATTTTGTGATATTTTAAATAACCACTGATAAATGTGAATCATTGTACCAATGTGGAGTATAAAGGAAATTTGGCACAATGATGTAAATGCCCATTGTGCTGAATTGTTGGCCCAGCTACTCAAAATCTGTTTTGTAAAATGGTGCAAGAAACGTGTTTTTGAAAAATGTTGAAAGTTGTGTTTTCTACTTACCTTCTAAATGGACGGCCTGGATGTCACCAAGTGCAATCACTTCAACCGTTGGATGAAGGTCACTTTAAGAGACTCATAAAAGGCTTCCTTAGGGTTTGTACTGTGCAAGCTTTTCAGATTTTCTCTTATTCTCTCTACGCCGTTCGAGAGACTTTTCCTCTTCTTCATTGTAGAAATCAAAATACTCATTTGATTTCTTGTTCTCTCTTAATATTGTGTAATCTTGAGTTATTCCATTTGGTAGAGAGTCTATTCTTGTGTGAACTTGCGTTGTTTGTGTGAAGGAAGATCTCGTGTGTGATATGAAAAGGGTTTTTCTGAGTGTCATCCTTTGTTATCTTACTTTGAGGCTTTGATTTGTACATTAACGGTGGTTTATTCGTGAGATTGAAGCAGTGCGGTTTGTGATTTGGCCTGAGGGCGATTTCATATAAAAGATGCGTTTCTTTTCATTTTATACTTCATGTTTCATTTCTGTTCATTTTATTCAATTTTGTTATACATATTATTGTTGATTAGTGAGCTAATTCTGTGATCTCCTCCCAACATTAACGAAACGTAATTATTTAATATTTGCGTTCACAAAATCAATATTTAATATTTTTTTTTATAAAATAATAATCAAGGAATGAATTCAATATTTTCGTTAATGAAACGTAATTGTTTATTTAGCAAGTTATCCAGTAGCAAAGTAAATAAATTAATAGTTTTTCAGATAAATAAATTGTAAAGAATGAAAAAAATAAAGAAAATGATTAAACACTGTTCATTTGGTGCAATGGGTTGGAGATGATTTTCAATTTGGTACAAAATTTTGGTGTAAAATGATGCAAAACTTAAACTCAAATTTTGGTGTAGGATTAGTGATTGCCGATAAAGAACTTGTATCGTAAGAAATGCCCTACTTTTGAAAATGTTTCCAAATCCACCACTTAAGTTGGATTCTTAACCTTATGGGATCCTTATTGTTGGTATTATACATGCCACAAAACACAATAATATTGCAGAAAATGTAAAGAACACGAGATTTTTCGTCCTAATGCCCGTATGTTCACCCAATGTTGGGCTAATCACCACGTTGAGCATACACCGAAGTAATTATCGCTCCAATCCACTTGAAACTAACAATATTATCAAGATCAAGTTACAGTACAATAGATCCACAAAGGATTTACCCTCAGACCCAAAAGTAATCTCTCACAAAAACTCTAGAATACGATTACACAGAGTAACCAAAGGTTACAGTTCACACAAAAACAGAAACCACAAACCCAGGCCTCAATCTACACTAGAGATCACCAAGACATCTAGACTCAAAGATTAATGGTGAAAACCAAGAGTTTTGTACGAGAGAACACAGAGAGACGAAGAATGAGAAAACCCTAGAAAAGTCTCGAATGAATGAGAGAGTCAAACCAATAATACAATCACCATCCAACGGTCACAGCACATCCACGTGTTTCGATCTCAACCATTGAGATTAAGTGTATTGGGCTGCCGGGTTGCAAACTGAAATGGGCCAGACTTCTCAACAATAAGTTCTCATCATAGGGCCATAATAATAGCAATAGAATTGGGCTGCATCATTGGGCCCAAATGTTAAGCACCAAACTTAACACTTATCATTATCACTGGAAAACTTTTCTAGTTTTTCTAGTATTTATGTTAGGAGTAATGTTGCGCGAATGAAAAGGCGCGCGGCAAAATTGGTTAGATTTATGACTGATGTGGAGTTCCAGCTCAACTAGTGAAAAATCGAACTTATGCCACCTAAGCAATAATAGTATTCAACTCGACCTATGTTGATACATGGAGTCTAGTAATCGACCACAGTTAACTGAGGTTCCAGAGCTTTCCAACGGAAAATATAGTCTATGAGTTTGTGCAAATAGCTTTCTTTCACCAAGAATAAGCACCATTAACCAGCAGAATAGAAGCTTTTGTTTATCTACTGATCATGTCAACACGATCTCTGCTTTAGTACATTCAAAAGAAAATCTCGAAGACATCTTTCTATTTTGTATAAAACGACTATGTGCAACAAAAACCACTTACTGGCATAAACGAAATAACACGTAGAAGTTAGAACTACTTATTCTGTTCGAAACAGACGCTTTAGAAGTCTCCGAGGGAAGCCTTTATTATCAGTCCTTACCTTTTTCTACCTGCTCTCTTTTCAAGTTCCTTAATACTTCATCAACTGTTTCCATCATTGTTAAATGGACAAAAACAGGATGTAATGTTTCGGCATCCTTGCTGATTTAAGTTTCGGTACTGTAGAACAACTAACTCAAACATTGTCTCGTTAAATACTCTCGCGGAAGTTAAACGACCAGGACAAAGCTGCTGGACTAGCTTGTCACACTAAAGAAGTACTGTCTATGTTAACGTACTGCTGAATCAATCCTCATACTTGATTCCAGGTGATGACCATATAGAGCTCTTTGCAGCCATATTTAGATCACAAACCTCTATGTTTTAGGTATCCATGCACATCTCTCTGCAATTTTTTCTCGGAAACATCTGATGTTTTATGTTTGGTGGTCCAAGTATGTTCCCGTCCCTAGAATGTTTACCGAGTGTAGGGGAAGCAGGATTGGTACTTAAGAAAGAATTGTCAGACGATGATGGATGGGATAGAAATGGCACATTCCTACCGCTAAGTACGGTACAGCCCCAATTGGGCATTGTTGGATCAAAAGTCCCACGAACTCCAGAAGATCTACTTGAGTGATCCTTACCTATTTCTCTTCTCCCGTGGTGCATGGGGTCTCTGTTTTCTCGCCCATAAAATCCATTTCTGACACAATTTTGCGATCTCTCAGCAATATCCAAGGCAGAAGCCATGGATTCACAAAGGGGACTCTCTTCACCAAACATAAGGACAGTGCCATTTGGTTTCAAGGAGGGAAAGTACATCCCCGTTATAGCAGTAGCTTGAGCTGGTTGGAGGGTATCCTGAACGATCATATAACCGTAATTTGAAGCAGAAGCATTTTTGTTCTTGCATCGACCTGAACCAACAGGCACATTTCTCATTGTTCCTCCAGACGTCCAATATCTCTGACACCTTTTGCAGAAATGTCGGGGTTGGTTGACATTGTAATTGTTGAAGTAGCAAAACTTAGTGTCCATGCTCTTACACCGAGGACAGGGAAGTATTTTGTCAGGCTTTTTCGGCGTCTTTTCTTGAAAGACACTGCTCTCCCTCGGTTCCTCTGTTTTACAAGTTTTCGGAGACAACAATGAGTCTTTACCCGAAGTCTCGAGGTCGTCTGTGAGCTCTGATGATGTTACTGGCTCCATCAGTGTTTCTGCAGCTGATTTGGTGGCAACATCTTCTCGTTTCGTCTTAGTTAATTCTCCTTCTGAATCGCTCTGATAAAATGAAGGAATTTAACGTGAGATACAAAAAAAGCAACAAGAATTTATTTCAAACATTTTAGTTTTAATTTCTAGGATGACAGTCATCAGCAATTCAAGAGTTCCAAAAGTTTAAGAAATAAATAAAATCTGAACATGCTTCGACTTCATAACACTCCTTAGGCATGTTCGATAGGGAGACGGGACATCATTGGACAATACTAAAGAAGAAAAACATTAAAATGTCCCCTCTTGTTCGGTGTACTAAACACGCACCCTGTGTCTTAAATTTTCTGAAAAGAGGAGTCCAACTATTAGAATCCCACATTGCTTGAGAAAATATAAATGATCCACTTAATAAGGTGAGGGCAATCCTTCCCTAATAAGCCGGTTTTATTAGGTGGAGTTAGGCCAATATTCTTAACATGGTATCAGAGCTAGGCCCAATTATGCAATGTTGGGTGCCACCCAATATCGATTTGTTCACAGTTGTTTGGCATGGTCCACGCTGTGCGTGAGGGGGCGTATTAGAATCCCACATTGCTTGAGAAAATATAAATCATCCACTTAATAAGGTGAGGGCAATCCTTCCCTAATAAGCCGGTTTTATTAGGTGGAGTTAGGCCCAATATTCTTAACACCACAAAAATCACCAATTTGCAAAACCGAAAAGGCCATTTTTTTTCTTCAAAAGATAAAATTTTTCTGGCTTTCTTACAATTGGGAAAATTTTATAATGGTAATATCCGCATAACATATTCATAGTACCACCCACAACTCTGCATGTACCAATTAAACTCTCATTTATCTAGTTAGAAGATCAAAAATTGACTAGAAAATCAAGCGATAACAGAGGGATTCATAAATCCTTACAACATCAGACAACAAATCCCAGAATTTAATCAAACTGAAACAAACCCTTTCATCAGTTTACAACTTCAAACAAAAAGATTTCTCCTAGAATTGCAAATATATCAATAATATAGATTAAAAACATCAAGAATGGACATACACGCACAGAGGCATATATTTGTTCTGCAAACCTTGATATAGTCACGTGTAGTTGAGGATACTGAGGAGCTAAAGCTTTGCTGCTGTTGAAGATGACAAGCTGCTGCAAAACCCTTATCAGGTGGCAATGATATAGTCGTCCCAAACAGCTTAATTGCAGAGTATTTTATCACTTCTGACATTTTTCCTCCTCTCTATATTTATGTAATCTGTATCTATCTATCTAAGGGGAAAGTCTTTTTGCTGACAGCAGTTCACTTTCTCTTTCTTCTATGTTGGGAACTCGAGTTTCTCAAAGGATTTTGATTTTGTTAAGGTTTTGATTCATTGCTTTGATTGATTTTGTTGGGTTGGAACTGATGGATAGAAGGAGAGGAGAGAGAAAGTGTGGGGTGACACGTAAGCACAGGAAGATGAATTCACAGCCACATGTTTGTTTGTGGCATTTGTAGAATCAACTACGAGTTGACAACAAGCTAATTCTTATGTTTAATGGGTTTTTTTATTCTCCTGAGTCGTAAAAGATGGCTGCTTTTTGATTTTTCACTTTCTTTTGGCCACATCAGCTCTCAAATACAGATTAAAATCAGATTTTAATAAAAAAAAATGATGAAATATATGATTAAAAAGTTGTAGAACAATGAAATATATGATTAAAATTAATTGTTGACTTTAATTTTGATAAAAATCTAAATTATAATTTCTATTTATTTCATGGGTCCTACAACGTTTTAATCATACATTTCATCAATTTTTATCAAAATCTACTAATAACCCGATTTTAATCCTCACCAAAAGGTACTATATAAAACTTTATGCAAAAATTTATACGAATGATCCCGTTGTATTGCTCTAATAGCAAGTCAGTTCTCAACTTTTATAATGTAGCAATTTAGTCATGACTACATTTACATTTTCCAACCTTTTCATTGTATTCATTAGGGGTGGGCGTGGGTTGGGTTGGGTCGGTTTTTCCCCCAACCCATACCCAACCCAACATGGTCGGTTTGACATAAATTCAACCCAACCCAACCCATGTAAAGATTGAAACCCAACCCAACCCAACCCAACCAAATGTCGGTCGGGTTGGGTTGGGTTGGTCGGGTTAGGTTGGGAGTTGGGACGACCTATGAACAAACATTAAAGCCACCAAAGTACTAAATTTAAAGCAACATTAATATATTGCGTTAAAGAGAGATGGATTGGAAGATAGATCTCATCCAAAATCACAACCAATGTTGATGATTTGGTGAGACGACGCCCGCCGCGTGAGAGAGATGATAGAAGATATGTTAGTATTTTTTTTTTTCTCTCACTTTTTTTTTTATCGGGTCTCTCACCTTTATTCTATTTTAGTTTGGCAAAGTTTTTTAGTTTTTTAATTAGTGGGTCGGGTTGGGTGGTTTTTGTCGGGTTGGATGTGTTAACCCACAACCCAACCCAACCCAACCAACTTAACCTTGCCACCCAACCCAACCCAACCCAAGAAAAAATGGAAAAAACCGACCCAACCCGATCGGGTTGGGTTGGGTTGGGCGGGTTGATCGGGTTGGGCGGGTTTTTGCCCACCCCTAGTATTCATATTCTCAAATTAAAACAACTCGCCCTTGATTACGGTTCATGTCCAAAAATTTCATTAAGACGAATTAAAAAAGACTTATAACGACTTATTGGGTCTAAAATCGCAACATTTTAGAGCCCGTTTGGTAGAAATTAAAATCGGATTAAAATTGAAAAACTAGCCGTTATTTTTTACTTTTATTAGACAAGTGAGACCCAATAACGACTAGTTTTTCAATTTTAATTCGATTTTAATTCGGATCAAACGGGCTAATCTTGTTACAATATATTATAAGAAGACTGCACAAAAACATTCCATTTACTTCTACATCTTAGTGCATGTTTGTCAAAGTTCATAAAATAAGTAGTGAGTTCCAAGGAATTGTATATAAAATTAGGTAAAAGTTGTGAGCCTTACGAAATGTGCAGATAAAAATAGAATTGATAAACTTATAAATAATTATAAACTTTGAAAAATATTTATTTAATAATGTATAATGACATTTAATCTCACGTATTAAACAGTATATAAGAAACTTGGGAAAGTTTTGTCACAATTTCATTCCAAATATTTGTAACCTGGGGAACTAACAGCGCCCTAAATAGTCCATAATCTCAACAATTTCTTGATAAAGGAAATTACAACTAGCTTTAATTTTTAACTTATCATTTCAAAAATCATACCTCGGCACATTACGTGTATGTAAACTATTAAGTATACATAGCACAATCGTTAACTTTATTCTTTAAAAAATAAGGTATATACTATAGCTCTAAGCTCTTCCACACCTCACCTAACATCACCCACTTATTCTTTTACCCATTCTCTAAGTCACAATTCACACCCGTTGACGTCACGAATAACTATGCTGGTCAGTATTTCTAGTCGCCCTGTCTTTGAATCTAATAATTTCTATCATATGTCGATTTCGGGCTTGTTTGTCAGATTTGGTGGTGCAGGTGATGGTATGGTGGTGGCGGCGGCGGCGGTAATGTGGCATGATATTTGGGTGGTGCCGTGGTGGTGGAGTGGAGTGGGGGTGGGATGAAGAGCGTTTGCAACAAATTATTTGGGTGATTGCTACCAATAAAATGGATAATTTATAACTAATATATAACATGTGATTAATAAAATGAGTAATTTGTAACCAATAAATAATAGGGATAATTGCAGCAACGATATCAAACCTTTCATTTAGTAGTAGATTTTGTCCAAACATTTTCATTTGTGCCACTTGCGGCACCAAACATTTCAAAAAATAGCACACGAGGTCCAAATGGATGAATTCTGTTAGTTTGACCGTTAATTGACATTGATAATAATTTTAACTAATTTTAAAAGGTTAAATGATAATTTTAATTTTTATAATAAAATAACTAAAATCAACTAATTAAAATTTAAAACCCATTTCCACCTTCTTCTTCTCCATCAAACTTGTGCATTTTCAACCAATAGGAAAATGAAATAGGATACTCATAAGGATTTATAGGAGTGGTTACCTTAACTAGTGGTATAACTGCCGTTGATGCGAATCTACGTAGCAATTGAAGCAACGAAACCTACACAAGATTGATTCGATCCCGAGAAAGTCAAGAATCAATGTTTAAGTTTAATTCAAAAATATTGAAGTAAAGAACCAACACAATCGTCGACAATATATTGATCTCGTAATTACAAGACTCAAAAATCTCACTCGATTTGTTTGAACGCAACAAGAAATAATTCTTGATAAGTTCAGAATTAATTAGATGAAGAAAAAAAACAATAATGCCTGTAATAAATCTCTCAATAATGGTGTATTTTACAATGAATGGAATGAGTCATATTTATATGGAACTCATAAAACATATTTAAAAACGGAATTAAGTCTTAAAAGATATAAAAAAAATATACCATACAAGAGTTTTCATTAAAATAGAAGATTGCACAAAATTTGAAAAATTCACAATCGGATTTATACTATGCGGTCGCATAGATCATCTTGGCTTCTCCTTTGTGGCCTCGGTATCGCATGCCTTGAAAAACTATGCGGTCGCATAATTGTTCCGTCCAGGTTCTCCGTCCATTACTTGAATTAAGTTGCTCCGCTTCGTTTCATCTTTCATGCTCAACATGAAACTTGTCCATTTTCTTGTCATGATCAATATTTCATCCATTGTGGCTTGAGCAAGTAGTCACATTGCTTCTTGACCTGCTTCACTCGCGACCTAGTTATAGCCATAGGCTCTTCTTCAACGATTAATGGATTCTTACTTGGACTTGACCTAGAATATGGATTTTTTTTTTTGGCACTGACCCCCCCTGTACATAATCAACTTGTTTTATGTCTTGTTAAAAATTGGACAATTTGCTACGCTGTAATCTATCCCACATTCTTCACAACGTGCCCGCTTGGCTTGTACTGCATTGGCTGGTTGTGATAAGCTCTCAACCTTATGAACCAAATAATCAATTTTTGCAAATAATGTTGTGTTAGTGTTTGCCTCATACACTCTTTGTGCCTTCCTATGAACAACCCATTCAGAAGCCAACATGATTGTGGTAGTAGCCACTCTATCAAACAACTCCAAGAGTTCATCAATTGTCTTCGTGGATAAGGAGCAATTGGATGATGAGTCTACCATACTTTTGTAAGATGGAAGTAAACTTGTATAAAAATATTGGACTTGGAGCCCTTACTAATGTTGTGGCGAGGACACTTTCGAATCATATTCTTGAATCTGTTACAAACCTCATCAAAGGATTTGGTTTTTCCTTGACAGAATATGGATATTTTATGCTTCAACTTCGCTACCTTCGCCGATGGAAAGAATTTGGTGTAGAATCTTTGAACCAAGTCATTCTAAATAGTGGTACTAGCAATGTGTTGTGAGTCCAACCCTTCAAGGCCTCTATAACGTAAAGTATGTGAGAATAATCTCAATCTGATAGCATCATCTAAAATCCCTTGGTGTTTGAAGTGTTGACATATCTCCAAAAATCGAGAGACGAGTGTATGTGGATTTTCATGAGCCCTGCCATAGAACTGATGTTCATTCTGGAATAAATAGATGGCAATGGTCTTCAGTTGAAAGTCCAGCTGCCCAAAGAGAGGATAAACGAAGCTAGATTGGTTTTAAATAATTTGTGGAGTCATGAAGTCCCCAACTAGCATATTTCCTTTATCAACCACTACTTCTTCATTCACTTGAACAATCGGATTATTCAGTGCGTCAGCCATCTCTTGTTGTTGTGCTTCTCTTGCTTCTCTTTGTCTATGGTGAAAGGTGCGTTCGATTTTCGGATCAACTAATATCAGTTCACCGTCTCCCGAATTTCGCATAAATTACCTGATAGAAAAAAAATAAAAGTACTAAAATAAATTGATAAAGAAAAATATGATAAAAGTAAAAAGTTCGAATAGTGCCAAGATAAATGAAATTAAACTCAAATACAATTCACAGCAATGGCGCAAAAAACTTGTTTACGAAAATATTTTTTTGTTTATATTACTACAAGTTTACGGTTCATTAACAAATATTAAAATAGATTTTTTGAGTCCAAGCATAGTTCCTACAGAAACTGTGCTAGTTCGAACTAACTTAGAACTAATCCAAACAATTGAAATTAGTTATATTTCTAAGTAGGGCTGGACATGGGTCGGTTCGATTCTCTTCAGAACCAAACCGATTTTAAATTTTCGGGTATTTAATAAATGAAACTGTCATGTCCAAATATAATTATGGAACCGTTCAGGTTCGGTTTCGTTCAATTCGGTTCGGTTCCGTACCATAATTAATTTTTTTAGTATTTACAGAAACGCTACATAAATACAACTAATGACACGTTCATTCATAACTTTTACAAATTAACGTAGCTCAATTTTTTAATGTTTATACTGCACTCACAGATCTAACCAGTAGTTACCGCTGTCGGTGAAATGAATGAGCTTCAAATTGATTTGAGAATAGGGATATATGTTTTATAATTATCAAATGATTTGGATTTATACGGGAGTGAGTGTACTGCTTACCAAATAAAATTGAAATGGAAAGGGGAAGGATAATGCCCAAATGTTGGGCTAACAAAAAATTAATTTGGCTGGACTTGACTCGTTTGTTTAATTAATTTGCTAATTTTTTTTAGAAAAAATTAAAAAAAATTAATTAATTCAATATAAAAAATTAAAAAAAATTATTTAGATTCGATTCTTATTTGGTTCTTGAACTAGAACCAAGAACTGAACCAAACCCATTGGTTCTCGATTCAGATACCCGTTCGGGTATTTAACTTATGAAGAACCGCTCGTTTCGGTTCGGGTCGGGTTCGGTTTGATTCGATTCGGTTCGAAAGTTTTGTCCAGCCATATTTCTAAGAATAAATTGTCACTAACTATTATAATTAAGAATGCACGTCCTACTTAATTAAAATCAATGCAAATGTTATAATTAAATGCAAATTTTAGAAAAATATGATGATGAAAAACATACTAAGATTCTGAATCCCCTTATATCAATCATATTTAACCCCGAACCTTATGAATTTAACAATACAATTTAATTATGAAGATCAACATTCTTAATTTGTGTAACAATCTCTCGAGTACAATTAAACCTATTTTTACATGTGACCTGACTATATTTTTATGATGGATACGAACATATAAAAATGAATTAATGGATTTGTGAATATTTAAAGATCACGTAAAGTATAGTGATATATTTCCATTCTCTATCAAACTCTACGACAATGGACACCAAGTCTAACTTATTTTCAATTTTCTGAAAGTAAGCAAACCATAATATTCATACAATTAGTTATCAAGTAATTGTAGAGGAAAATAAATGCACGTCAATCAATAAAGAAAAATAAATAAAATCAAGAGTTAAAAGTTCATGATACAAGGTTCATTGTAATCTTAGCAGTAAAAATTATTTAAATACTCATAATATCGAAACAAAACACATAAAAATGGAACGACATCATAAAAAATTGACAAAACCTGATTAATATCCAAATTCCTTGCACAAATAAATATGAAATTATTCCTTCAAGTTGCTGCCATTTGCTGTCTCTCTCCGTTTTCTGTGTGTGTGTGTGTGTATAATCACCCTTCAAAGCCGCCAACGTTTGCCTTTTGTAATTGCTTCAGCCACTTGTTTTGTTAATTGAAAAATCCCATTCCAGCCTCTGTTTTTCCATGCGTATATACCAAAGCCACCAATGTTTTGGTCCAACATTGAAATAACAGAAAATCAACCTAAGTTATGTAAAATTTAACATTTGACGACATAAAGATTTAATGAAATGGACCAAATAAGTGCACAAATTGCACTTATCAGATTTTGCAATGGAATCTCTTGCAAAATGAGCCAAGGGATTCTTTGGTGGATTAAACAGCCACCTATATATAGACACTTAATGCCCCAATCGTTCTGGATAACACTTGCAAGTTACATCAAAACTTTCTCTTGGTCTATTTACAAGGATCTCATCTTCCTCTTGATAAGTGTATTTTATACACTTATTTGGACTCCAAAATTTGATATTTCGTAATTCTTTTAATAGAATTATAGCCTAATTTATTAGATAATGTGTTATTAGGTGAAACTCAACGAATAAAAGTGAGATTGAAAGAAAGAAGTGAAAATGGCAAGATCTAAAGTTTGAGGGCTAAATTGTAAATACTCAAAAGTTGTGTCGAAACTCACGATGAAGATTCAAGAATGCTAGGCGTCAAGTAGATACAACTAAAGATCTAAAGATGTGAAAACAAATCAATTTTCAACCGCGCAAGGATGTCCACATTTTTAGTTAGAGATTGAGACTTATTTTTGGCCTGATAAACGTTCTAATTGGAAAAGAGCTACTCTATCAAAGTTGTAACCCTTTGAGTTATCTTTTCAATGCATTTTGAATTGCCTTAATCGAATATTAGGAGCAAAAGTTATGAAAACAATACTAAAGCAGATGCAGGTTGGACAGCAACTCAGCAAATTGAAAAAAGAAAAAGAAAAAAGAGAGATACAACGAAGGATCGAAGAATTAAATCAAGAGAAGTAGATCATCGAAGGATTCAAGATCAAAGCAAAGATTGGAAGCGGAAAAAGATCTTGGTGCAAGAGTTTATTCTTTTCCATATCTTTATTCCGATAATCCGGTGATGTATTCAAATTTATTTATTTGTTTTTCTTTTTACATTACATATAACTAAACTTTAAATTAGGGCGAACAATGTAGTCTTTTGGGACCCTTAATTGTTTAATCTAAGATTTATGTGGTTTATTCTTTCATGTGTTGGTTTTATTATGAAATTAATACATTAAATAACATGATCAATAATTTGATGATTTTGTGAGTCTCTCACGAATCGAGAGGTGACTTTGAGATTTAAACCATATAATAAAACTCGATAAAGTAGTATAACGTGTAAAGATATATATATTAATTATTGCGGTCGTTATAGAAATTCTTAGAACTCTAATTCGTTTAACTAAGAGTAATTGACATAGAGATATGATATTGAATTAGTTAAATAAGTTCAATGAGAACTTGAGATGGGTAAATTGAATACCATAGAAGAATTCGATCGAACACTACATTATGTTAGAATCTTGAATTAGGGATTAAGGTGATCATTATATGAACTTGTTTTGCCATAATATTTCTTACTTGTTCGAGTCTTTATTAAATCAATGTTTGCAATTTTTATTACTTTCCATTAGTTTACAAGCAAGAAAAACTATTCACAAACATTATCATTCTTTATTTGCAAATAGGAGTTAGGAAAAATAGATTAAGACTAAAGTATAGTCATCGTGGGAACGATAATCCGGACTCAAAGGTCCACTATATTACTTGTTACGATATCGTACACCCAATAGGAGGGCGCCACGTAGGCGCCTTATTTTTGGATCGGTGCTTGAACCTGTCACTCTAGAATTTTTCAAAAGTTTATTGTAACTGACAACCTTGCAACTTTGAACTTATAGATAATTTTTAGCATTTCTCATTGCTGCCTTAGAATTTATATGATAAGCTTGACTCGACATGGTTAAAAAAGAGAGTTGGGTCACAGAATTTGTGAGTTTTTATATCCAGTTTTATACAAATCTAGCAAACCAAGCATGCCATTAACGCGGTCGTTTTCCTCGTGAGATTATTTCCCACTAAGCAATGAATTTTATTGCTGGCGAAAAGCAAAAAAGCTACAACTTGTATATGCATCCTTCAGTGTCACACTTCACTTTTCCGACAGAATCAACCTTCCACTTTGTTTTTCAGCTTGGAGTTTTATTCCATTACGCAGTGCTCCAATAAACTAACTCAATGACCTTATATAAAAATAGGGGTGCCCCCAAAAGAAGTGCAAGTGTGAAGTGAACTGAAAATATAGTACAAGCCGATCACCCATAAAACATTTAAAATCCTGCCAAAGATCCCACAAAAGTAACCAAAAGATCAGACAGTACACAATTTTCCATGAAAGGGGATGTGAACAATTTGTTAGGTATCCCCCCACAATATGATTATTTTTCACCTTTTGGACATCAGCAGAATAATTGGCTTGTTTCTCAAAATACATGTATAAATAGAGACTGCCTTTCCAAGAAGTGGCAGACCTTAATGTTATAGAAAATGGCAGGCAATGCACTTCATCTACTTGCGACTTTACTGGTTTTTTCTTGCCTTATTTCCTTGAATGCTATTCCGACATCGAGTAAATCTTCTATTCTCCTAGCTTAAATTACATATTTGGTATACATACTTGACGGACTTGTAAAGGATAGAAGACAAGATTTCAACTTGTTATATTCGTTTTTCTATCTTATATTGGCCAATGCAACTTAAATACATGCTGGAGTACGTGCGCCGTTTTTGCTTATTAATATGTTTTTTTACTGAGCTTAATTTTTTGGTAATTACAGGAACTATCATCCTGTTACAAGAAAGAAAAGATACTCCAATACCTGGGAATACTTTCCAGGTATGTTACATAAAGTTGAACTTTTAACCATAAAACGTATAGGCAACTAATTCTCTTATATAACATTGTTGTTTCTGTTTTATAAATTCCCTTTTATTTATTTATTTTGTCTTTTCATTAACGAAGGAGATCACAACAGTACAAAATGTTGAAGAAACCACAGAAATCGCTGGAGAGTTGATTAAGCGCAGGATGGATATAGAAAGAGATGACTATCAAGGATCAGAAGCAAATAACCGTCACACTCCACATCCACCACTTGATGACTAATGGCATTTTTTATGAGGTTGACTTGATCGGTATTAAGGAATAAAAAGAAGCTAAAATCTTATTGATTATTCTGTTTAGTCAATTCAATACCGTGTATGGAACCAGGAACATGCTCTAAGTACTTCCTTTACTACATGGAAGAAGTAGAGCATCCTAGTATATGTGTTTTTTAGAACACAATTATGTAGATATCAGTAATGTTTGTATTGCACGTTCCACGCATTTTGTAAAATATTTTCATGTGAGTGATACAAGTTAAAGAGTGTAAGGAAGACTGTTACATAAGTTGAATTAATGAGCCACACTCTAATGTGAGTAGGTTGTAAATTTACAATCCGCTAATGACTTTACATGTAGCATGTTTCTCTAAATATAGCTGTTGTATGCTTTAAGAAGCTTTGCTTCTGCAATAACGAAAAATAAATTGTTTAAAATTCTGAGAAATCAATTACAGTGAGTCTGTCTATACCTTTTGTGTACTCTTCAAATGTTCACCTCAGGCATGAAATGTATATAGAAACTCTCCTTTTAATTCCAAGTGAAAAAAAATCCAAGATAGCTTCTTCTAATATCCAAGATGATAAGATGAAGCCCTGATTCCTATGTGCGACAGCAACAAGACCTTACACTGTGTGATTCACCTTTAGCGTGAGAGCTAAACTCACTTTACTGCTGCAGGTTTTTACTAAACTGAAGCACCACGTACCAAAAAAAGGGGGTTCGTATATAGGAATTTTTTTTTTGGGTGGCATAACACTTGTTTATTGCATGCCATGTTTTGGGTCCATTAGGATGACTCAAATGAATAGTGACACTTACTTCAAAATCCATTTGTGTTATAGTAATTATTATACAAGCTTGAAATGGTCAAGTTAGTGTCATTAACCAACCATTAACAACTGTGCTTGGGACTTCTAAAAAGCCAAGTGTTGTTTGGGAGTAACAAATACATGTCACGTGTTAAAATATATCTTTAAAATTATACATAATGTCTATAATTTAAATAAATACATTTTTAAATAATATAATATATAATAAAAAAATTATGTTGTGCAACTTTTTTTTTAAAATAAGTTATTTTCACAAAAGCTCTATTGACAACTATATATTTAAAAGCGCTACTCGCAATCGTTGTGCCAAATGGATCCTAAGAAAAAAGGATATATCCTTAATTTTGGAAATTATCTCAAGTTACTTATAAATGAAATTCAGAAGAAAATAGATGTTTCTGCATGGAAAACTGTCCTTGAATCCGATAACTAAACATATGAAGTTAGCTATTTGGGAGGTAAAAAATGGAAAAGGAAAAGGCATCTAAGATATAGGAATAAACTTTTAATTAATTCAAAGCATTCAAAGGAATCACTTAAACTCTCCACAAAGATTAAAAGCAAAGACAATGATGTTAAGAGTGGAGGAAGTGGATCGATAGGTGTCAACCACTTAAAGAACTAATAATAGCTGTTATCACAATTGTTTGATCTATATCTTTATTCCTTTTTTTTTTTTTTGTCTTGTGATAGAGAGTAGTTTTTTTTTTGGTGGCCCTTGGCAGACAGTTTGGAGCATTTAAGTTAGTGATATGCAGATAAATAGTGTCATTTAACCTCAAATGATGAAATATTTTGCTTGTGGAATAGAAGGTGAATAAATGTTGGTGAACAAGTGAAAAATGGTCGATTTCATTTCACGACTATATAATAGAGATGATTGTTAAGGCATGTTATGCTATCACTTTCCTTTTAACGTTTTTACTCTCACCTAGAGGTGTAAACACGAGATTCATTGTGTCTAGGTGGCCGGTGTGGCTTGCCCATAAGACTGGCTCGGCCACATTTTCTAGTGTACCTGGACCAGCACCTCCACAAAATATTTCACCATCCTCTGTCCTGTCTAATTGCTTAAATTTGTACTGAGGAGAGGATATATCTAAAACCAAAGCCTTCTAAGATGTTCTACTAGACATTGTAATATACCATTACAGTTTGTAGAATTTATAATACATCATAGTAGAAAAGTTGTCAAAATCTCCATGGAACTGTTGTCCGCTGGTCCACTATTCCTAGTTAATTTGTAATATATTTTTCAGTTTCGTCCCCGCAAAAAATTTGACTCGCCCCAGCAACAAGATTACAAAATTGACTTGTTTCTTGCAATAGTTAATTTTCAAGTTCAGGAGTTAAGAGATAAATTTAAGGAAGATGTGATGGAATTGTTTATTCTTAGTTCATCATTAGATCTTAGAGACGGCTACAAGGCTTTTGATGTTCAAAATATTTGTAAGCTTGCAGATAAATTTTATCTTGCTAACTTTACAGATCAAGAGAAGTTGCATTTGAAAGATCAATTGGAACTATATCAAATTGAAGTTCAATGTAACTCTCAATTTATAAATTTGACAAGACTTCTCGATGTGTGCCAACTGTTGGCATTGACAAGAAAATCAATGAGTTATAATCTTGTTGATAGATTGATTCGTCTTGTCTTGACTCTTCCAGTTTCAACAGCAACTACAGAACGTGCATTTTCAGCTATGAGTGTCATTAAGACAATGTTGCGTAATAGAATGAAAGATGATTTTTTGTCCAGTATTGACGAGTTTGAAGTAATGAGGACAACAAGAGACCAATTCCAGATGTCCAAACCATATCTACTATCTATTATATAGAAAGACAGTTTACTTTTTGTCTTTTTAATATCCATCTAACGTTCATGTTTTCAATTTGTATAGCGTTAGACACATAGTGGACATATTGTTTTTGTATCGACAAACTGATTGTCTTTTTGGTCAGTCGATTTAACTTGCCTATTTTGGTACTCAAAATCGTCGTTTTCAATCCTCTTAGTTAAAAAAAAAATTTCGGGGCGAACCCCCGAGAGGGGGGCTTGTCCCCCTCCACCTCCCATATTTTCGTCCCTGGAAGATTAAAATCATGGCTATGTCCCTATCTACAAGATCTTGCACGTTTCTAAGATCTGCATAAATATTACTATTGATTCACTCTGCATAACTAACAGCAAATGACCATAAACTGTGTGTTTGGAGTGTAGGATTTGGTTGTATTCGACCAATTGAGAAGATTTTAGCCTTTTTTTCCCTCATTTAAACTAGTACAGTTTAATCCTCCTTACCAACGTGCCCCAATTCAGTGTTCTACCAAAACTCGCATATAGCCTTCTCCTATCTTCCTTTTTGTACTTGGCAAATCAAATTCTTTCTTAATAGCACTGGTTTGACACCCCTTATCTGATTTGATGGCCAGAGGTGACATGGAGAGAAAAACTCAATCTTCGGAACTACATTACAGTAATTGTTGCACAAGGCTCTCACTTTTTTCTTGATTTGCAAGATTCCACTACTTCAGTATTGAAACGTCCTTAGTTTATTGCCTAAACTTGTAATCAAGTAGGCATTGCCCACATAAATGTTCTTTATAATGAGAAGCTAACAAGCAACTAGTTTTTATTCAAAAGTTTGATACTTCAGACTTTATGGCTTTGAAGAACACACAATGGAACTGCAGCGATTGTAATGTTTTAGCTCTGTCTCCACTTAATTACTCAATGCAATTAGCAGATAAGGAAATTAAATAATGTTTTTTTACTTAGAATAAACTTTGAAAGTACAGAACTTTCATACCTGTCTCCATTTCCTGCTGTCAAACAAATTGTAATATTGCCTGTTCACGTTATGATTAAACATGTTGACAAGGAAAAATTGTTTGTAGATGACGTCACATTGTGAGGCAGACTAAATCTGCTAGATAGTTTGAGTCTTCTTCTTCTTCTTGGTGTACTCTGCTATGATGGTATGATAATCACAACACGTCATATTTTGTTTGAGTTTCAAAATAGACTATTTTCTTGCATTCTTGAAGATAAAACTGTAGCGAACATTTTCACATCATCGATGAAGTTGTATTATAGCTTATTTCTCTTGGCACTAGTGCTCTAGTTGAGTCTGTCACCAAATGCTAATTTAGAAATAACCGTGTAACTATTTGCACCCAATATATTTAGTAATTTTTTTTAGCTTCATATATCTTCGAACCTGAGTATGTAAATCACGGTTTTCCTCCACCACAAGTGAGGTTCTATTTTAAAAAAAAAATCTTCGAACCACCACATCTTGAGTTACAAAGTCACAGTACATTACATCTTTCCATGATAAAAAAAATTACAAAATTTTGGGTGTTTCATCTGAAAGTTACACTTCTGAATGAAATACATAATTCCAAAGCATGTCACTCAATGATTTAAAGAATCAATGGGTTATGCAAAACCCCTTCAGAAATCAACAAATTCTAGCAATAATTACTTGAGGAATATTTTTATGATCTCATTATGTCTCCCCTCTTTAATGATGTGGGGTCTAAGAGTCTAAGACAAAGATATACAACAACTAACTCACCATCATAACATGAACGAGTGGGGCACCTAATTAACCTGGTAAAGAAATTAGTACTCTTGTCTCAAAGTAAGAACCTTATATTAACAAGCCTTGAACTGTTATCTACATATTTATACTATGATCATGAAACTAATTTCTGTTTTATAACATGAACTTATTCAAGTAATAATACATTATTCTCCTTGATAGGGTTACTCTAGATGCAGGGACAACCAGACATGCTTCAAAGAAATGTTAGGAATAAAACCATAATCCCTTCTTACGAGAGCAATAAAATCGAAAAACGAGCTAAACAAACACACAGATTTATAGTACTTCACGCTCAATGTGAGAGCTATGTTCACTTGTCGATCAAGTTTTCATAGTTATGGAGAAAGATCTATTACAAGGTTTTTCTCATGCTTGTCAGACACACAAAAAAAGGGGAAAAAAAAAAAGAAAAGAAAGAAAAAACTAGCCTTCTCAAATTCTTCATTGTAGGAATATATGTCAATTGGTTGTGAAGGTGATAAGGTGCAAGGTATATTAGTTCCTGGAAAAAAGTTAATCTGCCTATTTCTTAAGAGGGGAAAAAATCGACGAAGCCACTTCGATCACACTAATTGAAATGGAAGTATGCTTTTATCACATAATATGAATCTCCACTATCAGTGAGATGTATTTCTCACAGAATTTTATGAAGTTTTGTTGAATGAAGACTGGGTATGTAAGTAAACCAGATTCACTTATTAACTAAGGGTATGTTGGGGAAGTTCTTATAAAAATGAATGGTAGAAAAATGAGTTATACTTGTGGATCCTATGAAACACATAGTTAAAAAGTAGTTCGACTAAGAATGTTTATAAATAGTAGTGTTTATAAACGATTCCCAAACATAGGCTAATATAAATGTTTTTGGATGCTTACTAGCACTAATAGTGAAAGTTATTTTCGACATTTTCCAAAGAATTCACATAATTAATGTCATATATATGAGCTTTATGCACGTTCCTATCAGCCAAAAAGCCTAGAAATACTCACTAATGAAGCATATGTTGAACCAACTCGTGTAAAATCTTAGACTGATTCAGAGTGGAAAAACATATTTATTTAAATAACATCTTCGACGTGCCTTCTCACGTGTAGGCAAGATTCAATTTTTTTTCCTTCTCTTTTCTTTTCTTTTTTCATCAAATGCCTAGCACATACATTAATTATTAATGGATGGTGAGGAGACTTGAATCTAGGACATGTCTGCTGTGAAGAACCATCTCATTAAAGCGCTCAAGTTGTTATAGACAAAAAAAAAAAATTACTTTTTAAATTACATCTCCAACGGTGGGGAGGTAGAAGATGATAAGTGATCGTATTGCTCCTGTCACCTTCTTAGGGAAGTTATGTTCCATCCATGAATTTTCCAAGATAAATATCAATTATTCTTCGGTGAGATTGTGACAGGTTCCTTTTATTTCACTTTTGCTGATTCCTGAGGCCAAATTCTTCTCATCCTCTTTTCATACTTTTGGATTAGCGAGATCTTACTCAAAGTCTCTTATGGGGCCCCTAACAGAATAATAATTGATGAGAAGCAACTTTGTTTAGGTTACTTTTGATTCACTAGACCTTCTTCTACAGACACTAAAATTCCAAGGGGTAGTTTTGCATCATCCTAGAATCTCCTTTACTTGTTTTGGAATATATTAAAGTAAGAAAAGAAGCTCCAAGTACAACAGCTGATTAAAGAAAAAGGTACTTCATTTAATCTTCTTTTCTTTCCTTTTTTAAACATTTGTGACAAAGCACAAGTCCATCGACCCCTGAGAGCTTCACATGTTTGCAACACACTCATCTATTGGAAATTAGTGTTTTGATATGGGATTCATTCCCCAAATTCGAAATAGGCATATTTTTCGTAACTGTGAAGGTTTTTTTTGCTTTTTATCCTTGAGACTACGAAAGAGATACATGTATGACATCTTGAAGATTACCGTCAGTTATGAGTGATAGGACATTTGTGCCTACAGTACACTCTATGTGCCCGAACCCATCATGTGGGGTGAGGAGATAACCTTGATTTGTCACACTAGAAGTAGTTCTTGATAAGGTATATTTAGCCCCTGTTTGACAACCATTATTTGAAAATTCTTTTTCTATATACTAATTTGTAACCACACGTCCACACAATAAAATATTCTGTACGTAAATCCAAAATATTTTCGTACTTTTTAATCATACATTCTCTTAAAGATCACTATTCAGAACATTGTTTTGGCCAAATAATGACCATCATCAAACATGGGCTTAATGAATTCCATGGGCCTATCTCATCACTGTAAAACTAACTTACATTGTGCATGTTTGCCGTCAATTTATATATTACACCTCATCTGTACCATGACAATATGGGACATACTAACACTCCCTTCACATAGGGCTGAAGAACAAACTTGATCCACCCCAAGTACACACTCGCTCTGATACAAGAAGTTTTAGATGACATGGTTAAATGTGTCAACTTTCTAACTGCTTAAACTTTGAATCGAGTGGCTTAAAAATAATTACTTAAAGATAGAGGTTATCACAAGTTAGCTGTCTTTGTTGCTCTGTATCTAATGTTCTTCTCTTTTGGATCCTTAAATATTATCATCAATGTTGTAGACTAAGTGAATGTATGGCACTGAGATGGCAATGCTTTGTAGATCTATCATTGGATTTGATTCCAGAGATTAAACTCTTTGCGCAAAATCCGAGGAATGGCGAAGATTAATCTGATTAGATGACTTTGATTTGTTCTTTGCCATTGGGACTCACCTTTTGCTTTCCCATTCTTGTTTCTTATCTTAACTATAAACTTATAATCAACTTATATTAACTTACATTAAACCTTTTTGTCACTTGCTTCTGTTTGTGGGTTACTTTCAAGAGAAAAAGAGATTCTATGTCATAATGAATTCCAATTAAACTTCATTATTTTGTAGTCAAATATAAACAGTCAAGTGAAAAAGGAATAACTAAAGTGATAATTTTACTCCAAGCAAAAAACTTGGTCAATGACTTTAATCTCATTTGATCAACTTGTTGTATAAATTGTAATATATACTTTTCTTGAACTTGAAGAGAAAATTTGGCTCTTTTTTAATATCAGTTTGATTATGCAAAAGTAAGTTCTTTTACACATGAATTTTATCTGTTTTTGGTTAGCAAGGACTAATTTCCGAGTTTATGCATATAGCAGACACACTTACTTTTATTTTAATTTTATCTTTGTTTCTAGGATCTACTTTAGATTTTCTTGTACATCAGATCATAGCGGTGGAAATGAATTCACGTAACCGACCCCAATTTAAATGGAAAAAAAAGCTTAGTTTGCCGTGTAGTTTACTGTCTGTTGCTTCCAAGATGAACATTGGGAAAAATAATATTTAACAGTTAACACAGTATTAATTGATTGCTTATCTATAAGTACTTATAGATACCTAATCTAATGTTAGATTCTTTGATTCCTATATCCCTACAAGAAAACAAAAAGAATAATCCAATTCACCAAAAAAAAAAAAATGAAAAAGAAAAAAAAAAAAGCTGAGAAAGAAATATTCATCTGATTATCCCTTTGTTGAAAAGAAACATCCATTAAAGCATTATCACCATCATCTTTTCCATCAAAATTTCTCAAGTGTTTTACAAAAGCTGATCCATTATTCATCATGGTGGGGACTGTCTTAACTCATATGGGAATCTATATATACATATATATGTGCATGTATATACATAAAACAGCATGATATAAACAAACCATACACTTTTTTCCTCTTTTATCTCATTTTGAGACTCAAATGGAAGTGTGTTACTTTTCTCTGTTTTTGCTGCAATGGAGATTCTCTCCACCCTATCAAGTCAAAGAAAGAAAAAAACTTTGAAATAGATATAAAGAAAGTTGATGTAAAATGGGAAGTGGGAGAGAGGAATGGGCACAGCTCATAGCATATATTCCCCCCACCCACCCACCCTACCCTACACCACCCCCACCCATGTTTCCAGATTGGAGTGAAAACATAGGACAGGCTAACAACTCTCAATTATAAAGAGAATCATAGGCTGCCACATATTGAGACAGAGTTGTAAGGATCAAAGAACCTTTCCTATGTTTCAAGCTAAAAGTAATTTCTTCTCATTTAAACAGAGATGGCTTTTCAGAATGTTCAAATTAAAGAAATGAACTTAGTTTTATCAAGTGATGCGAAGCCTCGACTGAAATGGACTCAAGAACTGCACCAACGATTCGTTGATGCAGTCGAGCAGCTTGGAGGAGCAGATAGTTGAGTGCAGACTTCTCGTATTGCTATTGGGAATGACGGATTTTTTTTCATGTTATAGCTATTTTACTGATTCTTTCTTTATAATGCAGAGGCTACACCAAAATCCTTGAAGAGGATGATGGGCATTCATGGACTCACTTTGTACCATCTCAAGAGTCATTTACAGGCAATAATTTTTATTATTTTTCTTGTTTATTTTACTTTTAAGTGTTTTTGAAGTGATTAATTTACTTTTCAGCAGAAATATAGACTGGGAAAAAGTCAACAATCACAAACCTACCACAAAAATCAAGAAGGTAAGCAGCATTGTATTGAATATGATATCATCATGCAAAGCATTAAAACTTGAATGGTATAGGATTAAAGAACAAAAGAGGCTAAAATCTCGTCTATTGTACCGTTCATTACAATCCACTATTATTAGCTGAACATACCCTACTAGTACTAATGTCCATATTTCCTAATGCAGACTACAGAGATGATGATCAGAGAAGTCACTTCCCTAACAAGATTTATGATGGAGTGCAAGATAAGATTAATGAGTGAGAATTTTTAGATTATTTAATAAATTTAATTGCATAACAAGATTTTTTTTTTTTGTTGATTTAGAGTTATGCTTTTTCAGAAGTTTAAAGATAACTCAGGCTTTACAAATGCAAATGGAGGTGCAAAGGAAACTCCACGAACAAATTGAGGTACAACGTACAAATCTACACTTTTAATGTATTGTTGATTGTGTATAAGCACAACATATGATTATTAAATTCTTTATTTTTTTTTTCTTTTTCTTTCAGGTGCAAAGGCATTTGCAGCTACGAATTGAAACTCAAGGAAAATATTTGCAGTCAGTATTGAAAAAAGCACAAGAGACTCTTGCAGGCTATAGTCCATGCTCTATCGAAATGGAAAGTGCAAGGGCAGAACTTTCTCAATTAGTATCAATGGTAGACACCAATTGGTGTCTTAGTTCTTCGTTGTCAGACAGTGAAGGCTCAATCTTAAAAGATGCTAAGAACAAACTTTTGGGACACAATGGATATTCAGTTGAAAGTTCTTTAACGTCATCTGAGAGTTCGGGGAGAAAAGAAGAAACTCGACCATTTATGGACTTAAGCGAGCCTCGAGCTAATGGAACACCAAAAAGGAGCAGAAAACTCGAAGGCAATAATGAAAAGGTGAGAAAATTGGAATTACTCGAGGGCCTGGATTTGAACAGAAAATTCATGAATGATTTTGATTCAGGTCCAAAAATGATAGACTTGAACTGCAAGGCAGTTGATGAAATCAATGGGAATTTTAGTTCACAGAAACATCATTAACAGGTGTTTTTAGCCATATGTATTCTGTCATATAAGGTTATAACTTATAATTAGTACTATAATGTTAATGGAAACTATATATACATATATTGTGTATAAGGATGAACCTCAATGAGATTTCTGAAAAATATCTGTATAAAGATGCAGCATATTATGTGCATATTATTGAGTTGAACTCTTTAGAACTCAAATTGAGCTAAATTTTAACACCATATTCCCATTTCGCAATGCATAACTTGCATCAACTCCGTATCCTATACTTGGCCCACAGAAGCGAGGATTTGGAAGAGAAGGGTTAAGTGACTCAAGCCATTATACCTTATGTAAGGACAGAATGGAGTTTTCTCTTATACGACAAATGGATTACAGATAATGTACGTTTGGTACACAGTATTAAATAATGTTAAATAAGAAAAGGACACTAAAATCTTGTTCGTGCTACTATCTCCATGTCTTGACCAATACTACTCACCGCGTATTTTACTCAAAAAGAAGGAAAATCGGTATTAGAACAATATTTTCCATGAGGAAACACAGGACATTCAACGAGGTTAGGTACACGGTATTAAATAATGTTAAATAAGAAAAGGACACTAAAATTTTGTTTGTGCTATTATCTCCATGTCTTGACCAATACTACTCACCACGTATTTTACTCAAAAAGAAGGAAAATTGGTATTGGAACTATATTTTCCAAGAGGAAACACAGGACATTCAACGAGGTTAGACCTTGAATGTCAACACATGTACACTTCGTAAAGTTGGCTGTTTCACAATTCATCACTATAGCACCCTATCCATGGGGTATACCTCATGTGTGGACAGGTCAAAGATGGCCATTTTTTCGGATTCTGCCAGTTAAAATATGAAATCTGGTCACGAAAACACGAGACAAGATTTCCATCACATAAGTAGCTCATTTGTTTGAAATTAAAACTTGGGATTTAAACAAAATTTCCAAGTAATTTTTGAACCTTGGATGAATCGAATTGGCTTTGTGGGTTGCAATTTGATGATTCGAGCCATCCTTGTTATTGGGCAAGAGCCCATGGATGCCGAAATCAGATGCTAGCTTGCATGTTTTTGGGTAGCAGCATTGTTTTGTATCACAATATGATCCTGGCCACTGCATGCATTTTGTGTTGGAGATATTTTACATCGATAATATGTGCATACAAGTTTCACGAAACAAAATCTTGGATTTACTAATTGAGTACCAGATATGCAAAATAGATACAGTGGGCACGCCTTACTGAAATGAAATTCTGCCATAAGTAGAAGACTCACAAATTTACTTACCGAAATCTACTTTGAGAAGACAAATTAATAAATCACCGACTTCGAATGTATGAACATGGATTCATTACTTCCCAATCTTGAACGCATCTCTCTTTAGTTCAAATTTTGTCTTTGTCTTTGTCGTTTGGCCGAGGCAAGTGTTGAACACTTTGTCCTTAAGATGAATTTTCCCTGCATCGGTGTTAACGGTTTCTTGACAATCATCTTCCAAGATATAACGACCACGTCTAGCCATAGGAGCACTCCAAATAGTTTAGACCAACGAACTCGAACGGAATTCCCTCTCTACCATAACCATGAATTTGATGCAAGAAATAATCACTTTTACAAAGTGTTTTATACAACATGATATGAAAAGAATGATGTGGATTTATAATCTGAATATAAATCCAAACACATGGGTTCTTATATAATAGTTGGAACAACCATACCAAGAGATACATCTCTCGAAATTTATCTCTCTCCATAAAGAGTCACAATTACATCTCTATATAAAGAGACAATTATTGAAAAAAATACCAAAAATCATGATCTCCAAGAGTCATCATCCATATGAAAAGACACATCTTTTCATCTACACATTTTATAGAATATTCCACAATATTCTATGATTTTCCAATAATTTCAAGTATTTAGCAGTTTAAATTTGACTTAATTTCATTCACCAAATAACAAATTTCGCTTAAATAAATTAAATTGGTCACAACCAATTTTCGTTTTCCACCAATCCTCCACATGAATGAAAATTAATGCAAATGACTATACAGACACTAGTAGAGAGAGGGCAGAAAAACACTGCATCCAGAAGGTAGCTTTTGACCTTGAACCTCCCTTAATGAAATACTATCGAACTTACTGACTAATTGGTGAACGTGATGTCTTGAACCATTCAGCCGTTGGTGTAAACCAAGACAACAATACTCACACAATGTCTTCCCTAAACCGTTCATGGTTCTCATAATTGTGTCCATTTTGGCCCTGGACCACTCTTGAATTTCATAAGTGTTTTAGAGAATTTTAGCCTCTACCAATACTCGTAGAAGCGGCCCCACTTCACACTTACATAGGTGACCTCTTATTAAGAGTATTCTACCATACTCCACTTGACTGAATCAAGCTATAGGAATCATTAAAAATGTATCTTAACCTTTCAATCATTCTGCAGAAAGCACTTTAATATCATAGGAATGAGTTAGGAAATAATTTCCTAAGTGCTTCATGGATTCTTCATAACTTTGTTGTCCCTTTGAACCAAGATCTTGGGATCTCCAGTCAACAAGGTAGGGTTACCATTACAAAGACTCTTACGTAATGGGCTAATCTTATTCCCTTCAATATGCAGTATACTTGATCTCTTGATAAATCTCTTAAAGGTACCACGAGTTTACACCATTGAGAACAACTGCTTAATAGTATTATGTCTATGACTTACACGTCTAGTTACATGTGACTTAGTATCTTATCAAATATAGCTAGCCAACGATCAATTTATTTGATAGATACAATTTCTCACCCCCAAGAAATCATCTCATGAAGCTACATGCTTCTCATTAGCTTTATCTAAAGTTTTATCATATCCAAACAACATTTTAGATGATTTCTATAAACACTAGACTAGTTAATCACTTTTACTAGTGGATTTCAGAAATATGGGTATTCAATATCATTATTGAAATATTACAGTGCATTTGAACTTTATGAATATTATTCAAATATTCCAATTGTTCTTGCATGTCCAAATAAACGCCAGAATCGACTTTTATCTCATTTCATCCACTTTAGACTTAGTGTATATCATCCTTATAATTAATATAAGGGTTTTCTACCTTTTTCACCTTCATAGATATAGTTCTATGATTATAAGGTATAGAAAAATGTAGGGATGGCAAAAAAGCTCGGCGGCTCGCACGGCTCGGGCTCGGTTCCACCGAGCCAAGGCTCGAGCCGAGCCTCATTTTGAGGACTCGGCCCGAACCGGGCCGGCCTTTGTGGCTCAGGTCGGCCCGCAACAAAAAAAAAAACCAAAATTTGCCAACTTATTTCACTCATCATGAAACTAATAAACTAATTATAAGTGACAATTTATCTCATAATGTATCACATAGATTATTTTGAAAAATGGGTGATATTTGTTTGTTTAATATTTATTGTATTATTAGTTTATTACTGTTTTCATTTCTCTAAAACTCTAAGTACCTAAATATTTAAAGTAAGCATTTTCTCATTTACACAAATGTTTATTATTCTATATTAAGTGAAATTATTAGTGATATATATTGCTTAATTACATTTAAAAATTGAGCTAATTTCATCAATGGTTACTAAAATTTGTAAGAAAATTTAAATCGATGATTAAAATGATTTCTTACTTTGTTATAATGGATAGTTACTTATTTATAAATCTAACATGTTATCCGACATAAGCCGACGATTTCTTTAAATATAGCCAGATGATCTTCCAATGATCATCCTTCTACCATTTCATGAGAGTATAAACGTTTCTTTAGGTTCAACTTGTTTGTCAGACTTTTAGTCATGCACAATTGCTCCAACTTCAACCATAGAATAGCTGTTGAAACCTCCTTTAAACCTACATGAAAAATATTATTTGCTAGATGAATATGAATGTGAAAAATTACCTTTTTATCCTTTTGTAATTTCTCCTCTACGGTCAAAGTTGCGGGCATCTTGTCAATTCCTAGCAACGCATCATCCAAATCTAGTTGTGCAAATACTGTACGCATCTTAACAGTCATAGCAAAAATCTAGTACTTCGATCCAAAAGTGGAATGCCATATTTCATGAAAGTCATCGCGAACAAAACCTCCAATAAATAAAACCATGTGCTCTTGTAGAACTGCTAATCCTGGTACTCTGATATCACATGTTGTAAAACAAACAAGATACATAAATCGCTCTGATACCACTTGTTGTAAAACAAACAAGCGAAATGAATTGTTGAAATTATATGGCAAATAATGAAGTATTAGATCAAGAACAAAAGAATAAAAAAAGACAAGAATATGATAAATGAATTAAGAGATTTTATTAACTCAATAATAATGGAGAAGAAAGAAAATTACAATGGATCCTATAATTCTAGTTATCTATTTTCTCACACCAAAAAATTGTAAAGAAAAGCATAATATTTATAAGAACATGTAGAGGACGTCCAACTCTCTTAGTAGAGTTGTTGATGAAATAGGATGCCAAAAAATCGAGTCCAAAATGAAATAGAAGAAGAAAAAGGAACAAAATAGGTGGCGCCACGGCTCGCCCACACTAGGCGCTGCGGCACCGAGCAATCTATCTGAATTTTTTCTTGTTTTTTTGCTCCAAGTTCTTTTTCCATCTCGAACTCTTCTTCAAGTCCAATACCAATTTTCAATTCACAATAGGCTTCCAAAATAGAACTTCAACTTGATAAAAGACTCCAATAGTATTCCAAACTTGAATTCTCATTGACGTGCACTTCAATTAGAATTCTTCAATATTTCAAACACTTCAACAACAAAATTCGAGTCATATCCAAATTTGAACAATAAATAACTTTGTAAAGATTGAACATTTGAGCTTCAACATTTTTAACAGGTTTTATTTAGAGAGAAAATGAAATAAAACTTAAAAAATTGTGTACTTATTTAGCAATTGAGAATGGAGATGATACCAATTTAAAATATAGGAAAGGGTATAGCCATTAATTTGTTTTCTTCCCTATGTTTTTTTTTTGTTAATTTGGGTACCGTAAATAGAAATAATTATATGTAAAGTTGTCCTTTCTAAATAATATTAAGGAATAATGTTTTTCGTAGTTAGTGACGGGTAAATTACCCCAATAGTCACTGAATTTTGGCCAACGTTTCCACCAAATCACTGAACTTTAAAAATTACGTGGTTAGTCACTGAACTTTCGAAAAATCACCCCGTTAGTCACTGAACTTTACAAAACGTTTCCCAGATGATCACTGAACCTAATGACTATCTGGGAAACTTTTTGCAAAGTTCAGTAACCCCGTAGAAATCTTTTACAAAGTTCAATTACCAATGGGGCGATTTTTAAAGTTCAGTGACCAATGTAGTGATTTTTCGAAATTTCAGTGACTAACCATGTAGTTTTTAAAGTTCAGTGACTTGGTGAAAACTTTCTGTAAAGTTCAGTGACTATTGAGGTAATTAACCCAGTTAGTGACTACAGTAGTCATTCTATGTGATAACTCATTATTTGAAACAATGAATTATAGGAAATTAATGCCTCAAATAAGAAGTTATCACATATGATGACTACTGCAGTTGCTGATTATGAATAATATTATTGTAGTCGCTACTTCAATATTTAGTGATATGATTTTATGCCAAATAGAGTATATTAATTAAAACATGGACATATTTTAAAATTTGATTTACGAACTTTCCCTATATATATTGAATAGATTTCTTAATGAATTTTTAAAATGAAATTCTAACCTAGATAATACGAGCCACGACCCAACATTTATGTCCTCGCTTTTTTTGTACTCTTATAATCAAGGGTAATTAGCGCAAAACATCCTTACCTTTACACAGTTTTGTGCAAAACATCCCTACCTTTCGTTTCTTGGTGCAAAGCGTCCTTACCTTTCCAATTTTTGGCGCAAAATGTCCTTTTTGACCATTTTACCCTTCTATTGAAATAAAACAAACACAGAAAAAAAAGAATAATAAAGAATAATTTTCAATCTTACTCCTAAACTTCTAAAAAATGCAAATCAATCCAAAAATTATAAAAATATTAAAAAGAACAAAAAAAATCTCTTTTGCCCGTTTTTAGCCGAATACATGAGCTCATTTTTTCGGCGACTCCCGACCGTCCAAACCTTCAGATATTGGTCCCAACATGTTCTCCTCATTACCCTCTACAACTACATACCAAGAAATCCCCATAACTCGTTGTAATTCGGCCGGAAATGAAATTCAAAAATCGCAGCCTAAAAATCGGTTAAACACCCACAACTCGCCGTCCGGCCACCCAACCTGCCAGAATCCACCACTAGTCGACTCCCCTCATAAATTCGAAGCTACTTATGTAAACAATTTCCTCCAACAAGCAACCAACAACCACAAATTTCAAAGAAAAACAGTCCAATCGCTGCGCTCGCGAGTTCGCACCAGCGAACATTTCAGACCCAAATTGAAGATGATTGGAGCCAAATTGAAGGGGACACATGGCTAGGCTAGGTGTGCCAAGTGATGGAGCATCCAACCTAGGTGGTCCGCCACCATAGGTCGTCTCGGTGGCTTCGAAATTGGAGGAAAAATGGTGCGGTGTCGTGATAGTCGCGATGAACAGCTTTCAATTTGAAATTCAGATCTTATCCTTACTGTTTGGGCAAGATTGTTTGCATGGTCGATGTCGTCTTGAGTAGTGAAGTTGGCCGGTGGTATGTTCCGGCTAGGAAGGTGGTCGGACGGTGTGATTCCAACGTTTGACCCATTTCATGTGATGAAGTTTGTAGCTCGATTCCGGTCAAATCTGTCAGAGTAGGGGCTGGTGGTTGGGTAGGTTGTGAGGAGGGCAATGAGGGCTTCAAGGTGGTATGTTGGTCCGATGGCCAAGGTGATCGGAGGTTGGGGATTTTGCCTTCAAACGTGGCCGCTTAGAGGTTGATTATTTTTTCATATTTGTGACTAATTTACACCTTTTTAAAAGTTTGAACCCATAATTGCAACTTATTCTTTATATTTTCTTTTCTTTTGTGTTTGTTTTATTTCAATAGAAGGATAAAATGGTCAAAATGACGTTTCACACCAACAATTGGAAAGGTAAGAATGTTCTACACCAAGAAACGAAGAAACGAAAGGTATGGACGTTTTGCGCTAATTACCCTATAATCAATCATCTATGGAAAATATTTATTAGTAAGACATTATATATGACATATTTCAAATCTAAGAAATAAGGTTTATGTTTTTCAAAAATCAGATATTAATTTAAATTTAATTAAGTAAATAATTAATTAAAAAATATTTCATTAATTAAATATATTAGGGTCACAATATTATATAATATATGCTCACGGTTATGTATTTGTCACAATTACAGACGTCACAGTCACAAACAACAAAATTTATAGGTCCCAATTTATTTCTCCGTCACAAATTAAATAAACAAATTGGTCACATATTATTTTTCGGTTACAAATCACAAATTTTATGAGTAACAACTTATTTCATGGTCACAAAATATCAAATTAATTGGTCTCAAATTAACAAATTTTTAGGTCACACATTTTTTATTAGTTACAAATTATCTATTTCATTGGTCACATATTATTTATTAGTCACATATTAACCAATTTAATAGTCACAATCAACAAAACAATTTGTAACCACACCACCTCACCACTGCCTCTAGCAGCACCAACACAACGACGATGACGACAACCAACACCACCACGACGGCTGCTTGTACCAACCACCATAACGGTTGCATGTACCGACCACCATCTCCTCAAATCCATTACATCCTCCACCTCTACCGCCACATGTACCTACACCTCAATGCACCACAAAACCCACCACCAACAACAAAGTTCCTAAACAAGCCACCGCCGCCACAACCGCAATACACCACAAGGCCACTAAAAAAACTCCCGCTACCACAAAAATCAAAAGAAAGAGAGAAACAAAGCCGACGGCTGGAAGGCCTCTAATGAGCAACGAGAGGAAAATGCAGATCTACCTCTTATTCGAACGACGAGAAGGATAGCAATGAGCGGCGAACGCTCAGCTACGTCGATCTTGTAGTCGGCACCGCTCTCTTGGAGCTGCGTCGATCCTCTCCCTGCAGCAAGAGAGAAGATGGAATAAGTAGAGAGAAGAGAGGGGATGTTGGTTGCCTTCTGAGAGAGAAAGATATGGGTATTGAAAGATGTAGAGAGAGAAATAAGAGGGTAGAGTAATTAGGATTTATGATGAATTTTAGTTGTATTAATAATATTAAATATTTGAATTAAAATCTGATTTTTGTATAAACAAACTTCATATCTGATTTTTTTAATTGGATTTTGAAAGATTTGATTGGGTGTAATTTCCACATCTTCTATTATGTCCTCAGGATCAGTCCCTAAATGGTTTGTTTCCGATATTTTGTCAACATCTTTTGAAATGAAGTGCAAAAATTACATCACATTTTTGTATTTTTTTTTATTAAACCATATAGGAAGCAAATAAGTATTTTTACATTCTTCTTACGGACTTTTCAAATGGAAACTATAATCATGGACAATATGTGCTGATTAATGAAATATTAAGGATTAGATATCAAAAAAGATTGATGACGTGAGTAAGAAAATAAACAAATATTAAATACAATGCAATTAAAAAGTGGTGCACTAATAAAAATTGTGATGTGAATCACCGTTGATAACATGGTTACCCAATTTGACCACCCCATTCCGTTCTTGCTATGCTAAGAGTAAGTCTCGACTCAGTTGTGAAAATCTAGTCTTTGCCCTTCTTTGGTTCAAAAAAATAATTTTTTAATAAATTTTGATGAAATTAATGGAATGTGTGGTTGAAGAGTTCAGGATCGATCTTATGAAATTTGTAATTAAAATCAATTCTTAACTTTCACTTAAAAATTTTAATCAACTTTCCAAATAAGATTTTAGAATCTGTTTTATTATTTGACCATCGTGATTCAATATTGAAAATGGAACCTTAGAGTCCGTTTTGCTAATACACTTTAAAAACAACTTATTAATGAAAACATTAAAACCAAGCTTGCATTAGCCCTTTACACACAGTGAAAAGTTAAATACAACAGGAAATTAAGCCAAGAAGAGTAGTCAAAATTCGTCGTGCACATTCAATTGTTCAGAAAATGAGGGGAATTCGATTCGAGAACCACATCTTCCATGTGGGAAAACTGGACAATGAATGAAATTGGATGCCGAGGTATCCACGCACAGATAAACTTGTAATAGTTGATGATTCCCCGATGAATCCACATTGCACTCTATGAACGGGGAATATCCGACACCTTCTTCAATTGCTTGCTTTACACTCTCTAAGCTGTAGAATTTTCCGGGTCGAATCCCTGCAACAAAATTTCACTTGGGTTAATCTTGTTAGAATGTTGGCTTAAAATTGGTTCAATTTCATTTCGAGCCTAGTATGTACCTGCATTTTGAAGGACTTGTAGCAAATTGGCTTTTTTCTTGAGGTCAAGAGCTGTTTGGAAGTAAGTGTGTTGATCGAGGGTGGTACATGTCCCGTGTTTATTCCATTCATGACCCCAGAATTTGAAGCCATCGCTGCTTGGGCAGGCTAGGGTTGGCCAATCTTTCTTCATTCTGCTAACAAGATCTGAGACCTGTATAATATACGTAGTCATCAGTTGTATTTTTTCATATAAATCTTGACATGACACTATTATGAATGGGTGACGGTGAGACTTATAATTTGAAATGCTTATTTGGTCTAATACTATGTTCCTGTTTAGTTTAGTTAAAAATTAGATTTTAAGTAGATTGATTAAAAATTTGAGGTCACATAAATATGCGTAGTTTTGGAGGAAAAACAAGTTTTAAAAAATGAGGATCAAACATGGACTATACTATATATAAAAGCTAAATTTTTAAACAAGAGAGTTTTATTTATAACTTTAACAAATCAAACCCGATATTATGCCCCTATTTGGCGTAGATTAAAATCAGATTTTTAATAAATTTTGATACAAGTTGATGAGATATATAGTTGAAAAGTTGTAGATCTCAGAAATATATAATTAAAATTAATTATTAATTTTGATTTGAAATTCTTATACCCAAGAAGGGCTATATGTCCCATGACTTAAAGATGGCTACACTTGTAAGCAAAGTCCTAAAGGAGATGGCTTCAAATCAAGTGGATTGAACTACCTAAAATTTAAAAATATATGTTATATGGTCCCTTTTCAAATGATGTTCCAATATGACAAAATACCACATACTTTCCTTTTTACTCTCTTTTCAATAATGTTATTCATAGTCGGTGCATGTAGTAAACATGTTATGTGACATCTTACGTGATATAATTTTAATTTAAATAAGGAATAACTTTTAATAATGCTATGCCATGTAAGATTGTCATATGATGATTACTGCAGTCGTTGATTATGAGTAACGCTACTATTTTTTATTTTTTATTTTTTTCCTTCTTTACTATAGTTGATATTATATTAACAATGTTGTAATTAATGCTTATAGGACGGATTATTTGTAACTCGCATGTATATGCATGCAATACTTTCCTATCACATAATTCGTTGTATTACTTTATGCACCATTTTGATGCTTTCAAATAGTTCTGCATCGTTGCGAAAGAACATTATTTAGAATTTGTTTGGCCGGGTTAAAAATCAAGAGTTATTTTTGAGACTAGAAAATTATATTTGAACATGCTCGAATAAATTTTTAAAAGTGTTTTGTTTGATTAAAAGAAATTTTAAAGAACGTTGATCTGACGTGATTTTCTCGAGAAACTCTTCTACATAAAGCTACTTATAAGCCTTATCGAACGAGGCTTCATAAACCCATTCAATTCTCATATTAACTAAAATGAATTAGGAAATACAAGTATTAATCCAGAAACCTAGGCCTTGTTTGACGAGGATTAAAATTTAATTTTAATTTAAGTTAAAATCAATAATTAATTTTACTCATAAAGTTAATGAGACCACAATTTTTCAATCACATATTTCATAAACTTTAATCTAAATTTACTAAAATTCTGTTTTTTATCTACATCAAATAGGGGTTTAATACTAATTAAAGAATTTAGTATTTTTTATTTTTTAGTTTAACGACTAAATCAAACCTTTTAGAATATTAATGCAACTTGGTGGTGCGTGCTATACGAAACCTATGTACACATAACAATGACGATCGACACAGTGATAACGTTTCCTTTTTACATTGATAGTAAAAATATTCATAATATTGAAAGTTAATCATGAGGAACAACTTTCGGACAAATTTTAACATCCTTAGTTTCGAGAACATACCTCAGATTGATCGAAAGAATTCTCGTGATCACAATTTGATGGCCATTTTCCGTCGTTATAATTTGGCCATAACCCATGAATACTGAAATCTTCAGCAGGCTTTCCTGTTGTAGGATAGCAGCAGCTATGTCTCGAATCACAATAAGAACCAGGCCACTGTATTACAATCAGATGTGACAACATAGACATGTTTTAAGGTTAATACTAAACATCATAAAGAAAACATAACATGTCTTATTCGTTGGACTTAGATGCACATGTGAGAAAATTTTACATATCGACACTATCTAGTCCAACATACACAAAACACATCATATAAATACACATGTCCGTGTCATAGAAAGACAAGTTTACACACCTGTTGAACGAAGTAGAAGAAATCAAAATCCTGTGAAGCACATAAAATTGATAGATATTGTAAAACCAAAAGCTTGATCCATGCTGAATTCTTAACTTTCATCCTTCTATATTTGAACTTCAACTTCCTTTTGCTTTGGCACTTTATCAAACTATACGTTTATGTGTGTGTGTGTGTAATGCTAGAATTGGTGAGGATTGTCTGTATTTATAAGCAAAATATATGGATGAAGGATGGAATATCCAAAAAAGTATATACCTAATTGTCATAAAATTTAATTACAAGTTGAGTTATTAAGGGAAATCGGCATGTCAATATTATATATCTTGTTAAGGTTTCGTAAACCAATTTCGTGCTCTTATTTTAGAGTCCATTTGACAGGACTTTTGTTTTGTTTTTGTTTCGTATAGAAGAGTTTCCAAATGAAACTATTTTAGGTCATCTTTCTCTAAAAACTATTCTAATCAGTAAAGCATTTTCAGAAAATTATCGTCAAAAATAGTTTCTTAATATGAGACATAGCTTTCGACTTATCAAAGGCCTTTTTAGACTGTCCCTTTATCAATTAAATAATTCATTTACTCTCTATTAATTACTATTAATTTTATTAAAACCATTTTGAATTTCTTCAACTACATTCAAATTATTCTATTATAATTGCTTGGTACCTAACAATGCTGTGACTTGAAAGTTGGAACTCTATTGTTGTTGCAATTTCTTGACACAATAGAATTCCTTTAAGACACATTCAATGCTCACTCCACCTAAAAAATTACTTATATTTATATCTAACATACCCTTATGTTAGCAAGAGATGACATAAATTTTCAATAATTCTAAAATAAAATCATTATCAACTAAACGAGACAATTTTTTTATGCTTTTCGCGTAAATAAATCCGTTGCTTAATCCTTAACTTTCCATTACACGAAAACGACGTACATTAATATTTTAATCTATAATATATAGCCTAATGCAACGTATAATGCATCTGAAACTAGAGACGCGTTCTAATTAATTGCTATTATTGTAGGGGGCAAGTTTTGTTTTCCATTATAATACTTTAATTTCTTTGATCTTCAACCTTTAAGCTAAGGTAGGGGCAGCCCTATCTTTAAGGCAATAACAACTACGTGCACGTTTGCAAGTTTCCAAGAGTTCCTAACAACTCATTTTATTGCAATAACAAACAGGATGACCAAATATATAGAGTTATGTTGTGGTTTCACACGGAAACGTATCCTATTCAAAAGTAGTATTCCTTTAGTTTTCCAAGAAATTCTTTTCGGATGGGTCAAGACTGAGGACATGCTCGGAATGTGATTGAGTCTGGGCAGCGTGTAGTTAGAGGGAGGTTATAGAAAGAAATGATCTATTAAGCCTCCCAAACTTATTCAACAGTTAATTGATACGTCGTGTCACTTTGCGAGACGAGGCCATGCGCCTTATCGTTCAAAGGCCCATAAAAATGAACGTATTTTCTCCATAACTGCACACAAAGCTCCAAACTTTTTGATTCTTTGCAAGTCCATCAATTTGTGATTTGTCAATTTCAGTCCTTCGAGTTTCGATCATGTCTACATTGGTCCATCATCTTTCAAACTTGCTTGCTTTGTACTCCATTCATTTTTTTGTACCATGTTTAGTCCCCCTACCATAATGTTTTCATACATTTTTTGTCCCTCACTTCTATTTTCTTCAAATTTGATCTTCCACGGTTTGAGAATGATCAAGTTGGTCCTCAAACTTTTCGAAAAATAGAATTTGATCCTCAAAACTTGTGAATCCTATCTCTTCAATTCCTCTTTTTTTTTTTTTTTTTTGCTCCAAATCTCTTCATTTTTGCTTCATTCACCTCCAAGTCCGAGTTTTTTTTTTACATGAAAAAGCATTATGAACACTAAATTAAATAAAAGTTCGATCAATTAATCTCTATTATGCACGTTTAAAACCTAGATAAACTCGTAGAATACACTTATCAATTACTGTTAAATGGACTCAAAGTCCATCCATTCGAATAACGTGTACATAGCAATCCAAGCTATTCATTGGAGATGATATAATTAATCTTATCATTTCATAACGCATGGATGTGTGGGGATTCACTGCATTTAATTAATATTATGTAGAACCGACAAAATTGGGGTGCAATAACAATTAACGCAGATGACACTAAATTAAACCAGTTAAGAGCATGGATATGGGCCAGTCGACATAGCATTTACTCCTGTTCAGTTAAAATATCTCTAATTTGATTTCTATGTTCCAGATCCAAGATCCAATGTCCATAAAAATGCAGTCTTTTCATTCTTACTTCAAACTCAGTTCTCGCACGCCAAGATGAGCTCAACATTAATCAAGATTTTGTCAAAACAACTCTTGTTTTTCCAGCTCTGTGCCCCACAGCAATATGATTTCTTTTACTTGGTTCAACAGGCAAGTTTTTCTCTTAACTATTTTCTCCATTAATCATCAAAGAATATGACACCTAACTGCATTTTGCAGTGGAATCCATCATATTGTGATACAAAGAGAAGCTGTTGCTACCCAGCCTATGGAAAACCTGCAACAGGTTTTGGTATTCATAGCCTATGGCCGTATTTCGCCAATGGTTCATACCCACAAAATTGCTACAAGATCCACAAGGCAGTCTATGATGAAGCTATAGTAAGATCTGTGACAATTAAGGATTTATTGTATCGAACCCTTAATAAATAAAGCTTAGTTTTTTGTCATATATTAGTTCATGGACCTTGGATGTTACTGTATTTTTTACAAAGATTTTGGTCTAAGAAACTTCTGAAATTTGTAATGTTCTAGATTTCAGACCTCATTGGTAGAATGAAAAAGGATTGGCCAAGCTTATCATGTCCAAGTACTAATGGCATAAAGACCTGGAAGCACGAATGGACAACACGTTGCACTTGTTCAGTGGCTACACTCGATCAACATTCATATTTTGAAGCAGCTTTGAACATGAAGGAGAAAATTAACATCCTTCAAATTCTTAAGAATGCAGGTAAATCGCCATATGGATCATGTAATTGCATATTTGGTAAACTGGACCTAGCAACATGGGATTTTATAAAGAATGAAAAATATTGTACCATTTCCTACTATTCAGGTACTGATTATACTGTTACTTATCACGTTTTCAGGAATCAAACCAGGAGGAGTTTATAGCATGTTTGACATTAAAGAAGCTATAAGAAAGGTAACTGGACATGAAGCAGGGATCCATTGCAACAAAGACGCAGTTGGTAAATCGCAGCTTTACCAAGTTTATATTTGCGTTGATCCATCTGGTTCGAGAGTCATTGAATGTCCAGGGATTCCCATGGGAAAATGCAAATCCACCATTAAGTTCCCTTCATTCTAGACATGTTGTGGCTTGTGGGGGGCTAAATTGATTGTATTTTTTGTGTTTGTCATGAATCTATGTTTGCTCAAGGAGTTTCGTATTGACTCCTAGCTTGTCTATTGAAATGAAAAGGATAAAAGAAGGAAAAAAAAAATGAGATTCTGTGTAACAAACTAGTTTATAAAGGCTTATTTTTCAGCTTTCCAGATTGTGTTGTATGATTTAGGACAAATTTGACAAGACGTCTATTTTTGCTTCAGCTTCTTGAGTAAGTTGTCATTGGTCAACTTGCTCTAAAAACTCTTTTACTCATACAAATAACTCTTTTTTTTTTAGAAAATTATTTAAATAAGTTTAAAATCAGCTTTTTAGTCTTAGAAAAAAAATTTGACTTTTTAAAAATATTGTCAAACGATTCCTTAATCACAACCAAACATGATTTTAATCAAATGCATAATACAACACACTAGCTATTTTTTTTTTTTTTTTAGTGTTTTGGAATAAATATGAATCCTTTTACACCATTCCATTCAATTCATTATCATATTCACTAGAGTACAAAATCGCTAAACTTCACAAGATAGTATTATTCGCAAAACAAGCCAGATATCTCTTACCCAGAAAAGAAGAAATCTCTTACCCAGAAAAGAATGACCTAAAATTGTAGATATACAATTTCTATTATGCGTATCAATATACTTCGTTATTTCCCTAAAATTCGGGTGGAAAATGATTTGCTGGAATGTGTTAGATGCTTCAATCGAGTCGAGTATGGCTTTTAGGATGACATTCCTCACTTAATTGCTGAGTTATGCCCTTGTGCGCTACGGACTTTTGCATACAACTCAGTGGAACCAGGGGCGGACCCAACTCAAGCCCAGTGCAGGCAGATGCCTGCACTGGGCTTTGGGCCGCCCCTGGATTTTTCAGAAACTTGAAACTAAAAAAAAAAAAAAAGTGGCCCAATTATTTGTCCCATTCTTCTCGTGATATAAGCCCTGCAAATGCAATCCATTACAACCAAAACGTGATTTGAAATTTTGAGAAGCCCATGCATCCACAGTTTCGCACGGCTCACATCCCCTGGTTGATGCTAGTGGTGGTTTGGTGTGATTAGTCTGAACCAAAGTCCACAAAACCAGGCCCAGCAGCAGCGAGCGTTCATCGACGAAGGCTACCAAGTCTGCAAGTCGGTAGGTGAGTTTTCTATAATTTCTATTGCCTATTGGTATTCAATATTCATCAGCTAATGGCTGTACTACAGTGTTGTAGAATATATGTATGTGCAATTGATAACTGCCGTCTGAATTGTGTGTTTGAGATTTGGGAAAAATTTCGATTTTGGCATGAAGAATCCCAACCTTTCTGGTTTCATTATTTAGTGGGAACTGAAAATAGTGCACATTGTAATTTGTAAATGTCAAGCTGTTGTTTAGAATATATCGTTTTTCACATTATGTAAATCTCAATTATCGTTTAATAAAATCTTAAATTACAGTAGTTATGATTTTTTCTCATTACATAATGATGGTAATTCAGTAGTGTATTGGAAATTTAGGAAGCCACTTTTGGGCTTTTATGGTGGATTGTATTTTGCTTTGTTAATGGACATGTTGGATCTTTTATGGTGGATTGTGTTTTGCTTTGTTTATTTACATTCCAATTTCTATTCATCACAGCCAGTCATGGAACGATTTTATAAAAGAAAAGCTCTTGAGGTAGTGGAAAATGTTAATGAGGAAACGTCAAATGAAAACAATTTTGATGTTGAACAACTTTCCACCGATCCTAGATTAAGGACTCCAATTTTGAATTACAATTCTAACATTAGAGATCAACTTCAAATAGCATATATGCAAAAGAGCCTTATCAGCCTTTCAGAGAGCATACATGGTGGTCACCCTCATCGTAATCCTCCACAAATGACCAACTTGCATCGCTTTCACGTAGATTTATTCTATTCTGTCATCGATATGCAACTTCAAGAATTGAATGATCATTTCTTGGAGGTAAATACCGAGTAACTTATTTGTGTAGCTTGTCTGTGTCCACCAAATTCATCATCTGCTTTTGATAAAAGAAAGTTGATTCAACTTGCCAAGTTTTATCCACGAGATTTTTCAGAAGTAGATTTCTTCACACTGGATGATCAACTTGATAATTACATTTTTTACGTCCTCTCTAACAAAGAGTTTGAAAAATTAAATAGTTTCAGTGCTCTCGCACAGCAATTAGTTTTGACAAATAAGGGCAAATCATATACAATGGTTTACAAGGTTTTGACTTTGACACTAATTCTTCTGGTTGCTACTACTACGGTAGAGAGAGCATTTTCTGCCATGAACATTGTGAAAGATAGATTGAGCAATCGAATTGGAAATGAGTTGATGAATGATAGTCTTATTGTTTATGTGGAGAAAGATATCTTCTTAAAGATTGATAATGAGACGATTGTACAAAAATATTAAAGTATGAAAACTAGTAAAGAACAATTGTAAGATATTTCATTTTAATATAATGTTTTTTTAACTGCCCGCACTGGAAAAATTTTCTGAGTCCGCCCCTGAGTGTAACTCTTCTATCTAACCTCATGTGCTTGATTACACTGTTACAGATGGCTGATCTCGTGATATTTAACCAATCATTAATAACAATTTACTTCTTCGAGTCGACCTCAGTGTTTAAATACGGTCATAGCCAAATGTAATCATTTTATTCTTTTTAAAGGGCAAAAAGGAAATATAATAATTTTTTAAATGAATGGTGGTGACAGCCTTTCAGAAATGAACGGACGGCTCTATTTGAAAAACCTGCATCGGTTAAAGCCTGTTAACATATGTCTGTTAATCGACATAACACACGTCTATTATGAATATATATACGTCTGTCCTAGACACAACCATACAAAAAATTTAGGAAAATAAGCCAACGGTTGAAAATTAAAATATTGTCAGAAATAATTTTACTATGTACCTAAGAATTTAATTAATTATAATTTGGCACAAAAAAATTATATAAATTTTGTCCAAAAATATATATAAGACAAGGACTCACACGCAAAAGAACATAATCAGATCGAAACTAGAACAAGATTGTACAGTGCTTTGACCCATGCATATGCATGTGCTTGTGCCTAGCCGAGCGAACACATTGACGAAATAATGATGTGTGGTGACACGCGCATGTGGGTTTAGGATCGAACCCGATATGATCTATATCCACCCCTCCCAAAGACTAATGGTATCCTTTGAGGTCCAAGCTCAACCGGCAAACTTTTACTATATAAATCACACAAAATTTTCTAAGGTTCTCACCGTGGTACAAGAGGTTAACAATTTCCAATTAAATCAAATTCTTTACTTATTTAAAGTTTTAAGTGGGTAACTCTGAAATAGAAATAATTCATTCAATTCTAAATGATTTTCAATGAATAAATATATTACGTTAATCACCTCATGTAATGTCATTTTCTCCATTAATACGTTACAACAGCTAATCCGCAACGGTGTCAGCAGTAATTGTGTGACCCAGATGCCGTATCAGATGAGCCGAAAGCTCACCTCCTCCGGGCTCAAAATAAAATGAGATGATTGCAAATCAACACTGACGGGATGTCCACTTCAAGGAAGGCGAATTGGTGTATGTGAAACCTATTGCCTCAGATCTTTAGCTAAGAAGATTAATAAAAACCTAGGTCCTCATTACTTAGGTCCCTTCAAGATATTGAAATGCATAGGACCAGTTGCTTATCATCTAGAGCTTCCTACAACTTCAATTCACCTAGTGTTTCATGTGTTGCTGTTGAAGAAACCACTCGGTTCTGCCGTGACTTGTCAACAGTTACCCCCACACCTAGATGCGAATTTAGAATAGATTGTAGAACGAGAACAACTGTTAGGGGTGCTCCAATCTCCTGCATGACGTATTCGAGGGCTCGAAATCTTGATTCAATGGAAGGGACTGCCCAACTCTGAAGATTCCTAGGAACTTATGGAATCAATCCTTCATCATTTTTCTGAGTTCCACCTTGAGGACAAGGTATCTTTGGAACCTGAAATAACGATAAGCCTCCAATTTGTTATACTTATTTTAGAAGGGGTAAGGAGACTGGAGGGCTAGCTGGCAGCAGTTAGGTTGCAACTGAAATCATTTAGGGAATAGATCTGTGAGCACGAGAGGGCAGATTTTTGTAGTAAGAAGTAAGATATATCATATATTGGAGAGTTTTTAGCCCTCTAGATTGGCTATTATTTCCCTTTCAGTCTTGTAATTTTTCTCAATGTCTTCAATCAAATACAACACACATTTTCTAGTTTGATATTGCTTCAAAATTGCAGCTTGAATCCTAAGAGGTACTTGAAATGTTTGAAGGTGCTTTATCAAAATTTGGGGCTTCCTAGCTTTTGCATTTTGTAAGGTGCTTTCAAGAACTGTGGGTTTACAAGCAATTTTTATTGAGCAACAGGTAGAGAGAGAAAAGACAACTAAATTGCTTTCGTAAATCGTAATAGCATGCTTTCAACTGAGTTTAGAGTATTAAGACTTGCTCGAAATCCCCAAGAAAACGAGAGGTTGAATTACTTGCCTTTTTGTTGCTTGTTTGCTCACCAAGTACTCCTCTTCCGGTCAAAAACTAGATCACTATGAAAAGAGTTTAATGTTCACAATTCAAGAACCAACTTTGAGATTTTAAGTTTACAAAATAAGTCTTTCCAATCATGTATTTTCCTTCCCATCTCTATACCCGAATTTGCATGTTTTCTTTTCATAATTATAGAGTAATGGAAGTTGCCTGGGAGTTATTAGCGGTGGGGAGTAATTTTCAAATTCAAAACTTAACTCCTCCCTCCACTCGTTCTCATGCAATTCGGATTGGATCACTCCACATGGGCGACCCATTTTTTTCCAACATCTTCCACTCCTACATGATCAGATTGACTAGATCTTAATATTATATCAATTATATATATCTCCATATCTCCAAGTTCATAAGGTAAATAGATCATGTGACCAACGAGTTAATCTAAGAACGCACAACATTATACACATGTTAGGAATATATAGCAGCTTTACTAGAGGAAATACATTTTTCACAATACCACATCTATATTTTATACACTAGTTTGAGTATTTCTAACCCATCAATTAATCAAAGAATATACTTGACTTTCACATCTTTATTGTATTCATTACTGTGTCGCAAACTCAAAATGTTAATACAATTGTCTGGTCAATGAATACAAGTTGAGGTATTAGGTAAAATAGTCTTCATTTCCTACTTCAATCCCTTAATTTCAAATCATCTGTTTTCTTAGACATGTTCCATCAAATCGAATTAACCATAATTATTGGCAACAATCTAAATTAGCAAACACCGAAAATAAATTTTGAGAAACAGTCAAAAGTTATAAGTGTATTTAATTGAGTTCATATGTGATTTGAAGACTCACACAATGAAGAAGCGGAAATACATTTTTTTTTCATTTCTCATTGGTCGTTAAAACTAGAGTTGTCCGTGGGTCGGTTAGGTTCGGTTCTGCTTGGTTCCAGAATTTTCGAGGTATTTAATAAATGGATTGTCGAGTCCAAATATAATTATGAAACCGTTCGGGTTCGGTTCGTTTCGGTTCCATACCATAATAAATTTTTTTAATATTTGCAGTAACACTACATAAATATAACTAATGACATTTCATTCGTAACTTTTACAAATTAACGTAGCTCTATTCAAAAATATATAAATAACTAACTGTCGAATAACATTAATTCAATGCATACAAATATCAAAAAGTAGATATTAATATTAAAATGCCGGTGATCTATATCAATTAATTTGCTTCAAGCAGCATACCAGCATAAAGAAAATGAAATATAAATTATAAATTATAAAAATAAAATATTTTTAAGTATTTGTAATACTTACTAACTATTTGATTTAATCATCAACTGTTTGACTTGTCATGGTAAAAAACTCTACAAGCATAATTGAAAAAGTACAATTAACAAACACAAATGAACTAAAAAATATTCAACTAATAAGATTTAATAAAAAAAAAAGTATAATATATATTATTACATGTCTCAATGCCGTCATAGAACTCTATTTCTTCAGTGTAAATTTTATCTGGGAAAACTTTTAAGAGTCTAGAATCTTCTCTTAACCAGTTTTATGTACAAATTAAGGTTTCAACTGTTTTAGGAGTTAAAGAACTCCTAAATGGAACGAGAATGTGCCCTCCAGTACTAAATGCTGACTCAAAAGCAACTATAGATACATGAATGTCAAGAACATCACTTACAACCTCAGATAAAATTATGAGGCCTAAGGCTTAAAATTATGAAATGATCCGATTTATTTAATTAATTTGTTAATTTATTTAGAAAAAAATAAAATAATTTAATTAATTCAATAAAAAATTAAAAAATTATTTAGTTTCAGTTCTTCGGTCTAGACTCGAGACCCGACTCATACCCATCGGTTCTCGATTCGGGTACCCGTTCGGGTATTTAACTTATGAAGAACTGCTCAATTCGGTTCGGGTTCAATTCGGTTCGGAACTTTTGGACACCTCTAATTAAAACATACGTGGTATGAAATACGTGTTACATTGATTTTTCCATTTCTTTGGGCGAATGTCAAATCTTACAAATTAAATACACCATCAAAATCATAGTTCAGATATTCCTTACTATCTAACTTGAGCTCTCCTTATATTTATTCATCTAGACAATATCAATCGAGAACTCGATCTGGCTATAGAACAAGCCTAATAGATAGCAAAATCTAGGAATGTCAATCTGGTTCGTCGACTCGAACAACCAACAGCTTAGCCAGTAAAAAGCTCTAGTCGACTTTGCTCGTGGCTTGGCCCGAGCCTCTTTTTCGAATGACAACTCGAGCTGAGCTCGAGTCAACCCGTGTCATAAGCATGGTTGTCGGCTTGCTGAAGCCTTTGCAGGTGGTTGTCTGATGCCTGTGTTAAAAAATATTGCACCAAGTCGGCTCGGTTCGATAAGACATAGCCTAAAGTTGGAGCCAATCCTTAGTTTTTTTACCGAGCTTTGGCTTGGCTCGACTCAGGAAAAAACGCCCTTGCCATCTTTTGTACGAGTCGTACCCAAGCCATAATCTTAGGCTCGCAAACTGCCTCAACCCGACTCTTTTACATCTCTAGCAAAATTTATACTGATTACTTGTTGTAATCTCATCTTGATATCTCATTAAGGCGACTGGATCATGTACACGATATAATCACTATGTCTCATCTCAGCACGCCTTAAAGTATCTAAGGAGATTGTTCTTGTGAGTGAATCAGTCTTAACCTATTTGACATATTTTATGTGTATATTAAATAGTAATCTAAAAATCACAACCAAAGATCCCTCTTAACATATGAACTCAAAATATTGTTTATTAATGGACTTATATGAGAAATTTATATGGTACATAATTCAAATTCTATACAATCCCAAAGATTTAACATGAGTCATAAAAAAATCTCTAGGGATAGGCTTAGTAAATGGACTAGCTACCCTTTGGTGTATAGAAATATACTACAAATTCACTTCTTTTTTCCTTGCAATATCTCTTACAAAATTATATTTTGTATAAATATGTTTGGCTCTGCTATAATAATTGGGATCCTTTATATATACAATAGCTACCTGACTATCACAGTAAATCAAAATAGGTCACACATCACCATTAATGACTCATAGAAGTTATAAGAATCTCTTTAACCAAACAACTTCATGTACCGCTGAAGCACATGTTACAAATTTTGCTTTTATTGTGAACAAGGAAATGCATGTCTGCTTCTTACTATTCCAAGAGATGGCGCCATTATTAAGCAAGAATACATATCCCGAAGTTGATTTACGATCATCTAGGTCTCCAATCTAATCAGCAGTTGTGTATCCTTTTAAGCACAAATCATTCTCTTGGTAGCACAAAAAATAATTAGCAAAACCCTTCATGTATATCAATATCCTCTTAAAAAGTTTCCAATGCTCTTTTTCGGGATTAGATTGATATTTACTAACCAGACTAATGCCATAACAAATATCGAGACGAGTACACATCATAGCATACATCAAGCTCCCAATTGCATTGGAGTGTAGAACTCTGGACATTTATTCTTTTTCCTCAAGAGTTTTAGGACACGTGAAGACTTAGAGTTTCGTCTTTCAATACAGGAGTGTCAATGGGATTGCAATTCTCCATTTTGAAATGTTCAAGAATTTTATTTATATATGGCTCTTGTGAAAGAAGCCTCTTCGAGCGATCTATATGAATTTTAGCACATAATATGTAATCTACTTCACCCATATCCTTCATTTCGAAATTTGAGAACAGCTATTTTTTAATGGTTTTAATATACTCGTCATTCCCAGTCAATAAGATGTCATCTACGTAGAAGGATAAAATATCAAATTTCTCATTGGACATTTTCAAATAAATATAGTGACATTCGTCTATTATGAAAGTACGAGATAACCGTTTTGTTAAATCTCAAATACCACTGTCTAGTAAACTACTTTAGACCATCAATTGATCTATTTAATTTACAAGCTTTATTCTCTTAGCCCATTTTAATAAAACCTACTAGTTGTATGTAAATTTCTTTATCTAATTCTCAATTGAGAAAGGAAATTTTCAAGTCCATTTGATATAATTCTAAATCTAAAAGTGCTACTATGGCTAAGAGTAGTCAAATTGAAGTAAATCTCAGTATCGGTGGACAGAACTCCTCATAATATATGCCATCATGTTGAGTATAATCCTTTTCCACCAAACAAGCTTTATACCTCTCTACAATCCCTTCAGCTCTTTGATTTATCTTGAGAACCCATTTGTTCCATATGGCTTTCCTATTAGTCGGAAGATCAACCAAGTCACAAACTTGATTTGATTTCATGGACTACATCTCTTCTTCCATTGCATTCTTCCACTTTTCATTTGCAGGGCACGATAGAGCTTTTTGTACTGATTTTGGTTCTTCATCATTTTCTGGAGATACTGGAAAAACTTGCCCTTTAATCTCAAAATTACTGTTTGGTATAATATTTATAGTACACTTACAAAGTGAAAGCTTCGATATGACCCTGTTACTTGGAGATAAATTGCTCACACTTGGGTCAACAGGTGGAAGTGCTTCCTCTTGCAACTCAGTTGATCCATCACCTACAACTCTGTCCTCTAATTCAAACAAAAGTTCCCCTTTTTAGTTTCTCCCCTGTTAGGAAAATCACTTTCAAAGGCATTAAATATATTTTTGACTTGACATGATGTATCTTAAGTATCTTAAGAATTTTGACTCAAAGGCATTATAGGATAATATGATAATTTCAGTATTGCTAGATTAAGTTTTGATGTTTTGTAGTATCAATGTTTCATTTAGGTATATTGGGTTGCATTGATATTATATCTTAATTTAGCTTATGGTATGAAACTGAAATGATGTGTTATGAGTTATAATTGTTTGGATTAACTGTTTGAATTGATTTTACACTTAATGCTGTTTCACATATATTTTACACTAGGTATTTGAGTTGTCTATTTCAGGAAACGAATTTTGATAAAGGAAAAGCAGAGTTCGATCAAGATTGTTAGGTTTGGTTGTATCAGTTATTGAGTTTGTAATTCTTTTCACTACTACCTTGACTTTAGATTGTAGTTTTGTCACAGAATGTCAATGGGGGAGCTTATTAGGTATTTAATGTAATTGGCAAGTCTGTGAATAAAGTAGACTAAAATTAATATATTGTAAAAGTCAAAGAGTTAATTGCAAATAGTAGAAATTGTGTTATATTGGGTCTAGGGTTCGAGAACGGAAAAGAAGGAAAAACGGCGTCGGAATTTCGCTAGATTATCGTCAAGACTTGGCTCGAGCGTCGGAGGCAGAACTGTGTCGCCCGCTTGTTGTCAAGACTTCGCTCGAGTGACTGTCTGTTGCCCAGCTTTCGCTAGAGTGATAAGGTTATCCGAAAAACTTTAATTCGCGTTTTTAAGGCTTTTTATCCGGCTCATTCAACCATAACCTTATCATATAAATACTAGAACGCCACAGAACGTAAATTCTAAGGTTAAAACATATAGAGCACTTGAGAGCGTCATCTTTTCATCTTCAAATTCATTGAGAAACTTCAACCTTCATTGATTTGATTATACTTGGCGAAGAAAACATCAGTTCTAGTTAATTCAAATACCAAGCTTACTGAGTAACACGGAGTTCTTCAAAAATTCACAAGAGATAGACAAATCCACAAAGCCAGAGGTTAGAGAATCCAGGAGGGCTTTGATATTGCAGTCAAGGAGTTGGTGCAGAAGCGCGTAATTCAGGATGGCTGTCAGATTGTAGTCAGGAGTTGGTGCATGAGCACGTAATCTAAGAGAATTGTCAATATTAACTTCAGTTAGGAGGTCAGAAAGTTCGTATCGTCATCTTGTCTGGCAGACTGTAAGTTCGATCGTTTATAGTAGATTTTGACTAGCAAAGCGTCTAGAGTTTTTACCTAGTTGGGGTTTCTCCGTGAATATTCTGCATGTTATTTACTGCTTTATTTACTATTTTCATATTTTGCGGTGTTCAATTATAGGATAATTGGACTGTATGTTTAATCATCTAGAGATAATTAATTAGTGACTTGTTGCTGGTTAATTACAACTTTTAATTCCGCATTTACACATTCACCTCCTCTAGGTGTAGTTTGGATCGAATCTCATTATTTCAAATATTAATTAAAATTTCACATTCAAGAATACATTTCATTATTCACGTCGATATATATTAACTAACATCCAACTTCACTTAATTGAAAATCATATTATTCATTTAATATAAATGATTTAACATTTATTATCACGTATATATTACTTGGTATTAATTCTAAATTAATTAGCATTCACGTTAATTCATGTATCATTTTTGTCATTTATCTTCATTTATGAAATTCAAATACTCACATTCAAATACGTATTTCACTATTTACGTGCATGTATAATAATTAACATTTTATTTTCAAGAGATTTCATTTCTCTCATATTTAGAATAAAAGAGTAAATGGAAGATCAAATATTACTTTCACATCACTTATAAAGCATTTCAAAATAACGTACAACGCATGTTCAACTATAACTAGTATGATTAAAAATTAGAAAAAGAAGCTAAAAAAAATTTCATAGTACTATTAGTACCTTCCATTGCTACTTACCTAACATATTTTTAGATGTTCTATTATTATGGTCTCTACGTCAATTATGATTCTGTAATTGTATGTAGTACTTAGTACGATCTTTCTTTATGTGAAACATAAATAGGAGCTCGTATCAAAGATGCTACATAGGATCGACATTTATACACAAGCTCCAAGGAAATTTTTTGGCGGCTAAAAATTTCTTTTACACTTAGAAGGTTCTCAACACTGATATGTAACGTCATATTGATTTCACTTTTATTTCTCAATTTAAAATTCTATCGTTGTGGAGAATCTCATGTAAACATTTTTTTTCTCTTCATCCAAATAGTTCTTTGAGTTAGCTCCTAGAGGCTTTCTTTCTAAGCTGATGGTTGCTGGGCAACAATTTTGTGAAGGAGATTGGACAGAATTGAAGAAGAAATACCACTCTCTTGAGGAGAAGGAATTGATTTGCAATTGCTTCTCTTCAGCTTATGTTGTTGCCCTTACTACGTGATAGTCTTGGAATGACTTTGGGTGACAAAAGGTATTATAAAGTACATAGAATATTTTTCTACATATTAAATCCCCCTTAAATAATATAAAACAAGAAAAATGGTTGAAAACTATAAATAAGTGGAATGGGAGATATGAATAGGCAATAGTGCATACCAGGATTGTGTATGCAAGAGGCCAGTGTCAGGCGAACCTTAGGGCATTGTTATTTGTTTACTTGTCTTATAAATCATTTTTCATAGATTGAAATAAAGGTGAATGTATAGTATTTTGGTTTGTAATTTTTTTGCCAAACCTAATTTCTTTTCAATACTATGTTTGGTAAGATTTCTTACAAAAGTCAAAAACCTGTGAAAATTTAATGGTTGGAATAGTTTTTTTTTTTTTTTTTTTTAAATATGTGGTTAAAAAAGAAGAAATTTTTTTAAAATTTTGTATAATATTACTACCACCGTCTCATTTATATAGGCAGAGTTTCCTTATTTTTTGGTTCCAATTATTTAGTCTTGTTTTTTTCATTGAGAATATTTTGTTTGGTTCATTTATTTTAACATTATTATTTCTTTATTAATTCCAATAATAATTTAATACTAGTTATTGATAATTAAATAAGGGTAAACTAAGAAGTTTTTTTACAAAAATTACTTTTTCAATAAAATTAAGTAAAAATTATAGCATGCTAGAATTTTAAACTTCCAATTTCAAAATTCAGATTTACAAATTTTTATTTCAAAAATTAGATAATAATTAAAATATTAAAATATTAATAATTATATTATAAAATTAAATATACATATTCATTCTACCCTACCATATACACCAAAACCCTAATTATTTCATCTTTTCAATTTTCTCTCTTCCCTCTCTATCTATCTCTCTCTATACTCTACCTCCACTTCTCTTTACTTCATTGTCGCCCATTTTCTCTCTTCTCTCTCTATCCCATTCTCTCTATCTCAACGTCGTCGCTAGAGCAACGCTGCTCAAGATTGCGCAATGTCATTGGCAACGATCTGCACACCTTCGCCCACATCGCAACGATCTGTTGCGCAACCGCTGCAACAGCTTCGTCTGTGTAGTGATCTGTGAAGCACCGCATGGTGATGGTGGTTCAATGGTATTGGTGGCGATGGTGTGTTGTTGCGTTGTGGGGCTTTATTGGTGGTGGCGGCAGCGGGTCGTGGGCTATGTTGATGGCGATGTGGTGCGAGGTGGTGGTAGTGGTGTAGAAGTTGGGTGTAGTACGTTGTGGTCGATGGTGGTAGTGTAAATGGTGGTCACAATGGTGGGTGGCATTGACAGTAATGGATTTGAGGAAGTGGTGGTCATGTTGGCAGCGGTAATTAGGGGTAGGCATGGGCTAGGTTGGGTCGATTGTTGCATCAACCCAAACTCAACCCAACATGATCGGTTTGATCAAAATTTAACATAACATAACCCAACCCAACCCATATATAGATTGAAACCCAACACAACTCAACTCAATCAAGTATCGGTCGGGTTGGATTGAGTTGGTTGGTTGGTTTGGGACAACTTATCAACAAAAATTAAAATCATCCAATATTGTATTATATTAAATTCGAATAGACGAGGTTAAATATTAAGTAAATAAATAAAATTATCTATTATCTTATTCAATTCTCGTTAATCGAGCATACAAAGAATAAAGTGCATCAAGGTAATTACGGTTAGACTAACTACTCGTACTTTTTAGGTTCATTTTCAATGAAGACTCGTCCCAAATATTTCTTCACTACTATATCTTTTCGAGGAATACATGTTGTTGTGCATATAATACATGAAAGATTAGGAGTAGAAAATAAGCCCAAGTTTTAAGGCAATGTTTATCGTTACTATTTATGCACTTCGATTGTTCATATAGTTTCATTCTCTTCAGAGCATCACTTGCATCAGAAAACTTACTTTCTCATCTTATTAGAACTATATCATAATCCATTAAACTTGTAAAGTAACAATTCAGAAAAAGATACAAGGCTCATAACATGGTTGAATATTAAAAAATAAACCCGAAAATTTATTATTTTTCTTTTCTTTTTTTTTAAAAGTAGGCGGTTGGGTTTTATGGGTTAACCCGACCCGACCCGATCCGACCTGCATACACAACCAACCTACCAAACCTATGTAAAAACAACAAAAAAATCTACTCAACCCGGTCGGGTTGGGAGGTTTAGTCGAGTTCGGTCGAGTTTTGCCCACTCCTAGCAGTGATGTGGGTAATGTTGGTGGGGCAGTGGGGTGGTGGTGTGGTGGATGTGTTTTTGTTTGTTGTGGCGACGGCAGTGATGGGTTTGTCGTGGTGGTGGTGAAATGTTGTGATGATGCGGTGGTGTTTTGCTGCGATGTGTTGATTAGTTAGAGGTGATTGTATTGCTATCGGGAGGTGGTGGCGGCGGCGGCGGCGGTGAAAGTGACAGTGGTACTGCTGGAGGGAGTGGTGCGATGGTGGTCATAAGTGTTGGTTGTGGTCACAAGTTTTTTGGTTGATTGTAATCATTAAATTGGTTAATCTATGACCAATAAAGAATATGTAACTAATGAAAAAGATAAATTGTGACCAAGAAATAATGTGTGACCTAATTTTTTCTTAATTTGTAACCGATAATTTAACAATTACTGTGTACTAAATTGTGACTTATAATATTTGTAATTGTGATCAATAAATAAATTGTAACAAATAAATTTTTAATTTGTGACCGATAAACAAATTGTGATCAATAAAATTTTTGAATTATGACCGTAAAATAATTTGTAATATATAAGATTTTTGTTTGTGACCGATGAATAAATTGTGAAGTATAAATTTTTTATTTGTGATCAATGAACAAATTGTGACCTATAAAATTTTTGAATTGTGGCCGTAAAATAATTTGTGACATATAAAAATTGTAATTTGTGATAAATTAATAATATACGACCAATTATATAGAATTTGTGACTAAATTATATGAAATTGTGGCTTTAATATATTTAATTAATAAAATATATGTATAATTAATTAGTTTATAAGTAAAATTTGAAAAAGTCTTAGATTTGAAATTTTAAACATTGATCTCTTAAATTTAAAATTGGTGAAACTTCTTATTTATGTAATATTCCCTAAAATTAAATAAGATTTCTTAATTCATGTGAAAAAACAAAATCAACATATATAAATGGAACGGAGTGAGTATTTGTTGCGTATTTTTATATCGCAAGTGTACGATATCGTAACAAGTAATATAGTGGACCTAAGAGTCCGGATTATCGTTCTCACGAGAACTATACTTTAGTCTTAATCTACTTTTCTAACTCTTATTTGATGGAAGTAAATCAGATAAGGAATTGTGATAGTTGGAAAAATTGATTCTCTTAAATGAATTAAATGCCTAAAACTAATGAAAATTATGATGAAATAGCAAACATAAATAGATCAAAGATTCATGTATATAAGATGTATTAGGGTAAAACAATTTCATCTAATGATCACCTTAATTCTCAATTCAAGATTCTAGCCTAACGTAGTGTTCGGTCGAATTCTCCTACGGTATTCAATTTACCCCTCTCGAGTTCTCATTGAGCCTATTTAACTAATTCAATTCCATATCTCTATGCGAATTACCCTTAGTTAAACGAGTTATGGCACTAGAAATTCATATAACGACCGCAGCACTTAGTATAGGTATCTCTACACGTTATACCTCGTTACCGGATTTTATTACACGTTCTAAGTCTCAAACTCACCTCTCGATTGTAAGAAACTCAATAGATCATCAAATTATTGATCAGGTAATTCAATGCATTGCAATCATAATAAAATCAACACATGGAAGAATAAAACTCAGAATTCATGGATTAAAGAACTAAGGGTCTCAATAGATTACATTATTTGCCCTAATAATAAATTTAGATACTCATAATCAAAACAATGAAATAAATAACTAAATTCGAATACATCACCGGATTTAAATGATAAAAAGATGGAAAAGAATCAGCTCTTGCACCAAGATCTTCTTCCACTTCCAATCCTTGATTTGAACTTGAATCCTTCCTCTTCGATCTTGTGTTTTTCTCTCAATGTTACAAAGTGTGGAACCCTCTTTTCAATGTGTGGGAACCCCCATTTCAATGTGTCCCTAGGTCTATTTATACTTTCATATACGTTCTTGGCCAAATTGGAGTCTTTTTGTGGAGTTTTCGCGGCCCAAACAATAAAAAACCTAAAATCTGTGCGGCGGCGGCGCTTGAGCGCTACGGGACAGCGCTTGAGCGCTGAAAATCTGTTAAAAAAATCTATTTTCTAGCTAGTGCAGCGCCTGAGCGCTGAGTTTCTGTCTACTTTGCACCAGTTTCAGTATTTTTGTCATAACTTTTTCTCCCAATATCCGATTGAGGTCATTCAAGATGCGTTGGAAAGCTAATTCAAAGGGCTACAACTATTCTTCAGACGTCGTCTTCAAATTCGATCGTTTGCTATGTCAAATATGGATCATAACATGAGTCTAAAAACCGATGCATAACTCTTTCAATCCTAAATTGATGTGTGATCATATTTTAACGATATTTTATCCATTTGACGTCTTCCTTTATCCAATTGACTCCTAGTACTCTCGAATCTTCATCGTGAGGTTCTACACAACTTTTTGAGCATTTGCGCTTCAGTCCCCAAACTTTGGATCTTGCCTCTTTTTCGCCAATTTTGCATTCTTTTCTCCAATTCTTCATCTTCCATCGAGTTTCACCTAATAACATATTATATCATAAATTAGGCTATAATCTCATTAAAAGAACGACAAAATGTCATTGTTTTGGAGACTAAATAAGTGTATAAAATTTCTTTCCTTTCTTTTCCTTTTCGTTTATCTTTCTTTTTTCTCTTTCTTTCTTTTCTTCTTCCTTTTCTTTCCTCTTCTTTCTTCCTTCTCTTCTTTTCTCCTTCTTTCTTTCTCTTTTACTTTTTCGTTGTCTGTTCTTTTCCTTCTTTTTCTTTTCTCTTTTCTTTTCTTTTTCATTTCTTTCTTTCGTTTTTTCTTTTCTTTCTTTTTCTTTTTTTTTTTTTCCTTTATTTTTGCTTTATTCTCTTCTTTTTCTTCCTTATTTCTTTTTGTTTTCTTTCTTTCTTTTACACTCTTCTCTTTTTCCTTCTTTCTTCTTTTTTTTTTTTTTCTTTTTCTTCTTCTTCCTTTTCTTCCCTTCTTTCTTGTCCTTTTTTCTTTCGTTTTTTTCTTTCTTATCTTTTTTTTTTCTTCTTTCTTTTTTCTTTTCTCTCTTCTTTTCTTCCTCTTTTCTTTCTTTCTCCATCTTTTTTTTTTCTGTCTTTCTTTTCCCTTTTTCTTCTTCCCTTTTCTTTTTCCTTTCTTTTATTTCATTTTCTTCTTTCTCTTTCCCTTTCTTCTTTCCTTCTTCCTGTCTTTTTTTTCTTTCTTTTTCTTATTCTTTTTCTTTCTAAAACTCATTTTATTTTTTCTTTTCTTTTGTTTCTTTTTCTTTTCTTTTTCTTTTTTTTCGCTTCTTTTACTTCTTCTTTTCTTCTTAATTCTTTCTTTTTTCCTTCTTTCTTCTTTCTTCTTATCCTTTCTTTTCCTTTTTCTTTTCTTTCTTTCTATTAAAAAAAAAAAATTTCTTTTCGTCTTCCTTTTTCCTTCTTTTTTCCCTTTCTTATTCTTTTCCCTTTTTTCCTCTTTTTTTCATTCTTTTCTTCTTCTTTTTTCTTCTTTTATATCTTTGTCTTTTTCTTTCTTTTTTCTTTTCTTCTTCCTTCTTTTTTCTTTTCTTTTCTTTTTTATCCTTTCCTTTTTTTTCTTTTTCTTTTCTTTCCTTGTCGTTCTTTCTTCTTTCTTTCTTTCTCTTTTCGTTCCCTTTTTCTTTTCCCCTTTCTTTCCCTTTCTTTTCTTTTTCTTCGTCCTTCTTTCCTTTCCTTTCTTTGTTTTCCTTCTTCATTTCTTCTTTTCTTTCTTTTTTCTTCTTTTTCTTTTCTTTCTTTTTTTGCTTTCTTTTTTTTTTCTTCTTGCTTTTTCTTTCTTCTTTTTTCCTTTTTTTCTTTCTTTTCCTTTTTTCCCTTCTTCCTTTTTTCTTTTTCTTTTTTCCTTTCTTCCTTTTTTCTTCCTTCCTTTGTTCTTTTTTTCTCTTTTTCTTTCCTTTTCCTTCTTTTCTTTTGTTCTTCTTTTTTCCTTTTTTTTTTCTTTCCTTTCTTTCTTTTTCTCGTTTTTTCCTTTTCTTTTTTCTCTTTCTTCCCTTTTTTCTTTTTTTCTTCTTATACCTACTTCTTTTCTTCTTCTATCCTTCTTCTTTCTTTTGTTCTGTTTCTTTCTTTTTTTTCTTTCCTTTCTTATTCCTTCTTTTCTTTTTCTTTTTTTTTCTTTCTTTCTTTCTTCTTTCCCCTTTTCTTTTGTTTTCTTCTTTTCTTTCTTCTTTCCCCTTCCTTTGTTCCTTTTGTTTACTTTAAAACCTAGATAAACTCGTAGAATACACTTATCAATTACTGTTAAATGGACTCAAAGTCCATCCATTCGAATAACGTGTACATAGCAATCCAAGCTATTCATTGGAGATGATATAATTAATCTTATCATTTCATAACGCATGGATGTGTGGGGATTCACTGCATTTAATTAATATTATGTAGAACCGACAAAATTGGGGTGCAATAACAATTAACGCAGATGACACTAAATTAAACCAGTTAAGAGCATGGATATGGGCCAGTCGACATAGCATTTACTCCTGTTCAGTTAAAATATCTCTAATTTGATTTCTATGTTCCAAATCCAAGATCCAATGTCCATAAAAATGCAGTCTTTTCATTCTTACTTCAAACTCAGTTCTCGCACGCCAAGATGAGCTCAACATTAATCAAGATTTTGTCAAAACAATTCTTGTTTTTCCAGCTCTGTGCCCCACAGCAATATGATTTCTTTTACTTGGTTCAACAGGCAAGTTTTTCTCTTAACTATTTTCTCCATTAATCATCAAAGAATATGACACCTAACTGCATTTTGCAGTGGAATCCATCATATTGTGATACAAAGAGAAGCTGTTGCTACCCAGCCTATGGAAAACCTGCAACAGGTTTTGGTATTCATAGCCTATGGCCGTATTTCGCCAATGGTTCATACCCACAAAATTGCTACAAGATCCACAAGGCAGTCTATGATGAAGCTATAGTAAGATCTGTGACAATTAAGGATTTATTGTATCGAACCCTTAATAAATAAAGCTTAGTTTTTTGTCATATATTAGTTCATGGACCTTGGATGTTACTGTATTTTTTACAAAGATTTTGGTCTAAGAAACTTCTGAAATTTGTAATGTTCTAGATTTCAGACCTATTGGTAGAATGCAAAAGGATTGGCCAAGCTTATCATGTCCAAGTACTAATGTCATAAAGACCTGGAAGCCCGAATGGACAACACGTTGCACTTGTTCAGTGGCTACACTCGATCAACATTCATATTTTGAAGCAGCTTTGAACATGAAGGAGAAAATTAACATCCTTCAAATTCTTAAGAATGCAGGTAAATCGCCATATGGATCATGTAATTGCATATTTGGTAAACTGGACCTAGCAACATGGGATTTTATAAAGAATGAAAAATATTGTACCATTTCCTACTATTCAGGTACTGATTATACTGTTACTTATCACGTTTTCAGGAATCAAACCAGGAGGAGTTTATAGCATGTTTGACATTAAAGAAGCTATAAGAAAGGTAACTGGACATGAAGCAGGGATCCATTGCAACAAAGACGCAGTTGGTAAATCGCAGCTTTACCAAGTTTATATTTGCGTTGATCCATCTGGTTCGAGAGTCATTGAATGTCCAGGGATTCCCATGGGAAAATGCAAATCCACCATTAAGTTCCCTTCATTCTAGACATGTTGTGGCTTGTGGGGGGCTAAATTGATTGTATTTTTTGTGTTTGTCATGAATCTATGTTTGCTCAAGGAGTTTCGTATTGACTCCTAGCTTGTCTATTGAAATGAAAAGGATAAAAGAAGGAAAAAAAAAATGAGATTCTGTGTAACAAACTAGTTTATAAAGGCTTATTTTTCAGCTTTCCAGATTGTGTTGTATGATTTAGGACAAATTTGACAAGACGTCTATTTTTGCTTCAGCTTCTTGAGTAAGTTGTCATTGGTCAACTTGCTCTAAAAACTCTTTTACTCATACAAATAACTCTTTTTTTTAGAAAATTATTTAAATAAGTTTAAAATCAGCTTTTTAGTCTTAGAAAAAAAAAATTGACTTTTTAAAAATATTGTCAAACGATTCCTTAATCACAACCGAACATGATTTTAATCAAATGCATAATACAACACACTAGGTATTTTTTATTTTTTTTTAGTGTTTTGGAATAAATATGAATCCTTTTACACCATTCCATTCAATTCATTATCATATTCGCTAGAGTACAAAATCGCTAAACTTCACAAGATAGTATTATTCGCAAAACAAGCCAGATATCTCTTACCCGGAAAAGAAGAAATCTCTTACCCAGAAAAGAATGACCTAAAATTGTAGATACACAATTTCTATTATGCGTATCAATATACTTCGTTATTTCCCTAAAATTCGGGTGGAAAATGATTTGCTGGAATGTGTTAGATGCTTCAGTCGAGTCGAGTATGGCTTTTAGGATGACATTCCTCACTTAATTGCCGAGTTATGCCCTTGTGCGCTACGGACTTTTGCATACAACTCAGTGGAACCAGGGGCGGACCCAACTCAAGCCCAGTGCAGGCAGATGCCTGCACTTGGCTTTGGGCCGCCGCTGGATTTTTCAGAAACTTGAAACTAAAAAAAAAAAAGTGGCCCAATTATTTGTCCCATTCTTCTCGTGATAGAAGCTCTGCAAATGCAATCCATTACAACCAAAACGTGATTTGAAATTTTGAGAAGCCCATGCATCCACAGTTTCGCACGGCTCACTTCCCCTGGTTGATGCTAGTGGTGGTTTGGTGTGATTAGTCTGAACCAAAGTCCACAAAACCAGGCCCAGCAGCAGCGAGCTTCATCGACGAAGGTTACCAAGTCTGCAAGTCGGTAGGTGAGTTTTCTATAATTTCTATTGCCTATTGGTATTCAATATTCATCAGCTAATGGTTGTACTACAGTGCTGTAGAATATATGTACGTGCAATTGATAACTGCCGTCTGAATTGTGTGTTTGAGATTTGGGAAAAATTTCGATTTTGGCATGAAGAATCCCAACCTTTCTGGTTTCATTATTTAGTGGGAACTGAAAATAGTGCACATTGTAATTTGTAAATGTCAAGCTGTTGTTTAGAATATATCGTTTTTCACATTATGTAAATCTCAATTATCGTTTAATAAAATCTTAAATTACAGTAGTTATGATTTTTTCTCATTACATAATGATGGTAATTCAGTAGTGTATTGGAAATTTAGGAAGCCACTTTTGGGCTTTTATGGTGGATTGTATTTTGCTTTGTTAATGGACATGTTGGATCTTTTATGGTGGATTGTGTTTTGCTTTGTTTATTTACATTCCAATTTCTATTCATCACAGCCAGTCATGGAACGATTTTATAAAAGAAAAGCTCTTGAGGTAGTGGAAAATGTTAATGAGGAAACGTCAAATGAAAACAATTTTGATGTTGAACAACTTTCCACCGATCCTAGATTAAAGACTCCAATTTTGAATTACAATTCTAACATTAGAGATCAACTTCAAATAGCATATATGCAAAAGGGCCTTATCAGCCTTTCAGAGAGCATACATGGTGGTCACCCTCATCGTAATCCTCCACAAATGACCAACTTGCATCGCTTTCACATAGATTTATTCTATTCTGTCATCGATATGCAACTTCAAGAATTGAATGATCGTTTCTTGGAGGTAAATACCGAGTAACTCATTTGTGTAGCTTGTCTGTGTCCACCAAATTCATCCTCTGCTTTTGATAAAAGAAAGTTGATTCAACTTGCCAAGTTTTATCCACGAAATTTTTCAGAAGTAGATCTCTTCACACTGGATAATCTACTTGATAATTACATTTTTTACGTCCTCTCTAACAAAGAGTTTGAAGAATTAAATAGTTTCAGTGCTCTCGCACAGCAATTAGTTTTGACAAATAAGAGCAAATCATATACAATGGTTTACAAGGTTTTGACTTTGACACTAATTCTTCTGGTTGCTACTACTACGGTAGAGAGAGCATTTCCTGCCATGAACATTGTGAAAGATAGATTGAGCAATCGAATTGGAAATGAGTTGATGAATGATAGTCTTATTGTTTATGTGGAGAAAGATATCTTCTTAAAGATTGATAATGAGACGATTGTACAAAAATATTAAAGTATGAAAACTAGTAAAGAACAATTGTAAGATATTTCATTTTAATATAATGTTTTTTTTACTGCCCGCACTGGAAAAGTTTTCTGAGTCCGCCCCTGAGTGGAACTCTTCTATCTAACCTCATGTGCTTGATTACACTGTTACAGATGGCCGATCTCGTGATATTTAACCAATCATTAATAACAATTTACTTCTTCGAGTCGACCTCAGTGTTTAAATACGGTCATAGCCAAATGTAATCATTTTATTCTTTTTAAAGGGCAAAAAGGAAATATAATAATTTTTTAAATGACTGGTGGTGACAGCCTTTCAAAAATGAACGGACGGCTCTATTTGAAAAACCTGCATCGGTTAAAGCCTGTTAACATATGTCTGTTAATCGACATAACACACGTCTGTTATGAATATATATACGTCTGTCCTAGACACAACCATACAAAAAATTTAGGAAAATAAGCCAACGGTTGAAAATTAAAATATTGTCAGAAATAATTTTACTATGTACCTAAGAATTTAATTAATTATAATTTGGCACAAAAAAATTATATAAATTTTGTCCAAAAATATATATAAGACAAGGACTCACGCGCAAAAGAACATAATCAGATAGAAACTAGAACAAGATTGTACAGTGCTTTGACCCATGCGTATGCATGTGCTTGTGCCTAGCCGAGCTAACACATTGACGAAATAATGATGTGTAGTGACACGCGCATGTGGGTTTAGGATCGAACCCGATATGATCTATATCCACCCCTCCCAAAGACTAATGGTATCCTTTGAGGTCCAAGCTCAACCGGCAAACTTTTACTATATAAATCACACAAAATTTTCTAAGGCTCTCACCGTGGTACAAGAGGTTAACAATTTCCAATTAAATCAAATTCTTTACTTATTTAAAGTTTTAAGTGGGTAACTCTGAAATCAAATAATTCATTCAATTCTAAATGATTTTCAATGAATAAATATATTACGTTAATCACCTCATGTAATGTCATTTTCTCCATTAATACGTTACAACAGCTAATCCGCAACGGTGTCAGCAGTAATTGTGTGACCCAGATGCCGTATCAGATGAGCCGAAAGCTCACCTCCTCCGGGCTCAAAATAAAATGAGATGATTGCAAATCAACACTGACGGGATGTCCACTTCAAGGAAGGCGAATTGGTGTATGTGAAACTCCGCCCCTATTGCCTCAGATCTTTAGCTAAGAAGATTAATAAAAAGCTAGGTCCTCATTACTTAGGTCCCTTCAAGATATTGAAATGCATAGGACCAGTTGCTTATCATCTAGAGCTTCCTACAACCACAATTCACCTAGTGTTTCATGTGTTGCTGTTGAAGAAACCACTCGGTTCTGCCGTGACTTGTCAACAGTTACCCCCACACCTAGATGCGAATTTAGAATAGATTGTAGAACGAGAACAACTGTTAGGGGTGCTCCAATCTCCTGCATGACGTATTCGAGGGCTCGAAATCTTGATTCAATGGAAGGGACTGCCCAACTCTGAAGATTCCTAGGAACTTATGGAATCAATCCTTCATCATTTTTCTGAGTTCCACCTTGAGGACAAGGTATCTTTGGAACCTGAAATAACGATAAGCCTCCAATTTGTTATACTTATTCTAGAAGGGGTAAGGAGACTGGAGGGCTAGCTGGCAGCAGTTAGGTTGCAACTGAAATCATTTAGGGAATAGATCTGTGAGCACGAGAGGGCAGATTTTTGTAGTAAGAAGTAAGATATATCATATATTGGAGAGTTTTTAGCCCTCTAGATTGGCTATTATTTCCCTTTCAGTCTTGTAATTTTTCTCAATGTCTTCAATCAAATACAACACACATTTTCTAGTTTGATATTGCTTCAAAATTGCAGCTTGAATCCTAAGAGGTACTTGAAATGTTTGAAGGTGCTTTATCAAAATTTGGGGCTTCCTAGCTTTTGCATTTTGTAAGGTGCTTTCAAGAACTGTGGGTTTACAAGCAATTTTTATTGAGCAACAGGTAGAGAGAGAAAAGACAACTAAATTGCTTTCGTAAATCGTAATAGCATGCTTTCAACTGAGTTTAGAGTATTAAGACTTGCTCGAAATCCCCAAGAAAGCGAGAGGTAGAATTACTTGCCTTTTTGTTGCTTGTTTGCTCACCAAGTACTCCTCTTCCGGTCAAAAACTAGATCACTATGAAAAGAGTTTAATGTTCACAATTCAAGAACCAACTTTGAGATTTTAAGTTTACAAAATAAGTCTTTCCAATCATGTATTTTCCTTCCCATCTCTATACCCGAATTTGCATGTTTTCTTTTCATAATTATAGAGTAATGGAAGTTGCCTGGGAGTTATTAGCGGTGGGGAGTAATTTTCAAATTCAAAACTTAACTCCTCCCTCCACTCGTTCTCATGCAATTCGGATTGGATCACTCCACATGGGCGACCCATTTTTTTCCAACATCTTCCACTCCTACATGATCAGATTGACTAGATCTTAATATTATATCAATTATATATATCTCCATATCTCCAAGTTCATAAGGTAAATAGATCATGTGACCAACGAGTTAATCTAAGAACGCACAACATTATACACATGTTAGGAATATATAGCAGCTTTACTAGAGGAAATACATTTTTCACAATACCACATCTATATTTTATACACTAGTTTGAGTATTTCTAACCCATCAATTAATCAAAGAATATACTTGACTTTCTCATCTTTATTGTATTCATTACTGTGTCGCAAACTCAAAATGTTAATACAATTGTCTGGTCAATGAATACAAGTTGAGGTATTAGGTAAAATAGTCTTCATTTCCTACTTCAATCCCTTAATTTCAAATCATCTGTTTTCTTAGACATGTTCCATCAAATCGAATTAACCATAATTATTGGCAACAATCTAAATTAGCAAACACCGAAAATAAATTTTGAGAAACAGTCAAAAGTTATAAGGGTATTTAATTGAGTTCATATGTGATTTGAAGACTCACACAATGAAGAAGCGGAAATACATTTTTTTTTCATTTCTCATTGGTCGTTAAAACTAGAGTTGTCCGTGGGTCGGTTAGGTTCGGTTCTGCTTGGTTCCAGAATTTTCGAGGTATTTAATAAATGGATCGTCGAGTCTAAATATAATTATGAAACCGTTCGGGTTCGGTTCGTTTCGGTTCCATACCATAATAAATTTTTTTAATATTTGCAGTAACACTACATAAATATAACTAATGACATTTCATTCGTAACTTTTACAAATTAACGTAGCTCTATTCAAAAATATATAAATAACTAGCTGTCGAATAACATTAATTCAATGCATACAAATATCAAAAAGTAGATATTAATATTAAAATGCCGGTGATCTATATCAATTAATTTGCTTCAAGCAGCATGCCAGCATAAAGAAAATGAAATATAAATTATAAATTATAAAAATAAAATATTTTTAAGTATTTCTAATACTTACTAACTATTTGATTTAATCATCAACTGCTTGACTTGTCATGGTAAAAAACTCTACAAGCATAATTGAAAAAGTACAATTAACAAACACAAATAAACTAAAAAATATTCAACTAATAAGATTTAATAAAAAAAAAGTATAATATATATTATTACATGTCTCAATGCCGTCATAGAACTCTATTTCTTCAATGTAAATTTTATCTTGGAAAACTTTTAAGAGTCTAGAATCTTCTCTTAGCCAGTTTTATGTACAAATTAAGGTTTCAACTGTTTTAGGAGTTAAAGAACTCCTAAATGGAACGAGAATGTGCCCTCCAGTACTAAATGCTGACTCAAAAGCAACTATAGATACATGAATGTCAAGAACATCACTTACAACCTCAGATAAAATTATGAGGCCTAAGGCTTAAAATTATGAAATGATCCGATTTATTTAATTAATTTGTTAATTTATTTAGAAAAAAATAAAATAATTTAATTAATTCAATAAAAAATTAAAAAATTATTTAGTTTCAGTTCTTCAGTTCTTCGATCTAGACCCGAGACCCGACTCATACCCATCGGTTCTCGATTCGGGTACCCGTTCGGGTATTTAACTTATGAAGAACTACTCAGTTCGGTTCGGGTTCAATTCGGTTCGGAACTTTTGGACACCTCTAATTAAAACATACGTGGTATGAAATACATGTTACATTGATTTTTCCATTTCTTTAGGCGAATGTCAAATCTTACAAATTAAATACACCATCAAAATCATAGTTCAGATATTCCTTACTATCTAACTTGAGCTCTCCTTATATTTATTCATCTAGACAATCTCAATCGAGAACTCGATCTGGCTATAAAACAAGTCTAATAGATAGCAAAATCTAGGAATGTCAATCTGGTTCGTCGACTCGAACAACCAATAGCTTAGCCAGTAAAAAGTTCTAGTCGACTTTGCTCGTGGCTTGGCCCGAGCCTCTTTTTCGAATGACAACTCGAGCTGAGCTCGAGTCAACCCGTGTCATAAGCATGGTTGCCGGCTTGCTGAAGCCTTTGCAGGTGGTTGCCTGCTGCCTGTGTTAAAAAATATTGCACCAAGTCGGCTCGGTTCGATAAGACCGAGCCTAAAGTTGGAGCCAATCCTTAGTTTTTTTACCGAGCTTTGGCTTGGCTCGACTCAGGAAAAAAAGCCCTTGCCATCTTTTGTACGAGTCGTACCCAAGCCATAATCTTAGGCTCGCAAACTGCCTCAACCCGACTCTTTTACATCTCTAGCAAAATTTATATTGATTACTTGTTGTAATCTCATCTTGATATCTCATTAAGACGACTGGATCATGTACACGATATAATCACTATGTCTCATCTCAGCACACCTTAAAGTATCTAAGGAGATTGTTCTTGTGAGTGAATCAGTCTTAACCTATTTGACATATTTTATGTGTATATTAAATAGTAATCTAAAAATCACAACCAAAGATCCCTCTTAACATATGAACTCAAAATATTGTTTATTAATGGACTTATATGAGAAATTTATATGGTACATAATTCAAATTCTATACAATCCCAAAGATTTAACATGAGTCATAAAAAAATCTCTAGGGATAGGCTTAGTAAATGGACTAGCTACCCTTTGGTGTATAGAAATATACTGCAAATTCACTTCTTTTTTCCTTGCAATATCTCTTACAAAATTATATTTTGTATAAATATGTTTGGTTCTGCTATAATAATTGGGATCCTTTATATATACAATAGCTACCTGACTATCACGGTAAATCAAAATAGGTCACACATCACCATTAATGACTCATAGATGTTATAACCAAACAACTTCATGTACCGCTGAAGCACATGTTACAAATTTTGCTTTTATTGTGAACGAGGAAATGCATGTCTGCTTCTTACTATTCCAAGAGATGGCGCCATTATTAAGCAAGAATACATATCCCGAAGTTGATTTACGATCATCTAGGTCTCCAATCTAATCAGCATTTGTGTATCCTTTTAAGCACAAATCATTCTCTTGGTAGCACAAAAAATAATTAGCAAAACCCTTCATGTATATCAATATCCTCTTAAAAAGTTTCCAATGCTCTTTTTCGGGATTAGATTGATATTTACTAACCAGACCAATGCCATAACAAATATCGAGATGAGTACACATCATAGCATACATCAAGCTCCCAATTGCATTGGAGTGTAGAACTCTGGACATTTATTCTTTTTCCTCAAGAGTTTTAGGACACGTGAAGACTTAGAGTTTCGTCTTTCAATACAGGAGTGTCAATGGGATTGCAATTCTCCATTTTGAAATGTTCAAGAATTTTATTTATATATGGCTCTTGTGAAAGAAGCCTCTTCGAGCGATCTATATGAATTTTAGCACATAATATGTAATCTACTTCACCCATATCCTTCATTTCGAAATTTGAGAACAGCTATTTTTTAATGGTTTTAATATACTCGTCATTCCCAGTCAATAAGATGTCATCCACGTAGAAGGATAAAATATCAAATTTCTCATTGGACATTTTCAAATAAATATAGTGACATTCGTCAATTATGAAAGTACGAGATAACCGTTTTGTTAAATCTCAAGTACCACTGTCTAGTAAACTACTTTAGACCATCAATTGATCTATTTAATTTACAAGCTTTATTCTCTTAGCCCATTTTAATAAAACCTACTAGTTGTATGTAAATTTCTTTATCTAATTCTCAATTGAGAAAGGAAATTTTCAAGTCCATTTGATATAATTCTAAATCTAAAAGTGCTACTATGGCTAAGAGTAGTCAAATTGAAGTAAATCTCAGTATCGGTGGACAGAACTCGTCATAATATATGCCATCATGTTGAGTATAATCCTTTTCCACCAAACAAGCTTTATACCTCTCTACAATCCCTTCAGCTCTTTGATTTATCTTGAGAACCCATTTGTTCCATATGGCTTTCCTATTAGTCGGAAGATCAACCAAGTCACAAACTTGATTTGATTTCATGGACTACATCTCTTCTTCCATTGCATTCTTCCACTTTTCATTTGCAGGGCACGATAGAGCTTTTTGTACTGATTTTGGTTCTTCATCATTTTCTGGAGATACTGGAAAAACTTGCCCTTTAATCTCAAAATTACTGTTTGGTATAATATTTATAGTACACTTACAAAGTGAAAGCTTCGATATGACCCTGTTACTTGGAGATAAATTGCTCACACTTGCGTCAACAGGTGGAAGTGCTTCCTCTTGCAACTCAGTTGATCCATCACCTACAACTCTGTCCTCTAATTCAAACAAAAGTTCCCCTTTTTAGTTTCTCCCCTGTTAGGAAAATCACTTTCAAAGGCATTAAATATATTTTTGACTTGACATGATGTATCTTAAGTATCTTAAGAATTTTGACTCAAAGGCATTATAGGATAATATGATAATTTCAGTATTGCTAGATTAAGTTTTGATGTTTTGTAGTATCAATGTTTCATTTAGGTATATTGGGTTGCATTGATATTATATCTTAATTTAGCTTATGGTATGAAACTGAAATGATGTGTTATGAGTTATAATTGTTTGGATTAACTGTTTGAATTGATTTTACACTTAATGATGTTTCACATATATTTTACACTAGGTATTTGAGTTGTCTATTTCAGGAAACGAATTTTGATAAAGGAAAAGCAGAGTTCGATCAAGATTGTTAGGTTTGGTTGTATCAGTTATTGAGTTTGTAATTCTTTTCACTACTACCTTGACTTTAGATTGTAGTTTTGTCACAGAATGTCAATGGGGGAGCTTGTTAGGTATTTAATGTAATTGGCAAGTCTGTGAATAAAGTAGACTAAAATTAATATATTGTAAAAGTCAAAGAGTTAATTGCAAATAGTAGAAATTGTGTTATATTGGGTCTAGGGTTCGAGAACGGAAAAGAAGGAAAAACGGCGTCGAAATTTCGCTAGATTATCGTCAAGACTTGGCTCGAGCGTCGGAGACAGAACTGTGTCGCCCGCTTGTTGTCAAGACTTCGCTCGAGTGATTATCGTCAAGACTTGACTATTTTCATATTCTGCGGTGTTCAATTATAGGATAATTGGACTGTATGTTTAATCATCTAGAGATAATTAATTAGTGACTTGTTGCTGGTTAATTACAACTTTTAATTCCGCATTTACACATTCACCCCCTCTAGGTGTAGTTTGGATCGAATCTCATTATTTCAAATATTAATTAAAATTTCACATTCAAGAATACATTTCATTATTCACGTCGATATATATTAACTAACATCCAACTTCACTTAATTGAGAATTATATTATTCATTTAATATAAATGATTTAACATTTATTATCACGTATATATTACTTGGTATTAATTCTAAATTAATTAGCATTCACGTTAATTCATGTATCATTTTTGTCATTTATCTTCATTTATGAAATTCAAATACTCACATTCAAATACGTATTTCACTATTTACGTGCATGTATAATAATTAACATTTTATTTTCAAGAGATTTCATTTCTCTCATATTTAGAATAAAAGAGTAAATGGAAGATCAAATATTACTTTCACATCACTTATAAAGCATTTCAAAATAACGTACAACGCATGTTCAACTATAACTAGTATGATTAAAAATTAGAAAAAGAAGCTAAAAAAAATTTCATAGTACTATTAGTACCTTCCATTGCTACTTACCTAACATATTTTTAGATGTTCTATTATTATGGTCTCTACGTCAATTATGATTCTGTAATTGTATGTAGTACTTAGTACGATCTTTCTTTATGTGAAACATAAATAGGAGCTCGTATCAAAGATGCTACATAGGATCGACATTTATACACAAGCTCCAAGGAAATTTTTTGGCGGCTAAAAATTTCTTTTACACTTAGAAGGTTCTCAACACTGATATGTAACGTCATATTGATTTCACTTTTATTTCTCAATTTAAAATTCTATCGTTGTGGAGAATCTCATGTAAACATTTTTTTTCTCTTCATCCAAATAGTTCTTTGAGTTGGCTCCTAGAGGCTTTCTTTCTAAGCTGATGGTTGCTGGGCAACAATTTTGTGAAGGAGATTGGACAGAATTGAAGAAGAAATACCACTCTCTTGAGGAGAAGGAATTGATTTGCAATTGCTTCTCTTCAGCTTATGTTGTTGCCCTTACTACATGATAGTCTTGGAATGACTTTGGGTGACAAAAGGTATTATAAAGTACATAGAATATTTTTCTACATATTAAATCCCCCTTAAATAATATAAAACAAGAAAAATGGTTGAAAACTATAAATAAGTGGAATGGGAGATATGAATAGGCAATAGTGCATACCAGGATTGTGTATGCAAGAGGCCAGTGTCAGGCGAGCCTTAGGGCATTGTTATTTGTTTACTTGTCTTATAAATCATTTTTCATAGATTGAAATAAAGGTGAATGTATAGTATTTTGGTTTGTAATTTTTTTGCCAAACCTAATTTCTTTTCAATACTATGTTTGGTAAGATTTCTTACAAAAGTCAAAAACCCGTGAAAATTTAATGGTTGGAATAGTTTTTTTTTTTTTTTTTTTTAAAATATGTGGTTAAAAAAGAAGAAATTTTTTTAAAATTTTGTATAATATTACTACCACCGTCTCATTTATATAGGCATAGTTTCCTTATTTTTTTGTTCCAATTATTTAGTCTTGTTTTTTTCATTGAGAATATTTTGTTTGGTTCATTTATTTTAACATTATTATTTCTTTATTAATTCCAATAATAATTTAATACTAGTTATTGATAATTAAATAAGGGTAAACTAAGAAGTTTTTTTACAAAAATTACTTTTTCAATAAAATTAAGTAAAAATTATAGCATGCTAGAATTTTAAACTTCCAATTTCAAAATTCAGATTTACAAATTTTTATTTCAAAAATTAGATAATAATTAAAATATTAAAATATTAATAATTATATTATAAAATTAAATATACATATTCATTCTACCCTACCATATACACCAAAACCCTAATTATTTCATCTTTTCAATTTTCTCTCTTCCCTCTCTATCTATCTGTCTCTATACTCTACATCCACTTCTCTTTACTTCATTGTCGCCCATTTTCTCTCTTCTCTCTCTATCCCATTCTCTCTATCTCAACGTCGTCGCTAGAGCAACGCTGCTCAAGATTGCGCAATGTCATTGGCAACGATCTGCACACCTTCGCCCACATCGCAACGATCTGTTGCGCAACCGCTGCAACAGCTTCGTCTGTGTAGTGATCTGTGAAGCACCGCATGGTGATGGCGGTTCAATGGTATTGGTGGCGATGGTGTGTTGTTGCGTTGTGGGGCTTTATTGGTGGTGGCGGCAGCGGGTCGTGGGCTATGTTGATGGCGATGTGGTGCGAGGTGGTGGTAGTGGTGTAGAAGTTGGGTGTAGTACGTTGTGGTCGATGGTGGTAGTGTAAATGGTGGTCACAATGGTGGGTGGCATTGACAGTAATGGATTTGAGGAAGTGGTGGTCATGTTGGCAGCGGTAATTAGGGGTAGGCATGGGTTAGGTTGGGTCGATTGTTGCATCAACCCAACATGATCGGTTTGATCAAAATTTAACATAACCTAACCCAACCCAACCCATATATAGATTGAAACCCAACACAACTCAACTCAATCAAGTATCGGTCGGGTTGGATTGAGTTGGTTGGTTGGTTTGGGACAACTTATCAACAAAAATTAAAATCATCCAATATTGTATTATATTAAATTCGAATAGACGAGGTTAAATATTAAGTAAATAAATAAAATTATCTATTACCTTATTCAATTCTCGTTAATCGAGCATACAAAGAATAAAGTGCATCAAGGTAATTACGGTTAGACTAACTACTCGTACTTTTTAGGTTCATTTTCAATGAAGACTCGTCCCAAATATTTCTTCACTACTATATCTTTTCGAGGAATACATGTTGTTGTGCATATAATACATGAAAGATTAGGAGTAGAAAATAAGCCCAAGTTTTAAGGCAATGTTTATCGTTACTATTTATGCACTTCGATTGGTCATATAGTTTCATTCTCTTCAGAGCATCACTTGCATCAGAAAACTTACTTTCTCATCTTATTAGAACTATATCATAATCCATTAAACTTGTAAAGTAACAATTCAGAAAAAGATACAAGGCTCATAACATGGTTGAATATTAAAAAATAAACCCGAAAATTTATTATTTTTCATTTTTTTTTTTTTAAAGTAGGCGGTTGGGTTTTATGGGTTAACCCGACCCGACTCGATCCGACCTGCATACATAGCCAACCTACCAAACCCATGTAAAAACAACAAAAAAATCTACTCAACCCGGTCGGGTTGGGAGGTTTAGTCGAGTGCGGTCGAGTTTTGCCCACTCCTAACGGTGATGTGGGTAATGTTGGTGGGGTAGTGGGGTGGTGGTGTGGTGGATGTGTTTTTGTTTGTTGTGGCGATGGCAGTGATGGGTTTGTCGTGGTGGTGGTGAAATGTTGTGATGATGCGGTGGTGTTTTGCTGCGATGTGTTGATTAGTTAGAGGTGATTGTATTGCTATCGGGAGGTGGTGGTGGTGGTGGTGGTGGTGGTGGCGGCGGCGGCGGCGGCGGCGACGGTGAAAGTGACGGGAGGGAGTGGTGCGATGGTGGTCATAAGTGTTGGTTGTGGTCACAAGTTTTTTGGTTGATTGTAATCATTAAATTGGTTAATCTATGACCAATAAAGAATATGTAACTAATGAAAAAGATAAATTGTGACCAAGAAATAATGTGTGACCTAATTTTTTCTTAATTTGTAACCGATAATTTAACAATTAATGTCTACTAAATTGTGACTTATAATATTTGTAATTGTGATCAATAAATAAATTGTAACAAATAAATTTTTAATTTGTGACCGATAAACAAATTGTGATCAATAAATTTTTTGAATTATGACCGTAAAATAATTTGTAATATATAAGATTTCTGTTTGTGACCGATGAATAAATTGTGAAGTATAAATTTTTGATTTGTGATCAATGAACAAATTGTGACCTATAAAATTTTTGAATTGTGGCCGTAAAATAATTTGTGACATATAAAAATTGTAATTTGTGATAAATTAATAATATACGACCAATTATATAGAATTTGTGACTAAATTATATGAAATTGTGGCTTTAATATATTTAATTAATAAAATATATGTTTAATTAATTAGTTTATAAGTAAAATTTGAAAAAGTCTTAGATTTGAAATTTTAAACATTGATCTCTTAAATTTAAAATTGGTGAAACTTCTTATTTATGTAATATTCCCTAAAATTAAATAAGATTTCTTAATTCATGTGAAAAAACAAAATCAACATATATAAATGGAACGGAGTGAGTATTTGTTGAGTATTTTTATATCGCAAGTGTACGATATCGTAACAAGCAATATAGTGGACCTAAGAGTTCGGATTATCGTTCCCACGAGAACTATACTTTAGTCTTAATCTACTTTTCTAACTCTTATTTGATGGAAGTAAATCAGATAAGGAATTGTGATAGTTGGAAAAATTGATTCTCTTAAATGAATTAAATGCCTAAAACTAATGAAAATTATGATGAAATAGCAAACATAAATAGATCAAAGATTCATGTATATAAGATGTATTAGGGTAAAACAATTTCATCTAATGATCACCTTAATTCTCAATTCAAGTTCTAGCCTAACGTAGTGTTCGGTCGAATTCTCCTACGGTATTCAATTTACCCCTCTCGAGTTCTCATTGAGCCTATTTAACTAATTCAATTCCATATCTCTATGCGAATTACCCTTAGTTAAACGAGTTATGGCACTAGGAATTCATATAACGACCGCAACACTTAGTATAGGTATCTCTACACGTTATACCTCGTTACCGAATTTTATTACACGTTCTAAGTCTCAAACTCACATCTCGATTCGTAAGAAACTCAATAGATCATCAAATTATTGATCAGGTAATTCAATGCATTGCAATCATAATAAAATCAACACATGGAAGAATAAAACTCAGAATTCATGGATTAAAGAACTAAGGGTCTCAATAGATTACATTATTTGCCCTAATAATGAATTTAGCTACTCATAATCAAAACAATGAAATAAATAAATAAATTCGAATACATCACCGGATTTAAATGATAAAAAGATGGAAAAAAATCAACTCTTGCACCAAGATCTTTTTCCACTTCTTTTTCCACTTCCAATCCTTGATTTGAACTTGAATCCTTCCTCTTCGATCTTGTATTTTTCTCTCAATGTTACAAAGTGTGGAACCCTCTTTTCAATGTGTGGGAACCCCCATTTCAATGTGTCCCTAGGTCTATTTATACTCTCATATACGTTCTTGGCCAAGTTGGAGTCTTTTTGTGGAGTTTTCGCGGCCCAAACAATAAAAACCTAAAATCTGTGTCGGCGGCGGCGCTTGAGCGCTACGGGACAGCGCTTGAGCGCTGAAAATCTGTTAAAAAATCTATTTTCTAGCTAGTGCAGCGTCTGAGCGCTGAGTTTGTAGCGCTTGGGCGCTGAGTTTCTGTCTACTTTGCACCAGTTTCAGTATTTTTGTCATAACTTTTTCTCCCGATATCCGATTGAGGTCATTCAAGATGCGTTGGAAAGCTAATTCAAAGGGCTACAACTATTCTTCAGACATCGTCTTCAAATTCGATCGTTTGCTATGTCAAATATGGATCATAACATGAGCCTAAAAACCGATGCATAACTCTTTCAATCCTAAATTGATGTGTGATCATATTTTAACGATATTTTATCTCTTTGACGTCTTCCTTTATCCAATTGACTCCTATTACTCTTGAATCTTCATCGTGAGGTTTTACACAACTTTTGAGCATTTGCGCTTCAGTCCCCAAACTTTGGATCTTGCCTCTTTTTCGCCAATTTTGCATTCTTTTCTCCAATTCTTCATCTTCCATCGAGTTTCACCTAATAACATATTATATCATAAATTAGGCTATAATCTCATTAAAAGAACGACAAAATGTCATTGTTTTGGAGACTAAATAAGTGTATAAAATACATTTATCAGTATTTTATTGGAGAATGTGTGTATTTTATTAGAAACAAATGAAATAGTGAGTATTTTAACTATTAGTTTTGCTAACATGGCTTGGGATTTTGATGTGAAGATAACAACAATTGCAAATTGTTTTCGGCATTACAAGATTCGGTCAGAAGAAAACAATGTTCCCGAACTAGAAGTTGGTGAATTAGATGAAGGTATCCAATGATTAAATGATGTCATCTCTAATTTACGCTATAGAAATGTGATGGATGTTGAACATCTTTTGAACTATCCTAGCGAGAATGATGCAGTTATGGAATCACCTACAGACGAAGAAATTATTCAATCGGTAATGAACAGTAATGATTATGAGAATGATCATGAACCAGATGGTCCCAAATGTATCGTCAAAAGAGGCATTTCAAACAATAGTCACCTTAAGCAACTACTTGCTACAACACGAGCAAAATATTCCGGAAGTTGTGTGCTTTACAAAAAGTTAAGGATGGGGTTCATTTTGGTTTAGGTGTGAAGAATAAACAATCAACTATAGATGCATATTTTCAAAAGGAATGATTATTTTACGAGTTTTGCTGATTGATTGAAAGATTTTGGTATATATATATATATATATATTTCCTCAATGAAATCCAGTAATTATTACTTTATATTTTTATTGGGCCCTTAAGGATTCAATTTTTTTTATTACTTAATGCATTTAGCGAGATTATTACTTTAGTCCATTGGCCTAAATCGGAATCGAAAGAAATTATTATATATTCGAGGTTATTACTTTATCGAATATTATTTTATCGAGGTTTAAATGTAGACTGTTTAAATATAGACGAAGATTTGGACAATTTTTTTCTATCATGTCAACTTGATTAAGTCATTATGACCTTATCAGTTTGAATTAGATATTTATTTTCTAAATACGTTTTATTTTTACTTATATTGTACAACTTTTAAACAATTTATGATTGTATAGGAGATGCTCTAACCTTGCTTCCACATTATTTTTCAATTTTCATGGCATGTAAACAATATTAGCTTATTTTGATCAATTCAACTTTTTTTAAAAAAAATCAAAATCTAGATTATACTTTATTCTAGATGGGATATTACCGTTAGGCGAGATAAGGTGGGGCCAAGCTGGAAAAAAAATAAATAAATATATATATATATATATATATATATATATATATATATATATAGCTGGCAAATTTGTCTACCCATAATTTCAAGACGTTGGACTTTCGGAGAAAGTGTCATTCATTACAAAAACATCATTAAAAACTACCATTTCTCCACCAAATCCTAAGCTTTTCTTGACGAATAATAATATAAAGAAGCTTCCACTTTTATTTATTTTTTTAATCGTCGCAAATTTCACAAGAGTCAAGAATCAAGGCTAGACAAAGGAGAAGGCCAAGAAAACGCGTGAAAACTAACCAGAATTACTTTTAGGCGGTATAAATGTGTGTATAAGCATACAGACATATACATTATTGACCCTCGATTATATTTATATTTGTTTAGGTAACAAATTCGCGATTTCATTTCGAGTTCTTGTTCTTCAGGTACATTTCTTTTCTTTTTCTTTTTCTTTTCTTTTTACTTTTTTATTTGGGCACCTATATCTAAGAAATTCTCTGATCCCGCTTCATATTCCAGCGTGATCAGTGGATTTTAATTTACTTGCGAGGTTTTGAAGACCCATAATTGTCTTTGTGGTGTAGATCTTGTGTATCATAAGGGAAAAAAAAAAAAGTTGACCTTTTTTTTATATTAATTGAAATGGGAAATCTTGAATTTGTTCCTTTATGAATTGGGTTTTCGATTTTGCTGTTTAAGATTCTTTTCTTCAGGTGGTTTTAGTTAATGTACAGGCCAACAGATTATAACTTTGTGATGGGTATTGGTTAGTGTGTACTAGTGTGTAGTTTTGAGGGATTCGTTTTGAATTTTGTGATTTTTGTTTAGGAATTCTTTGTGGCTGTTGTTTTGGTGGTGGTGTAAAAAGGTGCAAATGGGTGAGCATGTGGTAGTGCATGTGGAACAGCTGGTGAAGCCAGAGGTGGTAGGGTCCAGCCAGTTGGCTTCACCGGCTGTGATAGAACCCTCGTCGTCAGTGGCGAAAGAGAAGGAAGTGATGGAGGAGGAGAACAATGAGGCTGCAGACGAGGAGGCGCCGTTGTTAGCAATGGCAGAGTGCCGCATCTGCCAGGAAGAGGATTCTCTGAACAATTTAGAGAGCCCTTGTGCTTGCAGTGGGAGTCTCAAGGTAAATGTTTTGAAGAATGGTCAATATTTACCTTTATATCCAGGTGATTGTACATTTAAATGCATATTATGTGTTGGTGCAGTTTTGAATCTAAAAATTTAGGGTTTTCAGGTAGTATGACTTGAAAAAAATTATCTTCAAAATGTTCATCATGACGAGAAAATTGCTTTGTTTTGCCAATTTTGTAGACTACATTTGTAACGTGGTAAATGTAAGATATGTTTGTGGCGAAGTTCGGGTTTGAAGCTTGAATTCTTAGAGAAATGCTTAAAATCATACAAGTTTTTTCCAGGTCATGGAAGTTTATCAAGTCTTCATTGTTTATGGCAAAGCCCTTACTGTGCCCCCCTTCTAGACTAGTCAGAATTTTTGCTTCTTTTTTCTTCCTTAATGTTGACTATCCAATCCATCTTACCAAACCTCCCACAATTGTTATGTTGGCTTAGTTAGTTGTCTAAATGACATCCATTTTGTTTGCAGTATGCTCACAGAAAATGCGTTCAGCACTGGTGCAATGAGAAGGGTGACATTACTTGTGAGATCTGCCATCAGGTACAGAATTGGTTTTGGACACGTTGTTCATTAATGTTGGCAGGGATAGTGTTTTGTTATTTTACTTGCGTTCTTGTTGAGAATTTAGCCATTTCTAATAACCCGAACCACGTTAGGTTTTACAGTACAAAATATTGGAAACATTAACAAGATTCATGTAGTTGTTTTCGATATATTCCTGGGATGTGACTACCAACCAGGTAAAGAAATCTCAAATCATAACCCTGTGGAAAAAAAACCTCACTGCCTGTTTTGGAATGAATGGAAAGTGATGATCCTAAGAAAAAAACTGGCTACTGTCAGAAGATAAGCTTCAGAGTTGTTTGTGCATGTTTGGCTATAAGTAAATGTTAAGATAAATAATTTTCTCATTGGTCAAAGTTGGAAACAAGTGAGTTACTTATTTAGGCAGCCAAGAGGTACTTTCGAAAACAAGAAATCAGTTACGTGTTCCAACGTTTCTTGAAATAAAAAGTTACTTCACTTTTTTTCTAAGTTCGGCCAAACGCGCTTATATCAGTTATTCTAAAGAGTGCACCTCTAGATCCCACCTGAGTCTGCTCCTTGTGCATGGCCTTGTAATTGCCACCATTATTTTTACTAATAAGACTAAGACACCCATCGGTTTAAACATTTGACCTTCAAATTTTCGGGCATCATATGAGTGCTCTAAAACATTTTGCAGGAGAATCTACCGGAGCAGATAAAATTTAATCCTTAAAACAAATAGTGACTTGGCTTGTGATTATCTTCCATTCACAGAAATAGAGTTGGTGTCATCTTTATAAGTAACAAACATTTTCATTTCTCAAGGCACTTTGGAATCTTAGATACATAAAGTTTCCATCTAAAATAAGTGGAATAAGTATACTTTGTGTATGCTTTTGACTTGATGCCATCTTCATGATGCAAATTTTTTTTTTTTTTTTTTTAACAGCCGTATCAGTCTGGTTATACTGCCCTTCCGCGGCCTCAATCTGACGAGACTACCATAGATTTTGGGTAAGTTTCAATTTAGTGTTTTAAATTCATATCTTCTATATTTTCTTGACGTTAGATTTTTTTGTATCACCTAAGCAAACAATTTGGAAGTCAGTACTTATTTTCAATATGGAAAAGTGTTTACGATTTTGTGGATTTTATGGTATTTTGGTTGTTTAATCTGTCTTGTAGAGGAGTGTGGCAACTTTCTGGCACACCGTTGGATGTGCATGATCCTCGCATTCTGGCAATTGCTGATGCTGAACATCAGTTGTTTGAACCAGACTATGATGATTATAATGGAACAAACAACAGTGGTGCTGCTTTTTGCCGCTCAGCCGCTCTAATTGTAAGTCTTTACTAACAAAGTATCACTATTGCCATTAGCAATTTACTTGTTTCAATGTTCACTTTCACTTAAAAACAAGAATATCTGAAATCATGTTGAGAATTGCTTGAAGTAGATGGTAGATGTTGGTGGTAGAACAATTATATAGAACAATTATATAGCATTAATTGAAGTAGATGTCATGCACAAGAAGTGTGCGTGGGGGGTGGAGGGGGGGGAGAGAGATTCAAAATTGCTGATCTGTCCCTTTTAAATACTTACTTCATGTTCTCAATAATGACAGAGCCTTGCCAAATTAAAAGAAAGTAAAAGTGGACAAGGTTCAAAGTTTATGTTGAAAATCATGGTAGATTGGTATTAGCTCTACACCGCCCCCCCCCCCCCCCCCCCCCCCACAGGACACACAGGATCACACACATTTGCATAGATGGGGAGAGAGAGACTTGGAGAGGACCAGGGGGAGAAGGGATAGAATTGGTTACATACCATGTACCGTTGCACTTTTTCTGGGTTTTGATATATTCTGGAGTACATGCTGTGCATAATCTAAAATAGAAGTGGCCTGTTATTGGTTTGCAGTTACTGGCTCTTCTGCTATTACGGCATGCATTGTCTATCACTGATGCTGATGGAAATGGAGATGGAGATGGAGGTGCAGATGATGATGCATTTACTTTCTTCTCTGTAAGTCGATGTGTTATATATACACACACACACACATGCAGTTCGCTCCATGAAATATATTTGAACTCTTTGGATAATGGTGATTATGATCTAGAAATTTGCTGACTAATTTACCAACGCAGATGTTCTTACTTCGAGTTGTGGCGTTTCTCTTACCCTGCTACATCATGATATGGGCCATCAATATCTTGCAACGCCGGAGGCAAAGACAAGTGAGTATCTATTCTCAGTGAGTGGCAATTTGGCATCAGTTTGTTTTCTCTGTGCAAGTCTGAGTAAGGGTGTTAAAGTGCCATGCCATGTCGAGCCAGCCTCGGCTTGGCATAGGCCATTTTCACGAACCATTTTATGTTATTTCATATCGAGGCCCGGTCCATACTGGGCCCATGGGCCTCTATTATTTCAAATCAAAAATAATAAAAAGTGCTTTTTTTCTGGTCCATTGGACTTCCAAGACTTTTGGGCCATTTTTATTCCAATTTTTCTCGGAAAGAAGGGTGCGTCTGGGCTGGACCATGGCATGGCCTGCTATAGGGCGGCCACTGCACCATGGCATGCCGTGCCTGTGCTGCCCCTCCCGTTTTACGCCCCCATGAATCTGAAACATGTTGCATATCGTACATATAGACCGTATTTTTATGTCTTGAATTTGTGATTTGGAGGAACAGGAGGCTGCACTGGCAGCAACACAATTCGCAATTCTGGTACAATCAGCACAAAGCAGAGGTCTTCTAGTTGCATCGGCTGCACCTGCAGTCACTTCGCAGGTTTCTCCGGTGCAGGAACATGTTTAATAAATAATAATCTTGTACCATTTTTGGGAGTCAGCACTTATGCTGGAGGAAAGATGATGCTTCCTATTATTACAGTATTTTCCCATTTTCGTGTTTTGAAATTTCCTTGTGCTAAATGTGTATATTATGTATGCGATGTCTCTCCACCAGCTATCTTGGAGAAATGATTCAGTGTATTATACACCAGATAAGAACACGAGTGCCTCTGTCAAGTTGTCGGCCATTAAAACAAATGAGCGTCCAATTTTCATGGTGTCACCAAACCAACTAATTATTGTTTCTTACATTTTAATCCTAATGAATCAGAATCATGACAAGCTAACTCAAGTTGCTTGGTATAGTTATAAATTGCTCCAGTGACACACCTATCTTTGCGTCCGGAAGAGTCATGGCAATCTCCTGCAGAAATTGGATAAGAGATTATTCAAATATTCTTATCAGGTAGTAACAACTTATGAGTTATATTCTCTTGAGAATTTTTTTAACTTCAAATAAAGATATGTCTTTCGATGGTAGGACAGAAGGTGGTGAAATAATATCACAAAATAGAGAATAAATCATGAATTAGTCTCTGCTGCTCCATGACCAATTTATATGGCCATGACAGTTAATAATAGAGTATATAAATTCATGAGAGAAGCCATATTTATTTATATATTCAGTAGCAATATAAGAAACCTAAAAAGAACACAGAGACCACAAATGATTTCTAAGAAGGACAACAACAAAACAATTGAATTCTGCCTTTGAGAATTAAAAACGATAATATACGTGATTATCAAACAGAAACATGCAGTAATATGCAACTGTAACCATCACAACTCTGTGGATACAGGACTGTACCTAATTAACTTAAACGGTATTTATTTTCTTGTCAAATTCTGAAAATGGATATTATTTGAGAGATGTACAAACTAAAAATGATGGATACAAATTAATGAGGAAGAGATTTGATCTTACTGCAATACTTGTAGTTGCACCTGAAGTCGGGTGTATCAACATACTGTAAAGGACTACTCCAGCAATAGTGGTAATGGTGCTTAACCTCATCTGCCCAGTAGCAGACAGCAGCAAGGTTTTTTCCTGCCAAAATCCCAATTCCAGAGAGAGGATTAGAAAATGAAGACGAAGAAATATACCTTTATTTGGCTACAAGCAACCAAACCAAACCAAGATTGCATATTGACTCTCTCTCTCTCTCTGTACGGAGGTTTTTTTTTTTTTTTTTTTTTTAAAGAGGGCTATATAATAACAAATTAAATATAGAATAAAGTTACAAATTGACCATTGATATCATTTTCACCGAACAACATCCATTTTCCGAAACAAATAGCTCAACATAGTTGTAATCCTATTTATCCAAATACCTAAACAATAAGCGCACTATTGTAATGAAACTTCATACTTCTAAATATGGGAATGCTGATTAGTCACCAATTTAGAGAAGCTTTATTATACATAAAAAATTATTTTGGCTCTATAAACGGAATTTCTCAGTGAGGATATCATTGCAATGATAAAAAGAATAATAAGAAGAGCAGAACCTATATGTACAATCCAAAGGGACAAACTTTAGCGAAATTCTAGCATGATGAAAACCAAATTTTAAAGGCAACCCAAACCACTTGGCGATAAATGCACGTAATAGACACCCTCAAGAACATTAGTGTAGAATAAGGGTAAAATATACCCTCATGAACAGGGAGCTCAATCAGAACATTTGGGAGCTTTATGGGGCCATGGCTTTGCCAACGGTTCAGATAAAATAGATCCATTTGGTAACAACACATACATATCCTCATCTATCATTCTTTCCTTCTGCACACTCACAGCAACCAAAAAACCCAATTCTCATTTACAAAATCCAAGAAGAAAGACCAAAAAAATCTCATGTAGATCAATAAAACACACCAAATATGTATGTAATGCACTAAATACTCGCGTACCTGAGGGGAACATGACAATAAGCTATTGGGATTTAGGAATTGAGTCATCATGGACTTTGATTGTGAAGCTGACACCAGTCCCAGAAACCCAACCCAAAATCCAGTACTTGTTTTTGGTGGAGAGCTGCCTCTCAAGAATCGAAGAGCACGAATCAAACTTTATCCAGTAACAAAATTCATTCCAGTTGATATTGTTCACCTTACCAATGACAAATTTCACAAAAACAACCAGCCTAAAATATCTATGGCACCAACCATGTGCATAAGGTCATCAAATAACATACGATTGAACTGGAGCATGCTCGAGTGTTTCTTTAAGTGAAGGAAAACAACAATCTGGTTACTGAACTAAAGATCTACAACTTTACAAAATAATCAAACCCTAGACCTGAACCATCTGGCTCTCACCCAACCTAAACATTTTAGCGTGCACCATTAAATTCCAATGAGAAAACAACTATAAGTCGGGTGAAAATATTTCATTTCGATTTAGAGGGAAGGAAAGGAAAAAAGCATGATCCATTCAATTCTAGAGTTCGGTCGTCTAAAAAAAATCTGATAAAAATTCTATGTTAAAAATCTAATATCAAAGGAGGTTTTGATGCAGAGATCAACGAAGAACATTGATTCACAGTAAAAATCTATATTCACTCACCAAAAAATCTTGTTTCAATAATTCTTTCGACCGATCTAAGATGAAAACTTCAAAATCTGCAAAAGAAACCCAAAAATAGAGGATTAGAACTTCTGGGTTGGTGAACACCGAAAATATTTTGAGAAATTCGTTGGAAAAAAACCGAAGGAAAAATAAAATTAAGAGGCAAAGAAGGAGCTCAGGATTGTCGTCGACTTTCACAGCAAGAATCAACCCAGACAGGAAAAAAATTCAAAAATTAGAACACTGATAACCCGAAAAAAGGCAACAAAAGGCAAACGACGACTACACAAAGCTAGATCGACCCAAGGAAGGCGATGAAACCCAAAAATTGAAAGTAGTTGAAAAAAAAAAGATCGAAGGAAAAAACACCAAAAGAAAAAAAAAAGCAACACAGAGATCGACGAGGATGAGCAGACCAACGACCAAAATTAGATGACCAGGGAACCGAAGTCGGATTTTTGCGGGAGGTACCAGATCGACAACGACGAAGGGACGGCTTCTGTATTTCTTGGACTTATCCCTTCAACTTACCACAATATCGAACCTAATAACTATGCAACAATAAACTAAGGGCCATTTGGCATGATTTTTTCTTTTGTTTTTGCTTTTACTTCCTGCAGAAGAGATTTTGGAAGAAGCTACCTTAGTATTTGTTTAGAAACTAATTTTTAAAAGCACTTCTTATTCCGGAAGTCACATTGGAACAACTTTCTTTAAAAGCTTTTCTAACTACCGAAAGTGTTTTCATAAAATTAGCCAAACGGGTCCAAAAATAGTTTTCGGATCTCAAAAGCTTCTTTTGACTTTTCAAAAATCATGTCAAACGGACCCTATATCTTATTTTCATTAAACAAAGAGTTGCTATCTACATAAAACTTATTTTTCCACTCTGAAGCACTAAAAACATGTAGGAATACATTTATGTAAGGTGTGATAGTCAACCTACCACAACTTCCTTCCATTTTCGAGTTTAGGTCTTGGGTATGATTAATAGTCAGGGTATAAAGTCTCGTGCTTGCGGTCGATGATTTGGCAGGGTGGCAGCGAGCCCAGGGTTAGTGGTCTGGTCTGGTCTTTTGTTTAGAAGACAAAAGCAGAGCAAACGATAGAGATATAACAAATGAAAAGATGCTTAGCTTCTTAAAGGTCTTGTTCCAATTACCTTTATTCATCTTACTCAGAATCTTTTACAACACTTTGCTTAGATTTGCATATATATTTATGATTGAGGTGAATCTAAAACTCTATTAAGACATTGTCATATGATATATATCAAGGAATGGAACATAGGAACTCAAGGACTACAATCTTGGGCCACCATATCTTCTAGTATTCTTAAAATAAGAGAAACATATTTTCATTCCTCTTATTTCCTCAAGAAAGTCATGGTTCTTTATGTTTGTAGGGCATTTTTATTATTCGTCTGTCTAGTATTATTAGTGTTTCATCCAATTGAAGTTTTTAGCTTGACAAGTATAGATCTTGCTCTAAGACGAAGCAAAGTTCATCAGTTGATGGCAAAGAATCAGAGCGTGAGTCTACGTATACTCAAAGAAGTTGTCATGAAGGGCCGGAATACAGATAAGAAACGGGCACCTCTAAATCAGACATTTGATCCACACCGAATGAGCAAAAGAAGAGTTCCAAGAGGATCAGATCCCATCCATAACAGGACTTGATATAAACAAGGCATCTCTTTGCCATAAGACAAGCAAGGCAGTTGAACACAATTGGAATGTAAAAAGGACAAGATTTCTCAACTGTGCATCAAAACCAGAGGAAGAACAGACCAGAATATGGGCTGTTTTCAACTTCTCAAGATATGATCAGTGTGGCTTCATTATTTCTTGGGTTTCTCCCAGATAAGACTTGAGAGGGTGCTTTGTTTTCCTTACTCCCATTCTAATGCCAATCTTTGTTGAACATTTGAAACGTGTTTGATATGCAGTGCTGCACAGGATTGGGTAGAGTAATAGACAACATTTTTATTTAGTTTTTTAATTTTTCCTAGATATTGTTCAGTATTATGTAATCCACCTTACAAACATACAATTGAAGTTTCAATTTTGAGAAGGAATCATATACTTCTCTTCACACAGAGAGACATGAGAGCAATCAATTCAAGAAAGGAAAATAAACATTTAAGAATGCGCAAGATTTATGGAGGTTTATCTTAATATGAGACATCGTCCTCTCCCATTGTAGTTGATAGAATTTTACAAGAATACAAATTCCAAAACAACTCTTAATGAAATTTTAGTCTATCCGCGACTAGCTCCAAGAAAGTGGCAATAATTAGTATCGACAATAATTAGGCTCCACAACTTGACATGCAGCCCCTGTTTGTCAACCATTTTATCAAACATTGTTTTCTATAGTAAACAATATCCACCACACAACCCAATAAAATATTCTACACACAAACTAATAAAGTTACTTTAAATTTCAACCACACATTCTCCAAAAAATACTATTCATTACATCATTCTTCTCCCAATAATGGGAGACAAACACAACCTTAGTACCAGAAAGATTATTTGGAAGCATGCCCACAAGCCAAAGTGTTAACTTTCAACAACAAAGGATATCATGCTAAATTCATTAATGCCACACATCTGATAACACAGCAGGACTCTTCATCTAAGTAGACCAACAAACTTGAACTAAACAATTCACTTGACCAACAATTCTAGATATCATTAGACATCTACAAAGATGAAGAGCTATAATAATAACTTGACCAATTTGCTTACCAGCAACAGCCAAAGTGCAATCAATCTGTGGCTCAGCGCTTTAGAAACTTCCGGAAAGCAGTTTAACCAATGATTCCGATGGGCAATCCTAAATGTGATGAACAGAAAGATGCTGAACAAGGATTTTTGACCCTATCGTCATTCCAAAGAGAGCTGGCTTAAAAAAATTCCGCAGTGCGTCCCTCTTCTAAATACGTTCAGCACTTCCATTCTGTCAGAGTTAACTGAATTCTACAAACAACTAAATAATCTGCTCATGGCATATTTACATCCCAAATTCCACCTATTCTGTTCTATCAATACATTCTTCAATAAAAGGATTGAGAATCTGAAATAAGCAAGCAAAATACCAACCTAAAAAAGTAAATCCCAGTTTCAAAAGAAAATCTGTGAGACAGGCAATTGAACTGAATCTTAAGACTGTTATCTGCAAAGAAAATGACATATGAAACGAACCTAAAAGCATGTTTTACCAGATTCAATAAATTAACTTGCCATTCTCACCATTCATTCCAATCACATGCCACATCCATGCAGGGGTGTGATTGCAAAGATGATCTAGACTGCTGCTTCTCTGCCTTCTCTTTCTTGGGCATAAAACCATTGGAAGTTCCAAATCGAGTAAGGCTCAATTCCAGAAAACTTATGAATAGTTGTTTGTGTTCCTACGATCAATGTTACAAATAATTCACCAAATGATAAATAGTTGTTCACGCTGCTAGGATCAATGAATACCATCACAGAATCATCATTTGGTCAGTTTTATGTAACACCTCTAGTATGGTTTGTTACTCTAGATGTGTTCAACAAATAATAATTGAACTTGTAAATTTTCACTATCAAAATCACACTTAACATCCCATTCAATTATCTAAGAAGCTAAATTTCTTTCTATATGATCAAATAAACAGAAGAAGAATCGTGCCATGGGCTGGGAGTCTGGGGTCTTCTGGGCTCACGGCCTCAATTCATAATATATCAGCATTAGCCACCTAGAACTGCTGATCTGTAGGTCCAGAATCCCAACAATCCTTATCTCTGATTCCAAGCTCAATTACGCCTCAACCTGGTTTGGCATTATAGGCTGGACCCACGGCCTAGCACTGGAAATCTATCTTTGGGGTAACGGAATCAAATCCTCATAAAGAAATTACTAAAATTGTTTTTGAGAAAAACTTGACAGCAGCAAATATGTTCAAAGAATTTTTGTTATTAATGTACACAGAACGAAGGTATGTATTTGAGGAAACTATCTAGAACTCGAGCAACATGCTCAATGACAGTTTAAGTAAATTTAGCGTAAATCAACAAAGCTATACCCTGTAGTCCTTTTCAAACCTCTCCCCTTTGCAATAGCTCCTATACATGCTACATCATCCCATTTTCCTCCTCCAGCGTACATATTCGACACAGCACAATAAATGGTTGTATGTTGGGGCTCCATATTCAATAACCACCTTCCTATTCTTTCCCCCATTGCAGTACTACCATGAACTCTGGAAGCAGCAAGCAGGGCCCTAAGAGCAGAAGCATTCTGACCTGATGGAAAAAATTTTAGAAGATTGTATGCTTCTTCTATCTTTCCTGCTCGTCCTAACAAATCCACTACACAACCATAATGCTCCTCTGATGGAACAACTCCATAATCTTTCTCCATGGACAAGAAAATACACAAGCCCTTTTCTAAAGATCCAGAATGACTGCAGGCGGAGAGTACTGATGTGAAGGTAACCGCATCAGGTGAGATCTTCTCTGTTCTCATTTGGTCAAACAATTTGAGTGCCTGTACGCAATCCCCATGCATCCCATATGCAGTTATCATAGTGTTCCATGATGATAAATGACGTTCAGACATGTGTTCAAACAAATTTATGGCCATCGTTAATTTTCCACATCTGCTATAAGTAGTAATTAGGGAATTGATTATAAATATATCATCTTCCACAGATATTCGATACGCAAGACAGTGAACTTCTCTCGCTAAACTTAAAATCCCAAGCTGATTTAATGCCTGAAGCACACTTGTTAAAGCTACAGAATCAAGGTGCAGTTTTTCTCTTAGCATCAACCGAAACAAGGTCATTGCTTCATTAGCAAGATTGTGATTAACGTAACCCATCATAAGTGTTGTCCAAGATACTGTATCCCTAATCTTTAATTTTTTAAAGACTTGTCTTGTGCATTCTATGAGGCCACATTTTGCATACATGTTCATGAGTTGATTAGCAACTTCAGTGTTTGCTTCAAAACCATGTTTGAGCACATATCCATGTATGCACTTGCCTCCTCGTGAGTTTTTTATATCAGATAATGATGAGAGCACACTCAGGATGGTACTAATATTCTGTCTAACACCTGCCATTACCATTTCATTAAATGTCTTCATGGCCTGATGTGGAAATCCATTACATTGATAAGCGGCTATCATCACATTAAATAAAACACTATCTTTATCCTCTGATCTGTTAAAGACTTCACTTGCTTCAGTTAAGTGCTTACATTTCGAGTACATATCAATTAAATTTGTGGTAGTGACAAGATCAAGTTGAATTCCCGATCGAAGTATGTAACTATGAATACTTTTTCCAGCAAGCAAATTCCCCAAATTTGCACTACTCATTAGGCCATTTGCTAAAGTGATCAAATCAAGCTCACATTTTTCTTCCACCATTTGGGAAAACAGGTTCAGAGCTTTCGATGGTTGTCCCAATTGAAGATGACAAGCAATCAAAGCATTCCAAGAACCAATAGTCTTTTCATCCATCTTTTCAAATATTGCAGCTGCTTTGTTCGGATCACCACACTTTATATACATATCCATCAGGCTTGTTTCAAAAACTTCATCTAGACAACCAATTCCTCTTCTAATTCCATAACCATGAATTGATTTTCCCTCTTCTAGTGCTCCTAATTGTGATGCAGCATGAAGTAAACTTATCAAAGTAACCCTATTAGGCTCAATTCCATCCCATTGCATATGGGATGCCATTCTAAAAGCTTTGTAAGCACAAAGATCAGCAGCATGAGCGTACCCTGTGATAATCGAAGTATAAGCAACCACATCTCTGTTAATAATTTCTTCAAAAACTTTAGCTGCTTTCTCAATATGATCAAACTTCGAATATAACCCAATCAAAGATGACCCCACAAATTGATCATTACTAAATCCAAATTTAAAACCATCCACGTGAATGGCTCTTCCAAATTCAAAAGTCCCCAACTCAACACAACTTTTCAAACCAAATGTGAGCGCAGAACTATGAATACCAATATTTATCCGCCTTAGTTCTATATATTTCCTCAAAACTTCATCAAAGTTATCCCCTCTAAAGTACCCAACAATAACTGAAATCCAGAGAGGAAGATTTTTATCAACAGCTTTATCAAAACCCCATTTGGATTCTTTTAGAAGATTGAATCTTGTATAGGATTTGACAAGCTTGGAGCCCAAAAAGTTGTTGTCTGCAAGGCCTCGTGTACATATACAAGCATGTAACTTTTTCAATAAATTGACATTTGAACAAGTCTCCAAGAAAGATGCAAAGTTTTCAGGGAGCAAAGGGGTGGATTCTTTGAGTAACCTGGGAGGCCTAGAAGAGAATGCGTTCATATTTGTGAGAAATCAAGAAAACTTATCTAAACGTCAGCAGTGATGCCTTTATAAAAGAAGATTTCGTCCAAAGGTCTCTCTTTCTCCATCTGCAGGAGCGGATTTCAGCTGTGTTGTACATCAATTTGGCTCTGGTGAAAAGTTTGAGAAGAAGAGCTTCATAGGAAAATGCGTTGTTAATAAAATTAGTATTTTTATAAATAATAGTTATTACTATTGGGAAATATTTTGTGGACACTCAACTTACCATTTGTCTCACATTGGTTCTCAAAGTTTAATTTGTTTTAATTTGATCATTCAATTTAACCTTTTTCTCTGGTTTTTCATTAATCCACTATGAAACCGCGACCAAATTATGTTTCGTCCCTTTTGATTAACAAAATAAATAATTTCAATGATAAATAAGTTTTTAGTTTAGCAAACAAATTTAGAAGATCCCAATCTTAATTCACGAATTCTGAATTTTATTTTTGTCAAAAAATTATTAGTTTAAAGTCAAAAAGCTTCAAACCATGCATCACGCACATAAGATTGGGTCGATTGGCCGCTTGTGTTGATCACAGTCACAAATAGAATAGTCTATTTTATAATAAAAATGTAAGTTAAAGGATCAATTTGAGAAGAAATTGAAACTAGGTGATCATATAAATTATAGAACACCATTGTTCGGTGAGGTTTCAAAAGTCTTCATAAAAGTAAGTTCACTTTAAGTAGTATTAAAATGAATAATTTGCTTATTTAAAAAAGAAAATCCTTACTTTAGTGTGAAAATAAGTAGAATTTTTACTTATAAGTAATAAAACAACATATCTAACAATTGAAGATATTTAAAAACTTTACCTAATGTGCTCAAATGGATAACCAAAATGCAACCGTTGGGTCCCTATCTAAGTTACAAATATGAAAGAATCAAATTCTTGATATGTGACACCTTGATTTAGTCCATATTTGATGGTCATTGTTACGACTTGCAACTGGCACTGTCGCGTGGCCGAACTAGTTAAGTTGTGGACCCACCCCCTACTGAACCATCGGCCACAGAAGACGAGACTCTTTGGGTAATTTTCGAGGCTCGACTAATTCGAAGTGGACATGTCGAAGCGATCAAGGTCTGAGGCTTCACCAGCTAGTGACGGCCCACGTGTGGGATATTAAATTTAGGGGAATTTTCAAAAATGTCACTAAATTTGAAAATCCAAAAAAAATTGTCATTTTCACTTTTTGTGAGCAAAAATGTCACTTTTTTGGTGCAAATTGTCCAAAATATCCTTAGTACCACCTTTTTAGGAGCATTTAATGTTTGATTTGAATGTCATTAATATTGTGATGTGATAATTTACTTTAAATATTATAAAAATTGTTTATATGTATATTATATTGAGTAATAATATTTTTCCTTAGACAAAAAAAAGATAAAAGAATTTGAAATATTAATATAACCACACATTCTTCTTCCCATTAACAAAACCTAACATTTTCTCCATCTTCTTCTTCTATTGATCAAGAACACATCACAATTGAATTCATCATCCATTTTGATAGGTTAGTCATTACAAGTAGTTTATAATTTTATCTTATAGATTACTATTTCTTAGATGTTTAAATGCAATATGATCAAATGCAATGTGAGAAATTTTTGAAACTATTATTCATTGATTTGTTTGATTTTTGAAATATTTGTGAAAGATAAAAACTACTAATATCCTTTACATAAATGAAGGATTCCATATTTAATGAAGCATTGTATTGTTCATTAATGAGAAGATGTTTTTATGTGGTAGTTGAAGAATGATTTATCACCATTAATGTTAATTTCTTCAAAGGTACCAAATACATGTTTTTCAATTTCCCGACTGTTCGTACATCTGTAAAACAGTTATGTTGAAACTGTCGAACCCGACGTTTATGAACTATCGGACCCGACATTTATGAACTGTCGGGATAGACAATTTAACTGTCGAATTCGATAGTTGAAAACTGTTAACACATCGTTCATTTCACCGTTTGCTACGCCATGGATTTCAATATTCGAAAGTTCCACATTCATATTATTAGATGTAGACATATGTATTATGCTGAATTCTTACTGTTGCAATCTCAACGTTTCAGGTATGAGTAATCATTTGAGATTCATCGTATCGTATGGAGGACAGTTTGTTCATGTGGATGACGAATGGAAGTGGACAGGGGACAAAACAACTTCAATTTTAGTGCCGACAAGTATTACCCTAACCGGACTCGTGCAACAATTGAAGGACAAACTTCGTATTCTTGATCCCCGGACAGAAATTGAATTAAAGTTCAAAGTCCCGAACTTCAATATACCTCCGGCCGAAATACGCGAAGATGAAAACTTAAAATGGTACATATCGATTCATAATGAAACTGCCATATGCATTACTGTTTTGGAAGCCGAGCTCCCAAGTGTTGGCATGGGGAGGAATACAAATTGTCCAGATCGTTCGTTTGCCCTAGCGGATGTCGAACAAAATGTACAACATGAGGAGATCAATCATCATGATAGGGTATCAAACAATAATGCACCCGAAACTCCGTTTTGTGATATTGGAATTGCACCTTCAGCTGAGATGTTGGACATCCCATCACATGGTACAGAGGCTGCTAATACTGATGACGTTGATGAGCAAATGTCTTCACATTCCAGGAGTTCGGATAGAAACGAATGGATTACAAGAGTGAATACATCCGATATTGCCGAAAGGCAAATATTCTTTAGCAAGAAAGAGTTGTACTCGAGAATTCGTGTCCTTGCTTTGCAAGACAAGTTCCAATTTAAGGTCAGTAGGTCAAGCATGAAAATGTTAACTGTTGTATGTGCTGACGATAATTGCATGTGGATGTTACGTGCTTCGTCTGTGAAAAAGTCTGCAGTCTTCATGATCCGTAAATTCATCAATGTGCACACATGTACCGTAGATTTCCGTCGCAATGCACATCGACATGCCACTAGTTCAATAATTGCTGAGCATGTTTTGAGAAAATTGGACAATCCCTACCGAAAGTATGACCCTACTGATATTGCACGTGACATGGAACGTGAGTTTGGTGTCGAAATCAGTTATAGCAAAGCACGTAGGGGGAAGTTGGCTGCTTTACATTTGCTTCATGGTACACCAGAGGATAGTTTTCAAAAACTATCTTCATACTGTCACGTTTTGGGAGAGTGCAACCCAGGGACGGTGACACACATTGAAGTTGACTCTCATAATAGGTTCCATTACTTCTTCCTTGCTTTCGGTGCAAGCATTCGTGGTTACATACAGTACTTGAGGCCCGTTATTTGTGTTGACGGTAGTCACTTGAAAGGTCCATACAAAGGTACTCTTCTACTAGCAACTGCCCAAGATGCAAACAAACAGATTTATCCATTAGCATGGGGGATCGTGGATGCAGAAACAAATAAATCCTGGATGTGGTTTCTGTCTAACTTGAAAGATCTTATTGGCGATTTAGAAGAACTAGTATTCGTTTCAGACAGGAAAACCAGCATTGAAAAAGCCATTTCTCACTTATTTCCATTGTCTCACCATGGTTGTTGTATGTGGCATATGGAAAAGAACTTAATACAGCGGTACAGCAACGCGAGTTCAATATTCATATTCAAACGAGCGGCGACAACGTATCGGATCGAAGAGTTTGAAAGACTAATGGGTCAGATTCGTCGGGTAAGTGCAAGATCGTACGTGTACTTGGAGCGAGCAGGTTTTTCATTTTGGTCACGAGCATTATTCGTTGGCCAGCGGTACAACATTATGACAAACAATAACGCAGAATCTTTGAACTCATTGTTAAGACATGCCCGTTCGTTACCGATCACGTGCTTGGTCGAACACATTCGGAGTACTATGCAGAGGTGGTTTTATGAACGTCGAACCCACGCAACCGCATGTCGTACTGTACTGTCGTCGAGGATGGAGAGTGAGTTACGGACAACATTCGAAGCCGGTACTAGGCTTCGAGCTCATGCATTGACAGACAGTTTAACACAGGTCGGAATATCCAATGACACGGACATGGTGGACTTTTCCGAAAATACATGCACATGTCGTCAGTTCCAGCTAAATCGTATGCCTTGTGTTCATGCAACTCGTGCTGCTTGCTTGAGAGGTACGTCATTATACGATTTGTGCTCCCCTTACTACACATCAGACTTTTGGATGGGTGCGTACAGCGAAGCAATATATCCCGTCTTGCGGGAAGTGGACTGGGTTGTTCCGACTGAAATTACAAGTACTCCTATTCTGCCACCCGTTGTGCGTCGTCCCCCAGGTAGACCACCCACACGACGCAAGCGATCCAGATGTGAGGCTGTCCCACGACTCAGAAACTGCACTCGTTGTGGTAGAGTTGGTCATAACCGGACAACATGTTCGCACCCCGCTACAACACAACCGACATAAATGTTGAACTATCGAGGGAAGACGTTCAGAACTTGCATTACTAGATGACGCTATGTTCCCTTTTGTACAATTTGAAGTTACGTATTTGTTTTCAACTTGCATTACTATGTCGACCTTACATTCTCGTTCTATTACACTCTCGTTTGTAGTACGTAGTTGCCATCTTCAGAGTCAGTAATTAAATAGTGCTTTATTTGTACATGATAATATGACATGCTCATACATATTTTGCAAGAATATGTACAAGTAGCGAGACTCATTTCACAACACATCCCGACACTTCATCTGTCGTTCCCGGCAGATGTTCTCAGTAGTTCTCGACAGTTGGAACAGAACAGCAATTGAATAGGTACGTACAAAATCGAAAGGAAACTGCCAACCTCCGAATTCATTACTGATCATTACATATGCGCAAAATAAAGGGATGAACACAATGTCAACATACTTCGGGCTTCATGAACAAAACGTACAAAATTTGAGCCCGTTGCGTACGACGTATTTGTAACACATCCTACCACAGCTATCAGAACGTGGTTACAATGCCATCAACGTGCATGTTCATCCACAGCAAAAGTTATTTACAATAAAACAACACTTACTACGGGATGGGATCCCATCACCGATCTACTATGCGCTGCACACGGAGCCGATATCGGCACCACTGTCGTCATCAGTACTGTCGTCGGACGATATGATAATTATTTCAGGAGCTCCAGCGATGGGGACCACGTCTTCATCATCAGTATCATCAGAGATCTCAATGGGGTTATCGAAGATATTTTGGAGCACAGTGTTAGGTGATTGTGATTCTTCGCTCGTCAATGCGTCTAGGTCGGGAAACGGAACATGGGATGTGACTCTCCAACCATTTCTACGTACATCGTCCTCGTCATCCGACAAAATTACAATGGGGTAGTCAGGAGACGACCCGGGCATCGGCGTCGGCATGTTGAATAGCTCAGTGTCGTTGCTCGCAGTGGAGGAAGCCATAGGTTGCAAATTTTCAAGAGTAACTTGCATGAGAGGTTGATAGGTTATTTATACTGGTTTAGGTGATACAACATTTATGATGTAAGTAGCTGCCAACCACCTAATTCAATATGTCAAACTTAAATGTGATGGTCAATTGGTGTGATGTTGCCAGTCATTCAGGTACGTATTTTCATTTTTTTCATTTGACACATAATTTGTTAACATTAACCAGGCACATTTACATACCTAGTTTCTTTGAATTTAATTATTTTTAAGTAATAAGATATTATTCTCGCCGTCAGTACTTTGAAAAATGTGCCTGGAAACATAACAACTTATTCTATCAACATTACAAAACAACACGTTCGACATAAATTTAGCACGCTTAAAATTGAACAACTTAAATAAACAATAGCGTTGGTGAGGGAAAATAACATTTACGAAGCCAACATTTTGGCATCTTCACAAACGTCGGTGAACTTGTAATATAAAAAGTTGTCTTCCTTTTGCAGGATTACGAATCCAAAATAAGTACACGAACTTGATTGTGGCGTACAAAAACAATTTCTAACCCCGAACCGTATGCTGGGTCTACTGCAATCCCACCACATCAACACAAAATTACACTACACTATAAGTAGATTTTACCACCCACATAATATTTACATCAGGCACAATCATTGAATCCAATCACGCCTAATCCTCCTACTTCTTTTTGGTCCTTCTTGTACCCCTAGTATAAGGTGTCCTAGTGGACGCTGCGGGCATTCGAAGTCGCGAGGAACGACGCCTTCGAGTAGGGACCGCTCGAACGTCGACTGCATCGGGAAGTTCGAGATCATCGTCATGTTCGATCGGATCACCTACACATTCAGAGACAGTCATTTGAAAAGACCATGTCTTAAACATTATTATTATTGGAACGTAGGTATGCCATACCTCCCACATCCAGCGCTCCAGAAGTGGTAGGAGCGTCGTCAATCTGGCTGCCATGCACTTCGGGGCCCATGTCTTCTTCTGGTACTGCGGTACAAGAAATATACAATCCATCAGGTCATTAATTTACATGACAGCAACATGAAAGCAAAATATGACCGCCCATTTACAGATTAATATGACTCGATAAATTAGATAAGATATGAATTAGGTACATTTCAATTATTACACTGGAAATTAGGTTCCATACCTCCCACATCCAGCGCTCCAGAAGTGGTAGGAGCGTCGTCAATGTGGCTGCCATGCACTTCGGGGCCCATGTCTCCTCCGGGTACTGTGAAACCAATATACAACCCATTTTCAGATTTACATTAAATCAACATGCCATTATATATGACCGCCCATTTTCAGAGTAATAAGACGCGGGTATGGGATGTCCAAACATTATTAAACTATACTAGAGCGACATGTTAAGACCGATAAATTTGATATGAATCAGGCACAAAGATCATACCGATATTTACGTCGTGTTGCAATGTATCCAAGTCGTCACGTCGGCCCGAATCCAATGCCGCGTGTTGGTCAAGGTCACCTCCATTTTCGTCTACTTAAAATGCAATATTGTGAGACAAAGACTGTGAAAAATTTATATGTACTAAAACTTGTAATGGACATGCGTACACATATTTTTAGTGTTTACACAATTTATACATGTACCTCTAGATGGAAATGATGATGGTACGGTATCAGTGTGCACGTCATGTGGAGCGGCCGAGTGGGGAGAAACTGAGGGTCGTACTAATGTGGATATGAACTCTCGGAGTCTTGCAAATTCGCCCGTGACATGCTCAAATATTTCTAGTTTGACTGTCCGGAGTCGCATTTCAATTAGGACTCTTTGTTCGAACAACATGCCCTCGACGTCAGATCTACTCAAGCCAACTCCAGATTGTACACCTCGATGTCTGGATGTGGCAGGTGCATAATCCCGAATGTATTCTTCTTGGGTTGGGTCAGATTGTGCACCCATCCTCCCTCCTTGGTGATGCACTTCTGGCCGCTCAGCGCTGCCACTGACGCTTTGTGTGCCTGCATGGCCATCTCCCATGTCATTAGAACTGGACTCATCTTGCTCTGTGGCAGAGGGCCCCTCACGAACAGGCTCCTCGTCTGAATCTCTTTCACTATTTCCAGCTCCTCGAACAGGCTCCTCGGGTGAATCTCTTTCGGCATATCCATCTCCTCCACTAAGTTCGTCATCAGCTTCAAACTGTGCATCCACGACGGTTGTTGCGATGTTGTCCAGAGCAGGCACGGGTTCATCATCGAAAGGCACAAGAGTGGAGATGTAGTTTTCGTTGCGCTCTAGCTCGGTCGGACGAAGTGTGGCGTAAACATGCAGCTGCCCAAAAAAGAGATTTGTTCGTTAATTTGCTCAGGATATTATAACTTGTGAATGAAATTACAAACAATTGCATTGAACTGGAATGCGAAAGGTTACCCGCACTCTCTTGAAGAAAGCATTGTACGTGCGCAGCTGTGATTGTTTAGTGGCCGTCCAGCAGAGAAGCCGTGGGGAGCGTTCAGCAATACGCTTACCGAAGTGGGTACCAATTTCTGGAATCGCCTCGTATGCCCATATCTGTCCAAGAACGGTCGTACAGTGAGTACTTCTAAGTGAAAAATACAATATAGCCATTGAAATGATGCTACACAAAACACGTTAGGCAATCGGTCGTACCTGCATGGCTATGGGAAATCCGTGAACTGTGTAAGTGATTTCCTTCTCTTGCCTCTTCTTTGCATCCTGAAATTTCCTAGCCCAACTGCCTCCAAATCCCTTAATGAGGCGAGAGTATCCCACTCTACCCCAAGGGTATGCGAAAAATACGTCGAGGTCGTCGACGAGCGAAAGTGTCTCGACATCTATCCCAACATTATTATCTGGGGCTTTGAAAATACCTTCCACTATTAGAGCAAGACCAAGCTTGTACCTATCAGCCCGTGGGGTCGTTGAACGAGCACATGTCTTTTCAAGCTGTGCACAAGAAATCTTGTCCAAAGACTTGAAATACTTGTCTTTCAATCTGCTTTTTTCCAGGATTCGATGGAACCGATCATCGTCCGGAGGGACACCACAATGTAGACCCGTGACCAACGCATACTCTTGCAATCCAAACCGAAGGTAGTGACCTTGGACGTTGAACCACAACTCATGCTTCTTCTCTGTATGTATGTTTCTGAACACAAACTGTTGTAGGAGTTGAGCGGAGAATTGGATGTCCGCAACGTCAGCCAGGAAGCCGAGGGAAGACGCACGAAAATCTTGTCGCTGGCGCTCATCAAAAATTTCCAACACCTTCGACATGTACTTCAGGTTGCTGCGTTGGGAAATTCGTGCAGACAACCGTGCGTCTTCCGGAACCAGATAGTTAAAATCCATACTCCCTGTAGTGTATGAAAAATAAAGATCAGGGTCAGTGTTTTCATATCCATACAATACGCAATGTAACGAAATTAAACTTCCCCGTCATTTAAAACGATATCATCATTTAAAGAATTGAGGTGCACAATAAATAGAACATTGTAATGGAAAATAATTTCAATTTGTGAGGATAATTTTCAATCTGTCGAGAATTACTGAGGTGAACTGTCGGGAACAACAGTTGAACTGTCGTTCCCGACAGTTCACCTCAGTTTCACGTCGAGAAACTGAGGTGAACTGTCGGGAACAACAGTTGACATCAGAAATCCCGACACTTCACCTTAGTAATTGATGATACCGCAAGGCAATAACAACAATCATTTCGCATACAAGGCAACAAAAATAATTCACGATGCCGGCAAGGCAATAACAACGAAAATAAGTCATGATGCCGACGACGCAATAACAACAATCATTGTGCCGACAAGACAACAAAAATAACTCATGATGCCGACAAGGCAATAACAACAAAAATAATTCATGAGAAGCCGGCAAGGCAATAACAACAATCATTGTGCCGACAAGACAACAAAAATAACTCATGATGCCGACAAGGCAATAACAACAAAAATAATTCATGAGAAGTCGGCAAGGCAATAACAACAATCATTGTGCCGACAAGGCAATAAAATCAAAAATAATTCATGAGATAGATTTTGAATAATGTCTCTGTAATTTTGAATAATATTTCTCTCTAATTTTGAATAATATTTCTCTCTAATTTTCTGGTAATACACGGCTGTATATATAGCCAAGTTAGATAGATATTATAAGATATTTTCTACCTACTATCTATCAACTTACACTCCTAGTCTTACACAAACATTACGTAACATCCCACCAGGGACGGATCCAGGATTTTTTGTAGGGGGGCTGACACTTAACAAAGCCAATGTAATAAAATGTACCCGTACTAAATTTCCTATAAAATTATTGTAAATGTATCCTATTCTTTTTTTCATCATCCTTTTACCATTTCTTGCTTAAAATAAAATGTCTCCCTTTGATCAGATAGTTCTACTGGCTTACAAGGAACCTGAACCTTGAATATTTTCATGTTCCATGACGTTAAAGGAGTTCTTATCAGTTTGAAGCCAAAATCATGTTCTTTCTCATCACAAACTCCCTCCCCCACCCAAATAAATTTCTAGCATTGAAAGGTTTACATATAAGTGTTGCCTGTGTATTTATTTTCATTTTCTATTAAAAATTATATTTTCCAGATCAGTATGACTTACTACTAAGTACTAACACTTTACAAACATATGCAGGCGGTGAAAACTAACGAGGGAGAAAGAGAATGAAACCATACCAGTCACCGAAACAGTGAGGAAAATCGAAAAAATCAAGCTCGCACCAGCTGCCGGCAGCCCCGCGCCGTCACGTATTGAACTGTCAAAGATTCAACTTGAGAAAATAGACAAATATTAAAAACTAACTAAGTAAACCAGCAAGAAGAAATATACAAACCTGTGGGAAATGCGAAAATGAAATGGGGATTGCAATTTGAAATTTTTTGGGGTTGAAACTTGAAACCAGACCAGGGGCAGAGTCGGCTTCAGCTTCAACGAGAATGGAGTGATAATTTGAGGTAACTAATGATATTTGGGTTGGGTTGGGTTATATAAATGAATTTGGCATGTACCAAAAACAAAAGAGAAATAGAAATTAGAAATATAAACCTGGGCAGCTGAGCTATAACTTATAAATGATTGGGCCTGTACCAAAGCCAAAAAAAAAAAAAAAAAAATATTGAAGTTCTAAACCTGGACAGGCCCCCCTCTATCGGTCCTTGCATCCCACTCCCCTTAATATAACTACAACTTCAACAAATTACTCACAACAACAAGAAAAACATTATTAATAAAGCAAGTGAGATATCAAAAATTTCAGCTTACACTCATTACAACTATTTGCTCAAAGTATGAGCAATACTAAAATTCCAACCCTCAAAAAGGAACAAAGATGTAAAGTACACAAACAAATTATTAATTACATAATGAGTTGCCAAAAACCAAAGGCAAATAACGAGTTTACCATTATATTAACAAACTTTTATTCTTTACGTTGTCTCACTTAAAAAAAGTAAAATTTTATTTCTTCTATAATTTTATACATACCTTTTCTAACCTTTCACACATTACTAAAAGAGAGGAATTGAAGTTTCTTACTTTTTAACAATTTACTCACTTCCCTTGAATAAAAAAGAAAATAAAATCCAAGCAATCAAAAATAAAACTAAACAAATCAACGATTCCCAAACTTTTTGCCCTATTGCCCTGTAACTAGATATTCAGAATTGCTTATGAAATATAAACACAACAATACGGTTAAGAAGCTAGCTTTTTTTCCTAATTTTCCCAATAAGCCTATTTAGTTAAAAGTTAGATAAACTGCATGTAAATCCAATAAGCCATTTTTTTCCCAATAAGCCTGTTTTTTTCCCTAAATTAAACTGCACATAACTCCAATTAAAAATTTTCCCATATAATTACAAACAAAATTAAATAGAATATCTAACATTGATTCAATCCAGCAAATGAACATGAGGTCATGAAAACAATTCACCAAATACGAAGCATCGATGTATAAAGATCACTTCTTAATGTAGCGGAAGGGTATAGGGAAGATTGATATTCACACAAACAATTTCAATAACAAGAAACTTTATTTATTTCAAAACTGAATCATACCACAAAGGTTTACAGCATCTTATATAATACTCTAAACTCACGAAAATCCGGAAAACAGCAAGAAAAATGGCGAAAATGGTGAAAATGGCGAAAATTAACAAATTTTCCAAAAATGGAAAAATTTGAGTTAATCACGGATCTTGATTCCTCTGGTCAACAGGAGTATCCCCGAACAAGCGGAATTCAAATCCGATTTTATTTGAAGAAGATATTCCAAGAAAAAAACTTTCCAAAAACGGCAAAAACGCAAAAACGAAGGCCTAGATGAAGGAATTTGCCTAAAATCCGGCTTACATCAGGAGCAAAGCTCCTGAGTATTGTTCGCCAGCCCGTTTCCACTCAAAATCCACTAGGAGATCGCTAAAATCCATTACTCCGAAATTTTCCCAAAAAAACCCAAAAATTGCTACTTCTCAACTTCACTAATCCAATCACAACATCAAACAAAAAATCATCCAATCCCCAAACTCAAATTTCTAATCTAAATCATCCAACAAAAAATATAAATCCAGATTCGCTTTCAATTTGAAGACTCAGCCAACGTAGCCAAACATAAAGTTGATCACAAATAATAACCTCACAAAACCCGTCAAATCCCAACCCAAACAACTAATCACCAGAACAAACTAAATCAAAAAAATAATTCATAAACTCAGTGGATCCAAACACATAATAGTTAAGCCTATGCACCGAGATTCACAAAATGCGGTTGGAATTCTACCTTCTTTTTGTCGGGAATTCAGAATCCCAGTGGCGGCGGTCCCTTCCTTCTTGGGCTCTCCCTGAAGCAGTGGTTCGACGGAGGCGGTCCCTTCCTTCTTGGGCTTTCCCTGTGGTAGTGGTTCGACGAAACTTGTAAACCCTAGGCAACAACAAATGGTCGGCTTGGGCCAACGACGAGCCTGTTCGCGGTGGTAGTCGACGGCAAAGTCGGTGAGGGGAGTGGGTTGAGGGTTTCTTCTTTTCCGGCGAAATGGATGGAGGTTCTCGTGAGTTTTCAGCCTCTTGTGGTTTTTTGGGCGGTAGAGTAATTGTAGGGTTTGTATTCTTTTTGTTCTCGGTTTCATCCTTCTTTCTTTATTTTTTTTTTATTAGTATTTTATTTTTTAAATCTTCAAAGTTGAGAGCACTTTTCCTGACATTTTCAGAATTTTTGTACAATTTTTCATCTAGTCAATGAAGGACATGTCAGGTATTTAAAATTATCTAAAAGGGCAAAAATGTCCAAAAGTGACAATCTAGCAAATACTTTTAAAAAGTGACATTTTTGTAGATGCAAAGCTAAAAATTGACATTTTGTGTAATTTCCTCTTAAATTTATTACAAAAACCTTATTTTAATTATTGATGTGACCCTTGTAAAAAGTATATCCATGTCTTGCCTTATCAATAGGGTGTAAAAGTATTAAATACTTAATAAAGCTGAGAAAGTCAACAAGATAGCTAAGATTTGATGCCTCAACCGGGGAGATGAGGCCACGTATAATTTCATCTAAATGTCATCATTCCGTTTGTAACACTATAAATATCTCCTACTATGTAACAATTGAGGGTTAATGCAACTTTGATACTTGGAGCAACTTATTTTATTTCCTTAAATTGGTTCATAATCTATAAATTGAGTTCGTAGTGATTGATTATCATTAAACAATCGTATTCCAAACATCTCGTCGGAACCCAAACGGAAGCATCTCGTGTCGTTGAGTTTTTCCCACGTTCAATTTTAGGGTGATTTCGACCCTTGATCTATCATAGTGTGTTGGACCTAGCTCACACGTGTATGAGTGAATCTGACATCTGTTAAATTCATTTTTTGGGGTCAACAATCATTATAGGGAGAAGTGAAAAAAAATGAGGACATGTTTGGTTTGTGCTTTGATTTTCAATTTTGGATTCATTTTCTGTTTTCTATTTTGAGTCTGTGTTAAAGACTTTTAAAAAACACGTTTGGTTTGTCATTTTGAAAAGAAAAAAATTCTCAAAACAAAAAAATTAGAAAACACATTTAGTTTGAAATTTTGAAATTTTGTTTTATTGTATTCTATTCCATTAAATTTGATTGTTCAGTAAAAAGAAAGAAAAAAAAAATACGTTAAAAAATATTATATACATTTTAAAGTTCGTGAATCTTATAATATTTTTCTCACTAAAAAATTATAAATTATAAATTAATTTCAAAATATAGGAAATAAAAATAAAAACTAATGCGTGGAATTAAAATATTTTTGTCTGTGTTAATTTAAATGTATTTTTAAAAAAATTATGTAAATAATCATTAAGAGTTAGAACTAATTTTATTTTTCTATAATTTTTATATTCTTTATGTTTTCAAAATTTTAATTCAATTTTTTTTAAATTTTTTTATTTTATTTTTCAAATTTTTTATTTTTTAGAATTTGCCAATTCTATTTTTGAATTTACTTTTTTTAAACTTTTTAAATGTTATTGGTTAGAATTTTATATTTATATTTTCTAATTTTTAATTTTTATAATTTTATTTAAACGTTTGTTTTCCATGTTTTGAGTATTTTCAGATTTTTCCTTGAAAACATTCAAAACATTAAAAATGCGTATGTTATAAATTTATCTTTATTTTTTAAAATACATTTTCAGAAATAACAGACCAAATATGTTTTTAGTGCTTTGAAAAATTGAAAAGTGAAAACAACTTAAAACAGCAAACCAAATGGAAATATTGTTTTGAATAATGATTTTTTGGAAAATGTGTTGTTAAAAAGTAGAAAAAAAAAATGTTAGCGTTTGTGTGCAGAATATTTTATTATGTAAATGTATTGTTGAAAATAAGTATAAAAAATAAAGAATTTTAATTTGAAGGCCATCAAAGAGGGGATTAAGAATGGAATTGATAAAAAGTGGGGAACAAAATCATCGTAATTGTGATATTTTCCTACAATTCTTTTATTTCACCTAATAATACTGTAAGATGGAGATATCTTACCATTCTTTACTTTTGGTAGGTCCAAAAAATATTGTCTTAATCACTAATCATATCTTTTATAACATAAATTTTCAAATTAAGTAGTTCATTAGGATATCAAATAGATAATGTCCATAACTTAAATTATAAATTATAAAATTTAATATGACAAGTTAATTAATACAAGAATTAATCTAGTATCTGTGTGCACTTTTGAGCGTAAATAGTGCACTTATAAGTAAATAAATAAGTTTTAAAATATTTACTTTTAGTAAGATAATAATTACTTTGAGAACAAGTAGCATTCTTAAAAAAAAAAAAAAAAAAAAACACATATTTTGAAATAAAAATGTTACTTATTTTAACTTTCTATTAAGCTTGACAAAACATGCTAATCCGAGAGTTGGGTTTTGTCAAACACGAGAAAAAAAAATAAAAAAAAATAAGGATTTTAAAAAGGGAGAATTATAGCACAGGTCCCAAACCTTTCATTTTGCTGCAGATTACACCATAACCTTTTTATTTCGATGACCGTAGTCCCAAACCTTTATATTTAACTACAGTCGTGGTCCAAATCACAAATTTTGTCCATAAAATCATCAATCAATGTTGAAACGGTAATTTTGACTCAAATGGACAACTTAATTTAAAGGAAAAATATCAAAACAAGTTATCCAATGAAAAAAAGTGTTTGTCTTCACCAAATACCCCACCCCCACCCTACCTCACCTCCAAAACCCAGAAACACAGTCACTGTCGTCGATCGCTGCTAATCTATCTCAACATCGCACCGTCCCACCATCACCACTACAAACACCATCATCACCTACCTAAATTCCTTTTCTCCCAAATTCACATCTTTCAGCCTCTTTACCACCACAACCAAGTTCGTCTACAATAAGGCCTTGCATACAGTTCCAAATGACCCATTTCCCAACACCTCGATTGAAGCCTTCAGTAAATCGTCTAAATCAACTTTATATCCCTTTTTCCCACACCCCCACCAATCGCATTTGCTTCTCCCTTTCCCTTTTCCTTCGACTCTACCGCATTCGTGAAACTACTGGCAACACATCCATTTCCTCACTCTTCAATGTTTTCTCGCAAGGAACCCTAACCTTATAACCTTAACAATTGCACTGGGCGTACAGAAGTAGAATGGCCATAACACTCACAGTAGAGGGGTGTGTGGCTTTTTTTTCAATATTTTACTCACATGGGGCCCACCCCATGTGAGTGTTCTGGCCGATTTCTGGGAGAATAATTCTATACAAACAGAATTATTGTAACCCTAAACCCCCATCTTATCCTTTGATCCAGATCCCTTTCTACCTATTTTTCTACACAAACACAAAATAAGCAATAAAATCAAGACAATACCTACAGAAAATAGCACCAACTACTATACTAGCAATCACACCATCTGAGAGTTTCTTTTTGTGCTTTTCATTACCACAAGAATTGTCAAGCAACCTACCACATGGGGAAGGGGTATTGCTTCTGGGTTTTGGTATTGTGGTAGGGTGGGGTGGGATACTTGGAGAAGACAAACGGTTTTTTTTTTTGGTTTTTTTAATTATTATTATTGGATAACTTGCTTTGACAATTTTGCCCCTCAATTGTCCATCTGAGTCAAAATTACTGTTTCAATGTTGACTAACGGTTTTATGGAGGGAAATTGTGACTTGGATCACGACTACAGTTAAATAAAAAGGTTTGGGACTGCAGCCGTAAAAATAAAGAATTATGGTGTAATCAACAATAAAATGAAAGGTTTGTACCGGCGCTGCAATTTTTCCAAAAAAAGTTAGTTCAATAATATTTCCATATTGCAATTGTTGCGCGTGCTAATATGACAGTGACAAAATGTCAGGATATGTTTCCAATCCATCGAGGAGATTTTGAATTTTTTACTTTATTGCACCAAATATCTAGGCTTTTGCTGTAAGAAATCTATGAATGTCATTTCCAACTTTGTAAGATAGAGATTTTCATTTTCTACCATTTTCTTTACGTTAAGGAAAAATGAAGGGAGTGAGATAATTTCTTTAATGAACTTGTCACAACATTACCATAATTTCAAGAGAAGATGTGCCACTTCATAGAGGAGATTGTAATAACTAGGTACTGTCGACTGTTTACATTAAACACACGTCTTCACTAAATTGTAAATTATAATATACAGAAATTAATGCATGTCCAATGAATGTAAGTTTAATTTAAATTTTTAGGGTCCGTTTGATTGCACCATGGAAAATAGGGTGGAAAGAAAACGAATTCCAGGGAAAATATTTGCCTAGAACTTGTTTTACGGGGAATTGTAATTAAATATGTTTGATTGATATAATTTTTCATGGAAAATGTTGAAAGTTTGAAATCCGTTTGACTTCCCTTTTTATGGAAATTGTCCATAAAAGTGATAATATTTTCTACTATTGGGTTAAGAATTTGTTCCAATTACCAAAAAGTAAAAAAAAAAAAAAATTAAAACAATTAGAAAAAATTACCATATTCGTTTGACTTTGTTTTGCATAGAAATTGTCAACAAAAATGAAAATCTTTTTTACAATGGTTGATAGAATTGGTTGCCATTGCTAAAAAAAAAAATTGGAAAATATTTTCCCACCTAAAAGGTTGGAAAACATTTTCCATCATTCGTGCATTAAAGGGTTGTACCTAGAAAAAAGGAGAAAAATATTTTTCGTGGAAAATTTAGCATATCAAACAGTCAAAAAGTGGAAATAGGAAAATATCCTACTTCCAGGAAAAATATCGCCAATCAAACTGAGTGATATTCTAGAAATTCATTCGAAACCCTATAGAAATAAGCACATGGATCTAAGCTCCTATACCTCACTTCTGTCCTTTGGTCATTCTAATGAAAATATTAGCTTTTAGGGCATTCTATCCCCACCCCCACCCCCACCCCCACCCCCACCCCCACCCCCCTTCTTTTTTATTTTGTTCATTTTTGCGGGGGCGGGGTAGGGGTGGTGAGATTTGCTTTTCAATGGGCATATCTTTAAGATATACATCTCACCACAAGATTTTAAAAAAAAAAAAAAAAAAAAAAAATTATGTCCCCCCTTTTTTTTAATCCACTTGGGTTAGAGTAGGAACACCGCAATTCTAAGGAAAATTACTATCGCACAAATTTGAGATATAATAAATTTTTATATTATCTCCACGTCAACATTTCTCTTTTATTTAGAGAGTATTTGAGTTCGAGTACATCATAAATTTAGTGAATGTTTTTTGCTTGTGGGCACAAGTCAAGAGTTGAACTACATAATTCTTCTTATCGTTTCTATTTCCTATGTTTTACTTAAAAACTAACTTATAATTTAGCTCCCGTTTCGCCACCATTAAAATTATAATCTGTTTTTCTTTTATTTTTTTAGCAACCACATATTCAATAAAATAATATTATACGTAAACTCAAAACAATTTTTTCGATTTTTAACCACACATTTTTCAAAAAACACTATTCCAAAAATTTTAATATCTAATAATGACAAATAATGGGAGCCAAACGGGGGCTTAAGCACACTAAATGGTATCAATGCACAACATGTCCGCATATGATACACTAATATTCCTTTTTTTTATTTGGTTTGAAGTTGGGTTCATTGAATTACAAACTTATTTGACAATATACCTTGAAAGTTTTAAAATTTATGTTTAAGATTAATTTAAAAAAAAAAAAAAAAAAAAAACTCGACAAGTTTCATAAATCATATCAAAACAAAGATCGCATTCCCACTTGATCTTGATAAATCATGATCTCTTGTCCAACCCTCAAAGTTACATACGGAGGTTTGAATTCAATTAGTGGAAGCCAAGTTCAAGAATTTTTCCCACCCTATTCATTTGACACGTGACAAACCTCTAATTTACATACTAGTGATGCATACAATATTCATTTTTCCCACAACTAATATGTTACATCACTCAAAAGCAATATTTAACAGCACCCCGTCCAACCGTGCCAAGTTCAGATATGTCGTCTCGATTTAATTGCGCAAAAAAAAATAAAAATTGACACCTTAAATTGCAATGATATTGAAATCTCGGTGTAATAGCAAATAAAATAGCAGAATCTGAAAAATATATCATATAAATGGTGAAGGAAACAGATAAATTAGGTAGATGTGAACTCGATTAGGAATCCCCTCTCACACCCTCTCCCCCAATCCCCAACCCCCAACTCCAACCCCATAGCCTCGTTACGACAATCACCCTTGAAATCCAACCTAAATTTTCCAATAACAAGTGGTTTACATTATTGGGAATGGCCTTTTTGTCTAGTTGTTATCACCCCTTATCATTATACACCCCACTCCTACCCTACCCCACCTACCCCACCCCACCTCTAAAGACAAAACCCAATTTGCATTAAATCCCAAATTTGAAACCTTAATCACCTTAAATATCAAATTCTCTCATTCAAGAAAATCAAAGGATGTTTTGAGCTTAACTAAGGAACCTAACCGGAGATTTGGTTTTTCTTGAAATCATACTCCATCAATGGACTTATACCCTAACCCCACCACAACCAAAAGTCCAGATGACTCTGAATTTGATACCCCACCACATACTCAACCCATTGAGCCCTTCTTATCCTTCACCAACGGCGCAATCAAGAAGAACCACCGCCGCTACTCACCACCTCCTGTGTTTGTGGTGACTTACAAAGAATGTTTGAAGAACCACGCTGCCAGCTTGGGGGGACATGCCGTGGACGGCTGTGGAGAGTTCATGCCTTCTCCTTCCGCCACCACAGCGGATCCCACCTCCCTGAAATGCGCTGCATGTGGCTGCCACCGGAATTTCCACCGCCGTGAGCCTAATGATCCCTCCCCCACCAGTATCATCCCTCCTCTTTTTTATTTCCACCACCCACCTGGGCGACCTACACCTTCCCCCTCCCCACCACCACCACCACTACAACCCAACATGTTATTGGCTCTTAGCATGGCGGTGCCGGAGGACCACCACCAGGCTCCGGCGACGCCAACAGAATTCAAGACAGAGAACCTATCTGGACGAAAGCGATTCAGAACAAAATTCAGCCAGGAGCAGAAGGAAAAAATGCACTCTTTTTCAGAAGAACTTGGGTGGAAAATGCAAAAATGTGATGAATCAAAAGTTGAAGAATTCTGCAATGAAATAGGAGTTTCAAGAGGTGTACTCAAGGTTTGGATGCACAATAACAAGAATATTTTTGCAAAAAAAGGAGATTAACAATGGTAGAAACATAAGCTTTGAGATTGATGTACACAAAATCAATGGCAGCAGCAGCAACAATGAGAATAGTAATTATGTTCACATGTTTCCAATAATTGATCTTCTTCTTCATATTGATCAGATAAGAGCAGCTAATTAATATATTCTTCATGTTAATTGATTGAGTTAACATTCTAATGCAGGAGAAGAAGAGCAAATAAAGGATCTCGATCCTTGAGGTTGAGGGAGAAAAATTTGATTAAATTTCTGTGCTTATCCCTTTTTTTAATTGAAATATAGCTCCTTCATCTCTATGAATAAAGTTAATATGTTTTGGTCTAGCTGGTTGTGAAGACTTTCTTTTTCTTTGTCACTTAGTCGAGCTGACTGTATCGAGTAGCAGCAGTTGACTAGATACTAAGGAATAAAGTAGCCCTTCAGAATTGATACTCATACAAGTATATTTCTCCAAGGAAGGTTCGCTACAACTTAAACTTCAATTAAAATTGAAAATATGGTCATTATTGGATCCCACTCGTCTAATAAAAGTCAACAATAATGACTAATTTTTCAATTTTAATCCCTATCGAACATGCCCTTAGTATGATTTTTCCTTTTGTTTTTGTTTTTTTGTTTTTAGCAAGAAATCTTTTACATTTTTTGGGTTCATATGATGCGGAAAAGAATATTTATAGCCTGGTTACTATATCCTAGCTTGCTTGTTCAAATTTGGATCTAAGAATTTTATCATGGGATGCAATTTGTTGAAGAAAATGGCTGCAATTTTGTCTTGTTATGTGTTATATTATCATCACCATTCTCTTAGGGGAATATGTACACTTGGCTCAATGGGGGATAATGACACATATGGGGGTAAGTCTTCATGGGTAATGTACACCTGTGTGGTGATGTATTTGAAAAATATGGGGTAGTCGAGGTTTGAATGAAGTACTAGATGTTATTAAGTCCCTGTTTGATAGAGATTTAAATCATATTTTTAGTAAATTTTGATAAAAGTTGATGGAATGCGTGATTGAAAAGATGTGGATCCTATAAAATATATAGTTACAATTAATTGTTAATTTTAACTTACATTTTAATAGATTTGGTAATCTAATAGAAATACGTTATGGAGGCTAGAGATCGTGATGAAATTTGTCGAATATGTACTTGAAAAGTATATAATAAGATTTGATTGGGCAAAAGTTAAGAGTTAGTACTTCCCTATCCAAAGTAGTGGAAGCACCAAATCTCTATTCTTTCTTTGTTTTCTTCCCATCATTAATTTTCATTTTTACTTTCTAATAATCCTCAACGTCCATTAGAAAGCTACATATGATCTCACCACTGTATGTATATAGACAACTCTCTCCCACCATTTCTCATAATAGTTATATAGCATCAAGAGTTTAAGAGAAATGTGTGAGGGTTAATTTGGTAATCTAATAGAAGGCTCCTAGATTAGGAATTTATAGAATCAGACAGGGCAACTAATTAACTTTGTGACACTTTTGAGGAATTTAATATATTATCTTATAAATCTGAACTTTTAAGGCAAGCTGCAGGAATTTAATATATTATCAAATCGGGTTTGGTTGGCTAAGTATAAAAATGGAGTTTGCCAATTGTCACCTTACTATATTTGGTAGGTTCATAAGGTGGCAAGTTGTGGATTATTTTGTTAATAATAAAATGATTAATTATTTTGCCAAGTGTAAGACTGTGAGTTATGGCCCTTCAAATCGTAAAATCGAACCGAAATCGTTTTTTCAAAATTGTTGGTTTGGGTCCACATGAATTCTTCAACATTGTGATTTTGAATCGAACTAAATCGTTTCGAAGTAGTTTGGTTTAGGTTTCAACCTTTGCAAACCGTCAAATCATTTACCAAAAGAATTGAATATAAATTAATTTAGATCATTTACCAATTAAAAAGATACATCCGTCGTTGCAACTGTGAATGCAAAACTCTAAAATTGGGTGAAGCGTTAAACAACTATTGTTGAACCGTATTCATCGATTGCCCATTACACTGTAATAAGTAAACAATTAAATTTATATTTTAATTCAACTTAACACATTTCTTTCCTTCTACTAATAATTTTTTCGAATTTCGATTAAATTTTCAGGTGAATATATCCAAATTTTCATATTTTTTGATAATTATTTGCAATATTTTATTGTATTTGTGTTATTTTGTTCTAATACATGCGGGCCTCCCTAAAATTTTTAGTGGTCATCACTTTTTGTTTATTTGTGTTTCAATTTGCTAGTCATGTAACTCAATTAATTATTTACATTTCAATTCAATTTCTAAATTTTATTGTTAAAATGATTTGGTAGCTTACTTAAATGGTAGTTTTGAATATTTGACCAATAAGTATTTTGTCATATTGTTTTGGTGGAAAGTGAAAGCAAATAAGTACAAGATTGTTCCTTATATTGCTAAAAATGTGTTAACTATACAATATTCACAATTGTTTTTTGAGACTTCATTCTCTATTAATGTTCGGATTATTGATTCCATTAGAAGCTGCGTTGAGTGGAAGTGGAAGTATGGTTGAGGTGGTGATTTATTTAAAGATTTGTTACATAAATAAGAAGCTACCTATAATGCGTTGTTAATATTTGGATGAGGTAGAATTAAGCATTAAATATTCACAAAATATTATTGAAGGTATTGTCGTATTTAATTTTTTTATTCATTTTCTTTTATTAATTATTTTATATTATATAATTATAATAAATGAATTCATATACTATGTTATTTAACTCCCGTAAGTTGATAATGTTGATATGGCTCAAGATTAGGTCAGTCTTGGAAAATTCAAATTCAAATGTGCCCACAAATTTGCCTTTTCCTTTTTGATTTTAGTTTGATGTTGCCAATGCATTATTGAATTGTTATTTGTATATACATGTGATTATTTCTTCGGAAGTGATTACTTTTTGGTCTGTCTTTGATAACCACATGTACATACAAATAACCATTCAATAATGTATTGGCAACATCAAACTAAAACCAAAAACAAAAAGGAAAATGGCAAGTTTATGAGCAACTTTGAATTTTATTTTTCAAAATCGAGTCATTTCAATATTGTTGATGTCCAATCTTAAACATAATCACGGACCCACTAAAAAGGTAAATAAAAAGGCTTAGATACGCGATCTCTAGGATCGCAAACAAATGTAGGATTATGGGATGCACCAGTCAGATCGATTAATTATATTATTATTTTTAACTTTATGTAAATTTATTTAGGTGAACATATATAAAAAATTAAATAAATATATATTATTCTAAATTCATCCACTAATATTTATTTTCATTAAATTCTTTTGGACATTTTTATAGATATATAAAAATGGTACTAATAAATATAGGAAAGACTTGAAGAAATTATGATAGGATAGATATAAAAATGGTGTGAATATATAGTATTTAAATGAATGAATTTAATAAAAATAATATTGGAATGCGATGTATATGAAAATATTATTTTTTAAAAAAATTAAAATATTATTATGGATAGATAAAGAGAGTATGCCTGATATATAATAAGGACCTTACTACATGTATATAAAGATTTATATAAGTGATTACATAATGTCGATGACACTTTACCATTTATCAGTATAAAACACAGTTAATATTTTCATTCAATTTTTTCCTTTCACATTTTTTATGTATTCTCTTATGAAAAATCAGGTGTCGCTCTGGATACCACTTAAAAGTTACGGATTGCTAAATTAACGGTTACTGAGTTACCAAATGGTTATAATTATCCGTTTTTAGTTTTGATCCTACGTGCGGAATTTAATAGTTTCTAAATGATTAAACATACATGTCCAATTTTCCTATCTTTGAATACGGCAATTTGTAATGTGGAAAGCAATAAAGAACACCAATAATTGTTGATGGAGAAACCTAATGTGGGAAAAACTCCGGAACCAAGTCAGTTACCTCCACTATAGACAATACGGATTACAATCTGCTTTCAGTCTAGCAAATTCCACTAGTTCTCGCTATTGTAATTTCTGTAATCTCTGAGATCTGCTATACCCACCCCTTTCTCGATCTTCTACAATTATCTCTTCCAAGTGGAATTTCAAGAATCTCCAATTCTTGTGTTTTTCCTATGCTTGCAGTCCACCTCTCCCAATGCCTGATCAAGAGAGTACCTTCTTCAAAGTGTTAAGAAAATCATGTGTTTTAGATTCACAAACCTTGATGTTTTCCCAAAACTTGGTTGACAGATCTCAAGAATGATATGAATGATTCCACCAATGAATTGTGCTTTTGGATCTCTCAAAAGATGATATGAATATGATATACCAATGAGGCACAATGAGACAACCCTCTAAAATTCATTCTAGACATTTTTATTTATAGTTAGGGACGTTTATGTGTTATAGGCCGTGTAAAACTCTTCAAAATCACGAATTAGGTTTGGCCACATTAATAAATCGCTCAAGCAAAGGAGCTTTTCGCTCGATCGAGGGTGATGTCGCTCGAGGTGAAAGGCGGGCGACGACTCTTTTGTTTCTTGCGCTCGAGCGTGAGTCAGTCGAGCAGCTAGCGAAATTTTGACTCCGTGTTTTCCTTGTTTTCAACCTCTAACCCTAACCTAAGTCATCTATAAAAAAAATGCATCCAAGTCCTTGACTTTTTACAAGTGTTCAATTAAAACTTTTTTGTTCACAAACATGTCAATTACAACATTGTACCTAACAATCTCCCTCTTTGACATTTTGTGACAAAATCATACAAATAAAGTCAAGGAAATAAAATACATCAAACTAAACTACCCAATCTATACTACCCAAGTTACTCAAGTTCTTCTATTCCTTGCATTCCTTGGTATACCCGTTCCTGAAATCAAAAACTCAATACCCAATGTAAAAGTATGTGATATAGGAAATCAAAAACTCATGAACACAAATAAGCATGCTAGTTTGAGACGTGATATTAATGTCAATCAAAACACCAACTGAAATATTAACATCACAAAACATCAAAACTCAAATAGATACAATGCACATTCTTCCCATTACTGCAAACTCTCAATATTTTCATACAGTAGACAAATGTATATATGTCTCTCCCCAACGATCTCTCAGACATAAAATGCAAATCTCAATTTCATTCAATACTCTCCACGTGTATATTTTCTTTAATCTCTCTATTTTTGTCACAAATGACTAAAGGGTGCAATTTCAGATTCAATTTTAACCATGAATATACTACGGTCCAAAAAAACAGTTGATAGCACGCACAAACATAATTAACAATTAGTAAACCTCCACACATACTCAGTTTAGGTCAGAATTGAGTAAATTGTATAAGTGACTTATTTGTGTAAAGTGTCACTAATCAAAGGCAAACATGACTCCAAACTTTAATTTTGTGAGAAATGACATGCTAAACATTACTGGCAATAAGTGTAATCTCCTATTAATGAAAGTCAAACCATAAAGCACAGTATGACTTATAAATTAATGCTCCTTTTTTATATATCAATTTTTAAAAAAATCTGAGCATATATAATTTTTCACATATTTCAAACTCATCATATTTTTCACATCTTCCATATTTTTCAAGCTCATCAATTTTTCATCTTAAGTGCAAGTCATTCTCCATTGAGCAACTAAGATGACCATTGTAGAGAACTTTAGGTCAGTTAACTCAAATCAGTTGACCATGGCATCAAGTTTTGAGATACACTGAAGGCTTAATTGCTCGAGTCAAATAACGTCAAAGAAGAACATTAAGATATTGAGCTTACTGGGGGATATACTTAGGCTTGTGTCTACTAAAAGTTGTCAATTCATGTTTAAAGTCAACTTACCAACAAGTAATTGCCACCCCAAATGTCACACATGCGGATAAGTCTCGTTTACAATATTACAGTGTGTATAGTGCATATGGTACATGAAAGCATATATACTAATTACTCCATATCAACATAAGCAAGTAATGAAAACTATGCTACAACTTATCAATTATGTCCATACATGATCACAATTTTTGTTTTTCAAATTTTTTTAATTTTTTTTTTTGTGTTTTTCTTTTTACAAAAAAAATGAATACACTACCCACAAAACAAAACAAACCAAAACAAAACGTGCACATACTAATGCAAACATGACTAAAATGCACATGCATGAAACTAAATCCTAAAAAACAAACAAATAAATGTGATGTATACAAAAGTCAATAACATATAACAATTAAGCACACGAATACACCAAAAATACCTAATTAGCTAGGTACATGAGTGCTCGTACCTATAAGAGTACTGTGATATATATAAAAGTTTTTAAGATCATCATTTTTCACCCAGACTTGCCTAGTACGAGAACGATTCTTAGACAATTGTGTCACCAACTTGGTCAAACGACTCATTTGATTAGTAAGGAATCCAATGTGACCAACAAACTCATGATTTCTATTCCTATTAAAGATCTTGATTTTTTGTCTATTCAAGAATTGATGACATGTAGGGCGTATGTGTCCTAACTCAACGAGTGAAAGCAGGTCGAGACAAACCTAGGACCAATGTTATGTGGATGTTGACGTCTATTCCTAGGTCGACGGGTCATACGTTGTCTAGTAGGCATTTGTCTAACAAATCTATTATCCTTAAGATCGGGGTTAGGAACATGTTTAGACTGGTCAACGAAAGGGACAAATGTGATCTTAGAAGTACTAGCATCATTTTCCTTAAAACCTAGATCTCCCTTATTTCCAGTCGGCTTTGCCCATTCCTAAAAAGTTATCTAACTTTTCAGAACACTAGATAATGAAAACAGTTGAGACTTAGAATATTCTAGATCGTTTAGAAGGTTCTTAACCTGGATTTCTAAGGTCTATTTCTTAGTGGTCAACTCGCTGACTCTCCTAGAGGACTTCTCAAACTCACATGTTATGTACTTAACCTGGTTTTCTAAAGTTTCATTCATGAATTTCGCTTCACTTAGGATCGAGGTAGATTCCTTAATATAAGCTACAAACTTCTCATTTTCCAATTCAAGTTCCTTATTCTTCGCACTCAAGGCTTTGTTTTTAGTATGAATCTTGAGACTCTTCTCATACATCTTATCATAAGCCTTTTGGATATCTTCCTCACTCATAGACTCTTCATTAGAATTCTCATCACTGTCTAAGTTTTCTTCTATTTCACTCCCCTGGTCAAATGCTTCCTTAACCCTAGCAGGAAAGGCAATATATTTTTCACTTTCCTCACGAATGGATTTCTCACCCTGATTGTCCGAGTTAGACTCGTCATCAGTGAGAGTAGACTCATACTGATAGGGCACTCGCTCTTAACATAGCCAAAACTTCAACTAGGGATGGCAATTCGAACTGTAAAAATCGAAAACCGCGGTTAACCGAACCGAATGGGGCGAAAAAAACCGAACCGATGGTGCAGTGGGGTGGTTATGATTTTGATTTTAATGACCCGATTCGTGGTGGGGCGGGTATGGTATTTAACAACGGTGCCCCGCCCCAAACCGATTACCCGCTAAAAAAAAAAATTAATTGGGCAATTTTAATTTTTAATTTTTTGGACAAACCCAATTACAAAATTGAGCCCATTAACCACGTCCGACCCAATTCAATTATACCCTAGCCCATATATTCCAACACTCACCATTGTCCAACACTCACTTCTTTTTGTACAGTAACTACCGTCTCTCATTCTCTCAACCCTCTTGTGCAAATTGAAACCCTCGTTCCATAATCCATCTCAACTCTCTGTGCGGAATTGAAATCCTCATTCCATCTCAATTCTCTGTGCAAATTGAAACTCCACTTCTCTCTCACACAGACTCGTCAACGAACTCGTCTTCTCCGAACAACCGCAACTCACTCTTCCGAAAGGTACTCGCACCACCCATTTCGTTTATATATTCGTAGTGTTTCTTATTTTTTGCTAAATTCTTTATTGTCTCTGTTTGTTTCTACATTTCTTGTGTGTAGATTTTTAGTTTTTTTATCTACCGTGTTTTTATTATTTATTTTACCTCGTTCATTCGTTCTTCGATTTGATGTGTGTACCCACAAAGTTATTATTTATTTTACCTCGTTATTTCTCGTGGCTGGATAACTGTCGTGAATGATCAAGAAATAGTCTTTTGGGTAGCAATAAATTTTAGGTAAATGCAATTGTATATTGAAGAAGGGAAAGCTGGAAATAGCATGGTTAAGACCAATTCTACACAGCACGTTTTAAAATTAAATAAGGATTATAATGGATAATCTTACATGATTGTCACATTTAAGATAATTTATTGGAATTGCATTATGCAACTTACCAGTGTAGTTTTTTCAGTCTATTGGTATCTCCAACTTTGGATCAAGCTTCAACAGAAAAAAATTATATTTTTTATTTGTTATGCATTGGGATACTTATTGGGGTGAGGTCTTTGATTCATTATTCATGTAAAGATGTCAAAAAGTATCATGTCTTTCCCTTATTATTACATAGAGAACCAGTGAGGTGGGAGGAAAGCAGGAGGTTGTCCAGGGAGTGCTAAAAATCATCTTCCACATCTTTAAAATATCTACAACTTCACCTTTTTTAGCAAGTCATTTGATATTTCCGCATATAATATCAGGAAATTTTGCCGCATCTTTTTTAACACAGCTGGGATGTCAGAAGCTAAAATATGGTTGTTGATAATCATTGAAATAATCTTTGCATTTATTGTGTATCCATTTGTTCCCACTACCGAAGTTGGTGCATTTTTGTGACGGTCACAGAGATAGTACCACAATAATTTCCTTGAACCTGATTATAAAGTAAATTTAAGCCCTAGTTCAATTCATACCTAATTTCACCTCACCAAGATTGATAATAATTCTTGTCATCATAAAAAGACCCGTTTGGCTATTTTGGAAAATCAAGTTTGATTTGTGTTCTCCTCCGTGAGTATAACGAAATCATATATTTACTTATCAAAATTGATGCTTGGGTGATTTGCTTGAATATTTTTACAATATGTGTATCTATTATCCATTTATTGTTGGCTATCACCATCAAAACTGGACATATTGATTGTTGAAAGAAGAGAATTGCATATTGATTTATTTAATAAAAATGTATTGATAGGTGGCCTAGATGTCTTGTCATGGATCGGCGTCTTCTGTTCACACTCCTCCCGCTTCGGTTGGAAGTGCTTCAGTTGAAGTTGGAGATACCGATACTGGCATTCAAGAGGATACATCAAGTACATCGGGTACTTCACAAAATCCAAGTGAGATAAACGCAAATCCTACTTTTATAGATTTAGGTGATGAGCCGACTGAAGAAATTAGAAAAAGAAAATTGACCTCTACAGTGTGGCAATATTTCAAGCTACAGAGAATTAATAACGTGCCCAAAACAATTTGTAAACAATGCAATAAAAAGTTAGGTGGTGAGTCAAAAAATGGGACAAGTCATTTACGTGCTCATTTGGATAGATGTCCCCTTTGAGGTCATAAGGATGTCAAACAAATATTTTTGAATCAATTTAAAGAACCTAGTGGTAGGACTGGAATGGGGACATTTAATTTTGATCAAGAGAAAGGTAGGAACGAACTTGCAAATATGATCATCATACATGAATATCCTATTTCAATGGTTGAGCATTTTGGATTTAGAAAATTTTGTAATACAATTCAACCATTGTTTAAAGTTGTATCTCGTAATACCATCAAGGCTGATATCTTGAAAAGTTATGATTACGAGAGAACGAAAATAATGGGCTTGTTAGAGGGGACCAATAGTAGAATAGCAGTCACTACTGATATGTGGACATCCAATCAAAAGAAGGGATTTATGACTATCACCGCACATTACATAGACGATTCTTGGAGGCGTCAAAGTCGGCTTTTGAGGTACAATAGTTTTATAAAATAGACTTTAATCTACTCTTGTATATCTACTAAAATTTTATATTATCTTACGAACTATTTTCACCATCGATACAGATTTATATACGTCCCTTACCCCTACACCGCTGATTCACTAGCTACTGTGTTAATGGAATGCCTATTTGATTGGAATATTGATCAGAAATTGTCCATATTGACTGTTGATAATTGCACTACGAATTACGCTATGATTAATATTATGTTAGATAAGCTTTCTCTTGGTTCTTTACTGTTGAATGGTGAATTTTTCCACTTGCGGTATTGTGCACACATCTTGAACCTGATAGTAAATGATGGTTTGGATATCATTAGTTCGAGTGTCGAGAGAATCCGTGATAGTGTTTCATATTGGTCAGCAACACCAAAAAGAGTTGAAACATTTGAGGCAGTTGCACGACAAATGAAAATCCCTTGTGAAAAAAAGTTAGTAATGGATTGCAAGACTCGATGGAACTCCACGTATCTAATGATTCATACTGCTTTGCTTTACAAAGAACTTTTTCCTCGTCTAAGGCAAAGAGAGCCTCAATATAGAAGTGTACCCAATGAGAGTGATTGGGACTTGGCTACAGAGATTTGTGATAAGTTGGAGATATTTTATGAAGCGACAGAATTATTTTCAAGTATAAGATATCCTACCGCCAATCTGTACTTTCCAAATGTTTGTGACATAAAGTTGGCAATTTGTGATTGGAGCACATCATCTTGTGATGAAGTCAAATGGATGGCGTTAAGCATGAAGGAAAAATTTGACAAATATTGGAGTGGCATGCATGGAATTCTAGCTGTTGCAACTGTATTAGATCCGAGATACAAGATAAAACTAGTTGAATACTATTTCCCTTTGATATTTGGAGATGAAGCTCAGGTAGAGGTTGAAAAGGTCAAAGCAATTTGTCATAAGTTGCTCAAAGAGTACAAGAGACCAAGTCATTCGACAGAAAATACATCTCACTCTTCATTATCTTCGCAATCAGAGTCGTCTACTACTGTTGGAAAGCATTCTCGCATGGCTGGTTTTGATACACTGTTAGCCATTCTGTTACAACTGATTATGTAAAAACAGAGTTTGATGTTTTTCTAGACGAGTCAGTATTGCCAAGGGCGGATGGTTTTGATTTATTGACATGGTGGAAAGTAAGTTCAATAAAATATCCGACTTTACAGAAGGTTGCCAGAGATTTATTAGCAATTTCAGTATCTACTGTGGCATCTGAGTCGGCGTTTAGTACAAGTGGTAGATTTCTGAGTCCACATAGAAATAGGCTTCACCCGAAGACTTTAGAAGCTTTAATGTGTGCTCGGGATTGGCTTTGGACTGATATTCATGGTAAGGTTTATTATTTTATATTTGTTATTCATACACTTTTTTTTATTGCTAATCTTTTCTCTATTGTGTGTAGAAAATTCCGCTCCTTCATCATACTCCGGAGTTTGTGCAAGGTTTAGTGAGGAGGACATTGATGAAGAGGTACTTTTTTGTTTAAATCTTCAATTAAGAGCATTCTTGATTATGTAGTATAATTATATTATTACTCTAATTACATTTCTTATTTACTATATAGGAATCAACTTTAAGCATCGACTCTTGACTAGTTGACCACGTTAGTAAAAGTTGTGGGGAAGAATGAAGATTGCCCTATGCTAGTAAGAGTCTTGACCTATGTTTATAATGTTGTTTGTGAAATTTGAATTTTGCATTTAGAAGTTGGGATATTGTTTGTATTTTCATTTTAGATATTGTTTACTAAATTGACTTAGTATTGTTTTTTGTTTTTATTGACTTTTCTTCATAATTTTTTTGCACTTTGACGTTTGGAGTTTCGACTTATAAAAAATAATTTATTTTCGTGGTTATTAACCGAACCGCACCAATTTACGTGGTTATGGTGCGGTTATGTTATGACCGAACCGACCCTGAACCGAACCGTTGCCATCCCTAACTTCAACAGTTATGGTATCTCACAGATCTAGAAGTCTTCATAGACTCACTTGGACCACTTATATGCTTCTCTTGAGGTTTTTGTTTATTCCTAAATATTTTTCGAATTTTTTTAGTAAAATATGCTAACTCCTCTTCATTAGAAGAATCTGAATCCGTAGACTCTCTATGGCTATTCCTTACAGTGTTTAAAGCCAATGACTTATTGTTTGTGAATTTAACTAATGTAAGTTCATAAGTTTTGAGAGATCCAACCAACTCTTCATTCTTAATGGAATCTAAGTCCTCTTCTCTTTCACTCCACTGGTCAGATCTTTCCTTAACCTTAGCCATAAAGGCAATATATTTTCTATTTTCCTTACGAGTGGATTTCTCACTCTAATTATCTGTGTTAGACTCGTCATCAGTGAGAGTAGAATTCATAGCCTTATCCGAATTTCTTCTACTGCTAGGGCACTCATTTCTAACATAGCCAAAACCTCGACATTTATGGCATGTCACAGAGTTAGAATTCTTTCTAAACTCACTTGGACCACTTCTATACTTCTCTTGAGATTTTTTTTTATTCCTAAACATTTTTTTGCAATTTTTTACCAAAGTGTGTTAAGTCCTCTTCATTAGGAGAATCTGAATCTGAGGATTCTCTATGACTATTCCTCATAGTATTTAAAACCAATGACTTGTCGTTTGTGGATTTAACTAATGTAAGTTCATAAGTTTGGATAGATCTAACCAACTCTTCATTATTAATGGAATCTAAGCCCTTACTCTTATCTATTACCGTGACTTTAGGTCTAAACCTTTCACGAAAGGATCTAAGAATTTTTCTTACAATTTTAGGCTCTGGAATTCTCTCACTTAGGTTGAAACTAGAATTCACTATGTCATTTAAGCTCGCATAAAACTCATCAAAAGTTTCATTCTCTTTCATCCTAATCTTTTCAAACTTAATGGTCAGCGTTTACAATTTTGAGTTCTTAACAGCCTGAGTTCCCTCATGTGTGGTCTGTAGAATATCCCAAACCTCTTTGGCTACCTCATACATAGACACTCTCCTAAACTCTTCCGGGGATACTGTCATAAATAAGGCATGTAAGGATTTGATATTCTAGTTACACTCATCTAAGTTTGCTTTAATCCAATTAGCAATGGGAGTGAGAATTATTTCATTACTAATTGTAGAACTAGGTCCAACCCAACCATTCATAACACTCAGCCATATACGCTCATCCATATATTTCAAAAAAACTATCATCCTAACCTTCCGGTAGGCATAATTATTGCCATCAAAATATGGAGAGACGTATAATGAATAACTCATCTAGATAATATATGTCAAGAAACGAATTTAGGATCAGATACTAATTGAAAAATCAGGTGTCGTTTTGGATACCACTTAAAAGTTACGGATTACCAAATTAACGACTATTAAGTTACCGAATGGTTATAATTATTCGTTTTTAGTTTTGACCCTACATGCGGAATTATTCTATTAAAAGCAACAAATGGCTTCTAAATGATTAAACATACACGTCCAATTTCCCTATATTTGAATATCACAGTTTGTAGTATGAAAAGCAATAAAGTACACCAATAATTGTTGACGGAGAAACCCAATGTTGGAAAAGTTTTTGGACCAAACCAGTTACCTCCATTATAGACAATATGGATTACAATTTGTTTCCAACCTAACAAATTCAACTAGTTCCAGCCGTTGTAATTCATGTAATCTCCGAGATCTGCTGTACTCACATGCTTCTCGATTTTCTATAATTGTCTCTTCCAAGTAAAATTTCAAAAATCTCTAATTCTTGTGCTTTTCCTGTGTTTGCAATCTACTTCTCCTACTGCCCGACCAAGAGAGTACCTTCCTCAAAGTGTTAAGGAAGTCAGGTGTTTTGGATTCACGAACCTTGATATTTTCCTAAAACTTGGTTGTCGGATCTCAAGAATGATATGAATGATTCAACCAATGAATTGTGTTCTTGGACTCTTAAAAGATGATATGAATATGTTATACCAATGAGGAACAGTGAGACAACCCTCTAAAATTCATTCTAGACATTTGTATTTATAGTTGATGACGCTTAGGTGTTATGGGCCGTATAAAACTCTTCAAAATCATGAATTAGGTATGGTCGCATAAATACGTCGCTTGAGCGAGGGAGCCTTTCGCTCGAGCGATGGTGTTGTCGCTCGAGGCGAAAGGCGGGCTACGACTCTTCTGTTTCTTGCGCTCAAGCATAAGTTACGAGAGCAACTAGTGAAATTCCGGCGCTACGTTTTCCTTGTTTTCAACCTCTAACACTAACCTAACTCATTTATACAAAATTGCATCCAAGTCTCTGACTTTTACAAGTTTTCAATTAAGACCCTTTTGTTCACAAACATGTCAATTATAACATTGGACCTAACACCTTATATACCATTTTTATGTACAAATAACATAATCTATATAATAATGATAGATGTAGATAGCAGCTTCAAAAAAAAAAATTTATGATCAAACTGAAAATATATTTTTTAATGATGTCAATACCTCCACAACAACCAATTAAAAGAAGACGCGTATTACTTCGGATGTTAGCATCGCGCCTCCCATCAATTAGATGAAAGTAATTCTAAGTGAAATGATGACATGGCTAGCAGAACTCAATATCTAATCAAATTTCTTCAAACATAGTGGCACACATATCAAGGTCAAGCATTATAGCTTAATAAGACATGGGGCGACAAGTTTCCGTTTAAAAGCTTATAAATAGGGGGAATGGTCCCTACTAAAGACCAAGCTAAGCAATTCTCTATAATAAATTGTCAAAACACATTTAAATGAGAATTTTTTATTTTTTATTTACAATGTTCCAACAATTAAATATAATTATTCTATTAAATTGAGGGTTAATTTCACAAATGGTCATTGAAGTTACCTGAAAATTTCAAAAAGGTCACTGAAGTTTCAAAGTTTCAAAAACGGTCACTAAAGTTTGAAATTTCTTCCAAAACGGTCACTGAATTTTCAGATTTTTTGGCCAAGTTTGAGGTAATTTTTCGGCAACTTCCGACCACCAAAATCGTCAATTCGGATACCGTTGGAAAGTCCACGATGTCCTCTTCAATTACCACTAAAAATCTCTCCAAAACTCCAAGTGATTCGGCCGAAATAAACTCACGAAGTCAGCTACCCAAACTGGGCAGATTTTCGGATTTTTTTGCCTAGTTTGGGTAGCTGACTTCGTGGATTTATTCCGGTCGAATCACTTGGAGTTTTGGGGAAATTTTTTGTGGTAATTGAAGAGGACATTGTGGGCTTTTCAACGATATCCGAAATCGGCAGTTTTAGTGGTCGGAAGTTGTCGAAAAATTGTCTCAAACTTGTCCAAAAAATCTGAAAATCTTGACATATTTTCACAATTTTCGGTTGCCGACTTCGTGGGTTTATTCCGGCCGAATCACTTGGAGTTTTAGAGAGATTTTTGGTGGTAATTGAAGAGGACATCGTGGGCTTTCCAACGGTATCCGAAATCGACGGTTTTGGTGGTCGGAAGTTGCCGAAAAATTGCTTCAAACTTGGCCAACAACTCTGGAAATTCAGTGACCGTTTTGAAAGAAATTTCAAACTTCAGTGACCATTTCTGAAATTTTGAAACTTCAATGACCGTTTTGAAATTTTCAGGTAACTTCAGTGACCATTTGTGAAATTAACCCATTAAATTGATCTATAATTATCAAGTTGTTTCATATCTTCAATAAATATAATAAGAGAGTAGTGGCTACTGGAGCCAAGAAATCAAGATTGTATTAGAGTGGTTGGAGCATATTCAAACCATCATGAGCCAAATGTTTTACAACCTTTATTTGGGAAAAATAATACTTTGAATAGTGAGTTTTGAAAAATATGTGGTTAAAAAGTAAGAAAAAAATTTAGATTTACGTGTAGAAAATTTTATTTTATGAATGTTTTGTTGAAATGAGTATGAAAACATATAATTTTCAAGTAATGATTGTCATGCGCCACAATTTCAATTGTTTATATATATATATATCCCCATATTCACAAATGTGTTTGATTGTGTGAGTGTATGTTTCCTCCAATTTTTCCTTAACTTGCTCCGCTTCACCTACTACTTAACTCCTGTACTTGATATATTCTATGAAATATTTGTATAATGATACGAATGACAACAAGGTGGGTCAAAGTCGAGATAGCCATTACGGCCTCCGGATTTCAACAAATATTTTTGTCATCTTACCTCATCCACATACCCTATTAAGACGGGACATGACAAATCCCTACCCCATTTATCTCTGTTTAATTTTTTTCATACATTTATTTATTTTCTATTTTTTCATGTCTTTAGTTGGTGAATTTTTTTTATTTTTTATTTTCAATTTGTAGAACCACCTATGTTTCATTAAAAAATAATGATGATTATTATTTTTTATATAATAAAAAACTTAAATCTGAAATAAATTTTAAACCTGACACATAACGGGCCGAAGACCACGTTTTTCGCACATGCTACCCATCCCACCCCATGTACTTGATTAGACAGAGAATTCTCGCCCCATTCAGGGGTGGGGCCCACGACTTTCGAGTTTAACAATTGTTTTGTCATCTCTAAATAATAAATGGTTAGTAGTTGTGAGTGTTACGAAATATGTGAATAAAATGCATACTTAATTAACTTAAGTTATAATTTATCACTTTCCAAATATGCACCAACTTATTATTTATAAATTGACCAGACATGTAAATAAATGAATAAAATTTAATTAGAAGGTTGTTTGAATTTTTTTTTTTTTTTGTTTGTGTATGCTACCTTTCATTATTTTAAGCACTGGAAATCTAATGAGAGTGACTACTACTACTTGTTGGTATGACATGAAATTTATGATTATGAAAAAAATTGTTTCTATTAAAAAAAACACTTAAAAGTATACAAAATAATATAATATAAATGTTATACGTGTTACATGCCCGACATTTCGATAAGTCTATGCCCCAGTTTGGGGGGACTAAAATCAGTTTTTTTTAGTAGATTTTAATAAAAGTTATGAATCTCATAAAATATAAGGTTAAAATTCATTAATGAATTTAACTTAGATTTTAATCTTATTCTTACCAAATAAGATTAGCATAGAATGGGTTGAGCTAAACGAAGAGGAATACGTGGGTCACAAACATTTCAAATAATTTCCTATTTGCATTCGAGACGAGTAGATCCACTTTATAATTAATAGAAAGTAAAAAAATAAATAAAATTTAATCATTTTTCTTTAATACAAATATTTATTCAGTAATGGAATCGAGATTTGAATTCAACGAGGGTCTAATTTAACTATGATTTTTTTTTCTCTCTGAACATGAATATGATATTAATAATTGTTAAGGGATAAAATTTCCATATCAAATAAAGATGAAAATATATACCAACTTATAAGTGATTATACTACTCCTCTTAATAAAGTTGGCATTTTAAGATCAAATATCAAGTCTTAATATGATATCAGAATCTATTAAACTCAAATGAGCAATTCAATCCGATTAAAAATAAAAAACGAGCACACGAATATCAATATTGAATTGCTCAAACAAGCCATCATCTTGAAGGGAAAAATTTCACATAGAGTAAAATAAAAACATATACCAACTTATAAGAGATTGTATTACTCTTCTTAATAAGATTGGCATTTTAAAATAGAATCCCCAAATCTCAATAATAATGGCATTAATGAGAACTAAAAATTCATTAAAAAAAATAAATTTTAATAAAATTATAAAAAAATAACCAAAGATCATGCTTTATATTTTATTCAATTAGAAATAAATTAAATAAAAATCAAAAAATATTTATTGTATCCAAAATACAAGTCAACTCAACATTTCGAGAAATTTATTTTGAAATTTATTCGATTAGCAGAAAAGCTTTGTTAATTAGTCTCTCTCTCTCTCTCTCTCTTTTTTGTATGTAGGAATTCACGATTGCTATCCGTGAGTGCACACTGGGTAAACCTTGTTTTATGTGCAATAGCATGCAAGTCACACAGGAAAGATAAACCGCACTAGGCAAGTTTGATGCGACGGACTCGATCGATGAAGTGTGGGCACGAGATTCAAACTCGTGACATTCGATCTCTGCGTTCACATGCTCCACCAACTCGGCCACCCCCGAATGGTTTGATCAGTCTCTTGATTGAATAGGGCATTGTGCATGGACATTTGATTGGTAGGTATTAATTCTCTTGAGGTTCTAATTAAAAAAAAATCGATAAGATTTTGACAGAGTATAATATAGAAGAGCATCGAGAATAATATCAAAGGCACATTAAAGTACTAAATTGAATTATGCCTTTCTATTTTCAATCCATTGGCACAAATTACTCCAAAGAAATCCGTGAATTGCTATCCCCACAATAAACTTTTTGGGGATAAAATTATTCCTAGTAATTAAATAACTTTTAAAGGTTTCAAATTAATAATAATAATAATTTGAAAGTGGATTTGACTTTAAGAATCGATACATAGTTGTCCATTTGTCGTGTGAGACAAATGGTAAAATTATTCGAAAATGAAATATTAGTAATTACATAAATGATTGAAGAACCTATGCCAGAAGAGAACCCTTTTTTCATCTTACTTCTTTTTAGGCAAAGATTCTTTAAAACTTTTTCTTGGTCTAATTTCTTTAGGATTTATTTACTACTTGCCTTGCATATGCTTTTGTTCACAACAATCTTTTGAATCCAACGTAATTGTCAAGTTTATGCTATTTATAATTAATTATTCAGGTAGCATTGTTAACTTAGAAAATCTCATAATGAGCTAATGTAGGGTCAAGACAATAGGTAGGAACTTGGGACTAATCAATACGATAAAGTACGTGAGATGGGTCAGATGTAGAATTTCAAAACCAACCAAATTCGAAGATGTTCAACTCGATAGACGCACCTAACGAAAAGCATATGGGACAATGCTTGTACATTTTTTGAAGAACTCCATTGATTGGCATCGAGCATGATACATCTAACGAGGTAAGTCGATCTAAATGGGTGAAAACGTTGACTACTTGAATTATAGATAACTTTCAATAAGTAATATGAAGCAACAAGAACCAACACTGAGTCAAAGAAGCATGCATTACGTTATCTATCCAGATAAAGTTACAAATTGAATGGTGCACATGATGGACTCCATTTCTTTCACATATCAATGTCATAAAACGCGCTTTTTTTTTTTTAACGTCTTTTATTTTCATTTTTATTCTCGAGAAATAAAATCGAAAAATCCCCTCCAACCAACCCTCCATGCTAAAGTCATAAACTGATCCGATCAAATACCTACAACAATGACAATTTTTTTTTTTTTTTTTCTCATTCTACCCTGACCAAGTTTTATTTTCCAAAAAGTGACCAAAATAATTTAAGAAAAAGAAAAAAGAAAAGCAGAAGAAGCGAGCTTTTAATTCATAACTTCCAAAAACCAAAAACCAAACACGCCTTTAATACTGTAACAACGTTAAATTGACTTCCCATCAGGGGTGTAAGCGGTCCGATTTTAACCGATTTTTGACAAATTTTCAAACCAAACCGTTTAAATCGGTTTGAGAAAAACTCAAATATAAACCAAATCATTTTGAACGGTTTTAAAAAAACTCAAACATAAACCTAACGGTTTGATCCGGTTTTAAACCGTCGATTTCGTCGTATATTTTTTTGTCTGTCTACTTTTATGTCATTAATTCAATATATATTTATATATTACTAGCAATAAATCTAAAACAACTAAATATATCTACTATAAATTTAAATACAAACTAAATCCAAGTGAAATTATAATAATAATTTTTTATTCACCCTTTTCAGGCTAAAACGTTACGATAACGTTACAATACAAGTCTTATAAACTAAATATAAGGCCCAAAACACCTATAAACTAAATATTTATTTGAAAGCATATAGTTACATAATACAGTTACCGAGACATCAATAAGACAACATCTTAAATGATAAACTTTACGCTTACTAGATCAAAATCCAAGACTTTAATAGGCTAATTGAATAAATATCATCTTTGTTAATTCAAAACACTTAAAAAAACAATTTTAACAAAATATCTAAGCATACAATAAAACACAACAATTAAATTAATGCAAGTATAGTTGCCACTTGAGTCATTATTGATTTCTTTTAATTTATTAAAACAGCTCATCCACATATCAAATTGCACATGAACATTTTTTAGCTTCTATCGACATATTTTATCATGTCTAATTCAGTCACAAAACAAGAATATGTCCACATAAATAGAATATAATCATGTACATAGTAGATAAACATTTTCTATCAAAATGAATAAATTTATTTCACAATCATCAAATAATTGAGAGAAATGCGAAACTCATATAATTTCAAATTTCTTACCTCAGTTTGCTCAAAAAAATTATTGATTTGAAACTTTATTCGTAACAAATATTATCACGAAGACTCAGGATCTCTTTGTCTCCGATTTGGTATGGTGCTGGTGGCTCAAAGCTGTATCATGTATCGACTGAAATTCATCTGAATCCTGAAGAGGAAAATGACTTTTGATATATTAGGTTAGTCTTGAGATTATTAGATATAAATTAGGATTATTGGGTAAGAATAATATATATATATATATATATATATATATATATATATATATATATCTTCTATATATAAAAAGTGTGTATTTAACGGAATTTGTTGGTTTAACGGAAAAACTAACGGAATTTTTTGATTTAACGGAAAAACTAACGGAATTTTTTTAATTTAAAAATCATTTAACTCCATAATTGGGCTTCAAAATTTACAATTCTAAAGCCCATGTAGAAGTATTGGATGTCATGCTCATTTTATAGATACACTTCTCTCCAAAGGTTTCATAAACTTTCAATGTGGGATTGTGAATTTTATATATGCTCTTAACTCCAATAGTTTTATAAATTTCCAATGTGGGATAGTGACAAAAAAAAATGTTAAAATACTCATCAAAATCATTTTAAAATGTATGTCTAATTGACTAATTTGATTTTGAATTACAACTAATTAAATTGTAAAATTCACTTTCATTCTTTCATTTATTTAATTTTCAAATTTAATTTAAATTGCACTTGATTTCTTTCATTTATTTAATTTTCAAATTTAATTTAAATTGCACTTGATTATTAATACATTAATGTTAGATATTATTTTCTATAAGTTTAAAATATTTTAATTTAACAAAGTAAACTATTTTAACATATTTATTTTTAATTTTTAGTGTTGGGACTAATTGTAGGATATATAATGAATCTAATTAGTAAAGATAGATTTACTTTAAATTATTTTTATGTTTTTATTGCATTCGGTTCGACCGCAGTTGAATTTCCACAAACTTCATGTCGGAATCATTCTCGATTGTGAATCAAAATCCTTCATCTCCTATTTTCAGAATATCGGAATTTATCAACATCCGCAAACTTTTCGTATAATCTATGATTAATGCTCATGTTTAGTTCCATAATTAATAAAAAAAAATTAAAATTCTCCTAACACTATTTGGCAATATTATAGTATTATATTAAATGTTTAGTAAGTATTATTTTTAAATATTAGATGATTTTATGATATAGTAAAAAATCTTTTTTTTTTATAATATAGAAAAAAATATTTTTTAAAATAAAAATATATTAATGTCTTAAAAATAATTAAAATAATATTAAAAATACGAAACATATTATGACGCTTATCCTTCATATTGACACGCCTAAACTTGTGATTCTTGATTCTCAACATCGACATCTCGCAACGCATTACGCCTTTTAGAACATTATTAATAAATGAATGGAAAATGCAAAAAAAATTTGTACTACTACATTTTAGTCATTAGGAAAAAATGAAACTAAAAAAAAATGGATGTGGATATTATCAATTTAAAAATGCTAATAGTTTATTTGGTAAGGTACATTGAACTCAATGAAGAAAAAATATTTATTTATTTAGTTTTGTATTATAATGTTATCTATTATTTTATTATGTATAAAAAGTTCATGATTAAATACAAAATTTAATATAATATAATAGTACGAAACACAAACTTATACATTTTAATTTAGAATTTAACACTATTCAAATTAAAATTAATATATCACAGTGTGTAATTTTTTATCAATTACATAAACATTACATCATTAATTATTTAATGAACCAAAAAAATTGACAACTTAATTGCAGTTTAATATATTGGATTTGTAAATAAAATTCATTCTTTTTTTTTCATTATACTATATATTTATTTTTTACGCGTTTTGATTCGAATTTGGTCTTTCACATCCTTGCAATTTATAATTATTGTCTCAATGAATCCCATAACCGAAGGGTTTGGTAAAAAGTTTCATTTGTGACTTGGAGGGTTTTTCCGAGCTTTGGCAGTTTGCCTAACCCGATCTGTGTCTAAAATATTAGCGATTTCAATTCCGATTCTTCTATGTGACCGAGCCATGTTTTCATAAATCAACCGATTTCATTCTGTATTTCTTCTGATTTGACGAAGTTGCTTAGCCTTTGGCTGGCCTGGGTTTGGGGGACTACTTCGCCGAAGTTGAGTTCCTCACTAGTTGAAACGTGGCCTCATTTGTGTGAGAGGGTTTCTAATTCCCAACCGACTTGAGAGGATTCTAAAGGGACACTTCAATTTCTGTCCAAAATTAATTATGAACCAAGAAAAAAACTGAAATTGCAGCTGGGGTTGTGCAAGCTAGTTGATCGAGCGGCACGTTAAATATTATTTTTAAAAAAAAAAAAAAAAAAAAAAATTTGAATTGTTTTTTGTTGACAATTTATTACTCGGCTTTCCCGTTAATCAATCTAACGTTTTTCTATGCACCATTTCCTCACTCTGTAATAATTGTTAGTGTGTTGGTTTTGTACCTTTGCCTTTTTTGGTTCGTCAACCATCTAGCAATGGCTAGATTTTTTTCTCCACAAGATTTATCGCTGGCACAAGTTGGTGAGCTGTATGTCACGCCTCCGCAGAAGATAAATCTGCAGCGATATAGTGTACTTGTTCTCATTTTTTTCTTAGTCTTTCTTTTTCCTTTTATACTAGGATTAGGATTGCATGAATAATTCATCATTGGGGTTTGGAGTGTTATTGTGGGCCACCATCAAAAGTTTTTATTTGTGTGCTCATAGAAACCCACTTGAGTTCAGTAGAATTAGCAAATTCTGCTGTCGTCGTGATAGTTTTTGTGTTCGTAGTGAGAGAGTAATGTTTAGGGGTTGGCAGCAGTTCGTTGTATTGTTCCTCGTATTATGGTTGTTGCATCCTGCTCATATTGATGGTTTGAGTTTTTGGCTGCATTTCGCCAAATCATTTCATTTCTTCAGGCTACATTGGGTGGTCCTGTTGTTCGCTCTCTAAATGTTTACATTCTGTATCAGGGCTGAACGATTTTTTCAACTTTCTTTCTACGTAATTATGATCCATGCTCCTGAAGATCAAAGAGGAGGACTGAGTGGACCAAGTTGCTTCAAGGCCGTCGTTTGCTCATATAGTGATGGTGATATTTCAAGCGTGTTGTTCCAAGAATTCCGAGAGAGTTTGAGATTAATGGTGGTTTACGCAGAAGACGCAATTTGCCGAGCTCTTGTTGTTTCTTTGCAAAGTGCCATCGTTGCAAACACTAGTAAGTTATGTTTATACTCATTTCTAGCAAAATGTCTAGGTGAAACTGCGTGGAAGGAAGCGAAAAATCTGTGAAAGTCTTGAAAGCTTTTGTGGGTTCCCAAAAATGAGTGGTATTTGTTAGTACTAATCAATGTCTTGATAGTGAATTTTTGCGAAAACAAGAACTTTTAGGGGTGAATTCGCAAGAAAATTTGCAACGAGTGTGATTATGATTGATATCTACATTGGTAGGATAGGCGTCTCAAATGAGGTTTCTGAGTGGTGACTAATATATGTCTCGATCAGTAGTGAGTATTCTTCCGTTTGTAGAGCTGTACGCGCAGATTCTAGTTGTAAGGCTGAGTTATCACAAGAAACTTTGTGCGACACAAACTTTGTATGAGAGTAGGAAATATTGCGAGGTAGATAAAGGAAGATTCTTATGATTCTTGCGTTGATTGAGAGGATCTCCAGGGAGGCAAGGGATAGTTTCTGTAATGTATTTGGATACTAGGGCAGGATGAATGGATGTTTGCTATTAGTGGAATTGGATGCTTCACATGAGAGCCATATTTCTACTTAGTCTTTTGAGATACCAACATTTCAGTTAAGACCCTGGAATGGGTGATACATGACATTTTGCTCTCCATGGCATGAATCTCGAGCTTCTGATATGACGCACGTGTTTTTCAAGATATTGTTGCCGCCTTGAATTACATGGTAATCAGTAGTGGCTTGATGCAGTGTCTTTCCAAGAACTCGATAAGGTTGTTTTCGAGGTCGGGGTAAGTGTGATCGCCACATACCATGATCCATATGAAGATTAGCCAAAGTATCATATTCGGGAACAGTAAAACTGCAGAAGAATGCGATATTGATGATCCAGGCTTTGCTATTAGGAGTTCAGGTTGGAATCTCAAAATTTCAGAAGATAGTGATAATGAGTACATTGAATTGGAGCCTTCGGTGGTGAACTCAAAGGATATTGACAAAAGAAAGCTTTACTACAAATGAGAATTCATATCATGCGAAGTCGCGAGCAGATCGTGATGTCGATTTGTTGACAATTCACAAGAAGAGGCTTCAAACAGTAAGTCGTGGGATTCAGATTCCGAGGATGAAGATGATTCGTATGATACCTGTTTTGGATGAGCCCTCATGCATGAGGTACGCATTTGCTTCACAGATTTGATAATGCTTTTGAAGCTAAAAAGTGTCAGAATCAAAGAGGGGTCTTCCCCACTATAGTTTATGAAGAATGGTGATAACTTCCTGATATGACGTTGTATAAGATTTACAGACCTCTAAAAATCTGATCAAATAAGTTGAAAAGTACAAAGATACTTATGGAGGAAATTGAGAACTTTTTTACCAAGTATGCTACAAATGAACGAATGTCGCATAGTGGACATTTTGAAGTTGTATTGCCCAGGCTGTTGGTTTTACTGTGTCTCTATCTTAGTAACGTTTTAACAAATTGAGACTTTCCTTCTTTTGATTTTCACTTTTTTTTTTTTTTTTTTTTTTTTTTTTTTTATTTCTTATATTGTCATGTCAAGTTTCATAAGATTGAGAATATTTTTGTGTGATCAACTGGTATATTATATATATATCTGTCATTTTTGTGTATCGCTGCACTATATAATTTGGTGGTTGTAATTTATTTTTGATTAACTTTTTTTTTTATAATTATATAATTGGGAATCACATTTTGTTTTGTGGTCATAAGAAGAGTGGAGTTTTTCCATCTAGAGTGAGGCATGGTCTTGAAGAGGTGTCTTAAAAGTGAAGCTAGCGAGTGCATGGATATTATTCACGCTTATAACTTTGTAGAGTCCAGGATACCTACTGTTGTATTAATATATAGAAATGAATCACTCTATTTTGTTCAATTTTTGTGCCTCTTTTAACCTTTCATTGAGTCTATGAATTTAAGTATAACTTTCCATATAAATACATGTCTCTTTTCCTCTTTTAATAAAAAAAAAAATTTTATATTTATTTATTTTTTTTCACTCTTTAGTATCTTTTGGTTTATTGATATGTCCTGATTCATGCCAAGTCAGGTCCTTAATACTATCTTTTACTTATTTTGACGATTGAGAAGAGATATTTAATTATTTTGACAAAAAAAAAAAAAAAAAAAAAAAAAAAAAAAATAATATTAAAAGAAAAAATTTTTTTTTTAGGGTTTATTTTAAGCGATGGATGAGGAGGATGTGAGGAAAAAGAGAGAAAAAAAGACTGATGATCTGGTGTTTTGTGAATATATTTGGTAGGTTTCCTTCAGCTGCTGAAGTTTTCGGGTGAGTTGTTGAGTATTTTACTTTACGTATATGAAAAAAAATTCAAGCTTTAATCCACATCTAAAATCATATCTTGTGCGCTAATGAAAGGAAGAGAGTTATTGTTTTGATTCCAATCTATCTGTAACGTTCATTGTAGTAATATTGCATTCATGGGAGGCCATTAGAATTGTGTTATGACAACTTTTCTGTATGTCGTCTGGAGGGAGTAAGGTTCTTCTGCTGGCAGTTGTGTCTAAATAGCCAAATAGAGTTATCTCTAGATTTTAGAATATGTCAATGCTTCTGGGGATGTTTGTCATCTTCTTAGCAATGTCGTAGTTTGTGTCCGAGTGTAAATTTCGTAGACATTGTTTTCCAGTTGCTTTTCGTGTAGACAGAATTATTGGAGAGATGAGCCATTTCATTAGTGGCTAATTGAATTCACAAACTTATAAACGTGAAGAACCGGTGCTTGATTTTTTGATATATTGTCTTTGCGCTGCGACTGCCGAGGAGGCATCAAGGTATAGAGTAGAGAATAAGATATTTCTTAAACTAAGATTTGACATGATTTGGGAGAACTTGTTTAGTTCTGAGTTGACGTAGGAGATGAAGCGCTTTCAATATTTGCGCTTGCGTGATGTGATTGCTTGTAGTGATATTAGAAGTGAAGAAGAGAGGATATATCATGTATGTGATATTTCACTTTTTGTTTTTGTTGAGATCTGTCTTTGGAGTATTCATAGGGGAGTGCTAATGTTTTTTTTCTGGGTATATTTCTTTATCCGTATTATATAGTGAACACGTTAACACTACTGTCTCAATAGGGTGTTCAAGGAGGTTTCGCGCTATATAATTGATCATTCAAAAATTAACTCCTGTCTAGTTTCGAGAGCTTATATATGGATTAGTATAACTCTATAATGCCTTCAGAAGTTTCTATTTTCCATTTGATCTATTCTAGTTTTGACGCGTTTCTCTTTAGTTGTTGGGCGATTTACTTTTTACGATATTTTTACTTTATCTAGTTTTAAATTGTATGGAGTGAGAGTTATATACTCAAATAGATATTAGTAATGAAGTTAGTGTGTTAATTGCCGTTATGTGAAAGACAGCTTTGTCAAAATACACCCGTTAAAGTAATGTCAGTCGAGGTGTTTGCTGTTGCCTGTTCAATTGCGCTTTTTACTCTACATTCTCGGTTGGAGGTGATATTAATACTCCAAGAGTGCCTGAGCTTGTACAATTTAGAGTCTAGGATTCGGGATCAATTTAAGTGATGTGTGGCTAGATTGATAAAACTTCTATACATCTAGAGGAGAGAGAGGATGTTCACGTTTGGAGTCTTCGTTTTTCAACGTTCTTTTTCTCTTGCTAAGAATCGCGTATCGTCCTGTTTCCTTCGCTGAATGTTTTAAATGATATTCTTCACTGTATATTTCGTGGTTTTTAGTTGAATTAACAAGGAAGGCCGATGTAATCTGTATAGTTTCTTTTGTGCATGAATGAGTAGCATACTATAGTCTATGCTGTTAGTTATTTTATATCTATTTTTATAGGGAAATAGTTTATATTTTCCAGTTAAATGAATTGTTTCTGCTGACAATGTTTTTGATGGTTCGTGCATTTGTGCCTGTCTGAATCTGCATTTCGGATTAGGACAATTTTCAAAATTGGGACATACAATGGAGAGTACATTAGTGTCAAACGAGACAATGGATGAGTAACATTTTTCTTGCTTCTTTAGCACTGCAAATATTTGGAGCGTGGATAGTCATATTTTTGTGCTCACTTGATTGGAGTGTTAAATACTTCTAATTCGAGGGTTTTCAGCTTGTTTCCTTAATCGAGGGTTAGCGTTGACTCTTTGACGTTGAGTTTGGGTTTCTTGTTGCGCAAGAATTTTTAAATGTTGTGTGTGTAGTTTCGATGGGGTTATTACATTCTAAGTAATTCATTTTGATTTTGAAAAAAAAAAAAAACATCATTTTTTTTTTAATATTGAAAAATTTCTTCTTTACTTTGATCTGCCAAATCGTGTAGAATAATATCAGAAAGTAGACTTTGAATTTGGTGATATGTTTTTGTTATTTCATTCTAGTTTTGTCTCTATTTTTTCATTTGTTCAACTTTGTTTGCTAGTAACTTTTTAGAGAACGTGTGATTAAAAAAAAAATCAACAATTTTATTTATCTTATGGCAATACGTTCTATATGAAACCTGTGTTGAACATATAATTTTCTTAGATTACAAGTGGGAAGTGATGTGCAGCGGTTGGTTTCGATTCGGTTTTTTTTTCGGTTTTGCGAGTTTTTTTTTTACTGAGATTTTTTTTTTTTTTTTATTTTGATTATTTTCTTTATTATATTCTAGGGATATCAAGGGTATCTATATGAGTTTTTTGAATACGGAATTATTGCTTCCATTCTTCAAGTTATCATAAGTAGAATCGATTGATTTTCGCGTGTACAATATGTAGGTTCGTGTGTTCAAGCTTCTACCAAATTCATCATCGATGCAATGTGATATTAGCGAGAGGATGTTTGGCTCGCTGTCTATCGAGTAAGTTCTTAACTTAGCTAAACGTATTTAGGAGTAACAAAGTTTTGAAACGGATCAAGAAAAACTGGATAGTTTTATCCGACTGAATGACCATTGGGAAATGTAGAAGAATTTTTTTGCATGATTGGAAAGCGAGATTCACTTTCCTGGTGTTTGTTTGAATGAATTTTCCAAATTAAGGATTTGTAGTCTGAATATGAGGATATTGGTTGTATCAAGTAATATAGGATGAATATGATGTGTCGAGACTACCGAGCGAGACTTACGTGTTGTTGATGCGGTTAGAGATTTAAATTGCTATACTTTGTTATATTCCGAATTGCAAATAAATTTTTTTTTTTTTTTTTTTTTTTTTTTTTTTTTTTTTTTTTTTTTTAATTAATTAAATGTATTATTTGCGAGATAGGTGATAGGGCATTGCTCTAAGGGCACGTGAATTCGCCCTTTATTGAGTGTTGGCTTGATTTTTTGAGTGTATGACAATTAATATTGACGAATTTGAACAATCATTAGTTGATTGCTTGTCACGTTGATTCAAATTATGGTCTAATTTGGATTAATAAGCTGCTCCAGAAGTAGTCGGATTCAATTATTTTATTTCCGTTTCTTATGTGACCCCTTTTTCTTTATTCTCTGTCGGATTTGAAGACATCAAACATGATAAATTGTAGTTAGATAACAAGTGAACTATAGAGATACAGCTATTGAGCACGCCTGAGTACACGTTATTGTGTATGTGTATGTATATCTATATCTTCTATCTGTATGTCCTGTTCATTAAGGTTTGATTTATATTCGTGTCTTGTAACCATATAGTCTCTTTCTCTGTTGCGTCAATGTAAACCATTTCCAAATCAGTTGCATATTGGTGGGATGGGATGTATCTCTCAATACATCGACCTATAGATCTCAATACGTATAATAAGAGCATCCACAATTTTAAATCAAAATATAAGTTCAAAATAATTAATTGAGAACTAAGATATATTTTTCATGTTCATACAATTTGTTTCAGGTCTCATCATAACATATCGATAATATGTGATCTAAAAAAAAAAAAAAAAAAAAAAAAAAAAAAAAAATATATTTTTGTATAAATTTTTTTTTTTTTTTTTCATTTTCTTGAATTTCTTGAATCTCTTCAATGAGTTCTTGATGAAATCCACTTTGTATTCTATTTTCCGTCTTTGCCATAGTAATCAGATGTTGATTTCCATCATGATCGATATCCTTTGCAAAGTACTATTTCATATTGTCCTTCAGAGATTATTACTTCTAGGTGAATTCTCCTCGCTTGATGATAATAATTGAGATATTTTGTAATGTATATATATATATTAGTTTTTTTAAATTTTAAAGATGTGTTTTATTAGAACAGCCAGGTTTGTTGAGTGGTTGTCTAAAATTGATTGAAAATCTACTGATGTAATTGAGTTCCAAAAGAATTATATGATAAGGGAATATGTTTCATTCGTTTTGCGCGCTGATTTTTTGTTCTCAATGTATTCTTGTCCATATTAAATCGTGTAGGTAACCAAACTTTCTCATCGTGTGATAGTTGCGATATGATTTCCGATTTCGCTAAAGTCTGTGTTAGAATAAGTCCAACTCAAAGGGATACTAACGTTTGTGTAGATAATAGAATATTTCCAATTCGGATCATCTTGTTTTACTGGCTAATAATTGGTTTCAATCTTTAACTAAAAATCTGGAACGATTGGAATATGATTTTTGGATTTCATCATTTCTTTGGGGTTTTTTGTTGTTGCTTTTCTGCGTGGTTGTCCATTTTTTTCGCCTTTTAGTTTTATTTCAGTCATTATCGTCCTAAAAATCTTTTCAACGTATGATCTTCTTGCTTTTTTGGCTATTCAACTATTTAAATATTGGCATATTTCTTCCTACTTAAACTTTGAATTTTTGTCATTTCTTTTTTTTTTTTTTTTTTTTTTTTTTTTTTTTTTTTTTTTTTTTTTTTTTTTTTTTTTTTTTGAATTTATATGAAGACATAAAATACAACAATTTATGAACTGATGATTTTTATCTAATGAAATCAAAATAGCAAAAAAAAAAAAAAAAAAAAAAATATGAATTAAATGTATAAAATACACTAAATAACAGATGATACTCACAACTTACAACATTTGTTTATTCTCAAACAAATTATTAACCTACCATAATAACAACACACAATATGCAAACTATTGGTAGATAATTTTTGTAGAGCTTAATACTTTGAATATTTCATTCTACATAGATTTTCTACAAGTCTATTTCAAAATCACAATATCAGACCAATATCCACTATTCCAATGCAAAGTTCGATTCGTGTGTTTGGTGAAAGAATTAGTAGATCAATTATGCGTTTAATTGTAACAGAGTGTTTTTGCTTCAATGCGCCTTAAGTGCTGCGTGGTATCAGAGAGTTTGATATCAGTTTATCCTAGTGTTGTAATATGATGTCATCTTACACCGCCGAAATCCTTTCATGTGTGTAATCTAAGTCGTTTTTGATTTTTTTTATTGCTTGGTCGCCATCAAATATTCGTCTTAGTTTTATGTATGTGTATATCTCGAGCTGAATTGTATAGTCTAACTATTTCAATAAATTTTAGGAATTCTCCAATCTTGTTTTGATTGCTTGTCGACATTTCAATTTGACTCATAGTTATGATGCGATTATCGTCTTCTTCAAAATGCAATTTTCCACTCAAACAAGTGTTTAAAGTTTAATCTGAGAGAGGCATTATATGCTCCTGCTTTTTTTTTTCATGGCTACTTCCTTTTTTTCTGTATTTTCATTAAGTTTTTTTTTTTTTTTTCTTTTTTTTGTTTTTTGGTGTGTTTTATCCCCCTTAATAGCTTTCTAAATGACTCATGTAAGCGATGTTTTCATCGTCGATCTTCTCAAGTCAAAATATGATTTTTTTTAAAAGAAAGTTGAGTTTTTTTCTCAACATATTTTAGCTCAAGTCAAAAATATTTCAAAGAGAATTTTATCACGAGATTTTAGAAATATTATTAGTTGGTTGATTCTAGGGCAGATGGCCTGCCTTTCTCAAATTGAGTCAATTGACAATAATCGATTCTCGCAATTTATGATTTTTTGCCCATATTTTTATCTTTCTATTAATTTAAAAACATGCCACATGGCTGCAAAAGTTGATTACTTATCATTCATGAAAGTACCTCGTTGGCCTACCATATCTGTATCTTCCTACAACAGCAAAATCACCTCCCAACTGCACTAAATTTGGGTCTAAGGATAAGAAATTTAGTATGATTTGAGTATAAACATTTCTTGTTATTAGTCAAACTAATATTCGAACGAGCCTATTTTTCTAATGATAGAAATTGAAATCTAATAGCCATTCAGCACACGTCGCACTGTAATTTCCTAGTGCCCGGAGAGGTATGATCAAGGGTATTTTTTATTAAGGTTTATTGTTTCAGGATGCAGTTGAGCAACTTTCAATATCTAATACTTTCACCAGTATCACATAAAGCATTAAAATAAAATTTTAATTTTAATCACCTACTCTTTGACGTAACTAGTACTATTTATGACATCATCTTGATAAAGAGTGATTTTTATGACAAGCAAAATCAAGAAAAATATTTTATTTTTTGTAGAAATACGTTCCTTCAATTTTTTTTTCGTTTTTTTGTTTCTTTGTCCTTTTTTTGTTTTCTACTTTATTAGTTTATTTTGATATATGTCAAGTTTTGAACGAAGAACAAAGGAGCGAACACACGAATAATGTTAAAAACTTCAAAGTTCTTTTGTCACTACCTGAACATGTGGGTGGCTGCTTTGTGGTTGCTTGGCTTTCGTGATTTTTTTTTTCTGGTTTTTCTGATGGCTATATTCTGACATATCGGATCATTTCCGTTTCTCTCGAGATCTGTAATATATAAGTATAGTTTCGTTCGAACTAATATATTTTTTAATTAAAAGAAAACTTTCATATCTAAAAGTTATATGTTAGTTTCCTTTAATTTTTTCTGTTGAATGTCGAGGAGCAGTTGAGTGTCGTTGATCGGATTTTAGATCACATTTCTTTCTCATCCTGTGATTTCTCTTGTCTATGTGTGGTTTGCGATTATGTTCACAGACGTCATGTATGCATGTGCGAGATTGTGTTTCTCAAAATTCATTAGCGAAAGATCATAATGACTTAGGATACTTTTGTTTTAACTTTGTTGGTCGAGGCCCAAACAATCGAAATAACAACAATAATTTCCAAAGCCCTAGGGAAAACATGATAGGATCGTGATACCATATAAATTGAAACGTGCCTGTGGGTAAGTCTCTATGCATGCTGGACTAATATATCAAAATAAAATCTTTTTTTTTTTTTTTTTTTTTAAATTTTAATAATAACAATATAAATAAAAATGTTTTTATGATATTATTGATGTTGCCTTTCTCTAACAAGTCTCGTGTTTTTTTTAATAGTTCCTTGAGGCTCGTGAACTTTGACATTGAAATCTACTTGGCAACCTAAAGAAGGCATCGGGGATGCAGTTTGCCTGTCATTTTTTCTGCGTTTTGTTTCTTTGAATCTATCTTTTTCATCTTAGTCTCCGAATCTTTCTACCTTATCCATTTTGAATGTAGATGGTTACGGTATATTTTATTCTATTTCATTCGATTCAATTTTCACAATATGAGACTTCCACTCTTACATCTTCAGGCTTAATCACAAAATCAATTTTTTGGACATTAATACACGTCAAAATAAGAGTGTTGAGGTGGTTTCATTCGATTGATTGCAAACCTGCCTGAGGTTGGATTCTGTTGTGATCATAGTCGTCAACCATTCTCTTTGAATCTCGTCTTCTATAGTCAATATATCTTCGGGTAGATTACGTCTCCAGAGAGTTGATATCCCACAGCCAATGCGAGAAGTGTCGAAGTCGATTATGTTGACTCCTTCAAATGGATGTATCCCCATTGTTGAAATCCTTCCCAGTATATGAAATCTCCCATAAGCATATCGTTTTTATCCAATCTGGCAAGTTCTTTAAAAAGTACTTTCTCATTCATAGGGGAGTGACTACTCCCACAAGTGTTTTTATGTCTTCATCCCAATGCTCCGTCAGGTAACAAACCTTCCACGAGTAAGTACCTTCATCAGATTTTCCAATGACTTTTATTTTCTACACATCCAAAGTAATTTTCGAAATCTCAAAAGTTTTCGACGTGTGTAAACCAGTGTAAGAGCACAAGCATTTTCCAGTACAATGCACCGTGTAACAATTTTCACAATGGTGGCAATGACGCCACGCAAAGAAATTTTGACTATCCATGTAATATATTTGTCAGTGATAATAGAGCTGTTTGTTACTTTATCAATGTCAGAAGACGTCATAGGCATTATATATGCTGAAAAGTAGCAGAGGAATTCAACCACAAGGGAATGATTTAAAATTTAGTAGTGGGGGTTAGCTAAACGACTAGTAGCTGGCGTAGAGAGGTGCAAAACAAAAAAAGTAAACTAATAAAACTGCTTAATAACTAAAATTATTTATACGTAATTTCAAATTAAAATGATAGACGCAAGAGAATAAGTGTCGGATGTCATTGGAGCCAAAGTAATTTAAGAGATCTGAAGTGTAATTATTATAAGTCGTGGGATAGGTGCTCTCTGACATCAGCGCTAGAAAGAAGTTTGATCGTGGTGATTTTTGGTCAAGTGAGATCGTGATCGGGTGTATTAAAGTGATATAAGTAGGTTGGAATAATAAGTTGAGCGAACCCCACGGGAGGACTAGGAGCGTGTTGACTCGAGGTTATCAACATTGAACTGTGACAACTTTTGAATCGAATAACAAATAAAATTGGGATTTTTTATATGTAATCCCTAAATTATCAAGGGTGTAAACAAGTGTGAAATGTATTTTCAATATGTGAGAAGAGAATAAGATTGGTTGAATCCCCCTTATTTCTTCTATTTTTATGTGGACAATTAAATTGTATAATTTCTTAAACTCATTTCACGGTGTTGAACGAGGTGTTGAACATGCAAGGAATTTAAGTTGAATAGGTTTTTCGATCAGCGGGTTGCTGTATCCAAAAGTAGGCTATTTCTCACATGTGATCGTGAGTCTCTCGATGGAAGATGCAAACATGATAAATACATTAGCAACGAAGTACTAGAACACCTATGAAAGCCAATAAAGTATAGTATATTATCTATAATCTTCTTTTATCTTGATACCGTTACAATATTGTTGAGAGTAATTGTGGTCTTAAACCTATATAGTATCTTAGTCATAGCAATAAATTTCATAAACATTTTTTTTTTTTTTTTCTTTTTAAATTATTGAAGTTTAATAAAATAAACATCAACCAAATCAAATGCATATTAAATCAATATAATTGAATTAAAATACTAAATAAAAAAAAATTATTTTTTTTTTTTTTTTTTTTTTTTTTTTTTTTTTTTTTTTTTATATATTGATATTTATTTCATAGTTGTATTACTATTTACACAGAAATCATATTTAAAGTTGAAAATCATATTTTGTATAAAATACACTTAGGGGTGGGCAAAAATCGAACTTCTCGTTTTTTTGTTCCCGTATCGAAACTGATCGTGTCCGGTTTTTTGGGCGTGTTTTTTTTTTTAAATTGATCAAATTTTTGGTGCAGTTGGTCTGGTTTGGGTCGGGTCGATTTCCGGGCTGCACTATATATATTTCCGTACGATACCCAATCCAACCCTTTGCATTAAGTATTGTACGTCATTTGGGTCGATTTTTTGCATTTTTGGGTAGTTTTCGGGTTTTGGGTCGGGTCGAGTCGGGTTGGCACAATAAATCCGACCCAACCCAACCAACCCGAAAAAATGATGTTAAGCCCATGTTTGTTCTACATTTTTGGGCCAAATGTATAAAAATTTTGACAGATTAACATGGGTATTATGCTTGGTTATTATTATTATTATTATTATTTTAATTTTTAGTATGGATAGTGAGGTATACAATTGTGCACTAAACGAATGACAATATCTTTAGGTAAATAGTTTTAAGAACAATTTTAGTCATTCCTTTATGTATGGTGTACGGTTAACACTTTAGAATTCCATCTAATACATATAATTTGGGTCCGGCTAAATATTACTTTTGGCTACAAAGATTTAAAGATAGTTTTTGGCAACCCGACCCGACCGACACTTGATTGGGTTGTGTTGGGTTGGGTTTGTGTTGGTTTTTGACCGACCATGTTGGGTTGGGGCAAAAACCAACCCAACTCAACCCACGTCCACCCCTAAATACACTTATCAGAAGATATCTAAAATTGAAATATAAAAATTTTAAGAAGAAGAAAATCAAGAGAATTGGGTTGAGCCTGGTTTTTCCTTTCCAAAGGATATATACAGGCTCCATAATCTCAAGTTTTGGGCCAAAGGTCTTTTTTTTTTTTTTTCAACTCCCAATTTCAGTTTACAATGGGCTGGGCTCCTGACCAAAAATGATCCACCAACTTGTCAATACAATGACTAAAAGCCATTACCGAATCTCAGCCGTATATCCAAATGTGGGATATCTGAACCGTACGATCTAGGGCGCCCTCCACCTATATACACTTCTCTCTCGAAAATCAGAACTCCTTTGCCTCAGTAACCCTAACGCGACGACTCGCCACCTTAACCCGAGGAGGAGAAAATGGTGCAACGCCTCACATACAGGAAGCGGCATAGCTATGCCACTAAATCCAACCAACACCGGATCGTCAAAACACCCGGTAAAAAACCCCTATATTTTCATATCATTGTATGTATTCATTTGTATATGTGATGGATTTGAAAAATGTAAATCTGGGTATGATTTGTGTGCGGGTGATTTCACGTGTGTCGTTATATGGGTTGGTTTTATGTGTTGATGAGTGGCTTGTGTGTGTGAAAATAGGAGGGAAGCTAGTGTACCAGAGCACGAAGAAGAGGGCCAGCGGCCCAAAATGCCCTGTTACTGGCAAGAGAATCCAAGGGGTGAGATATTTTTTTATATCTGTTCGCATGTGATTAAATTTAAATGAAATGGCAATTACATTTTTTTTTTGTGATTATATTAGATAATAATGCTTAATATAGTATTTTAGCTTTTTGGGAAATTATGCTTACGGTTGTGTGGGGTGATTCTTAAGCGCGTTGTATAATATTTGTAATAACTTTATACTTTTAGCAGGTTTTGTTTTTGTAGTCCATGCTTAATATTTGAAATGCAAAAACTAATGACGATTAGTTATTCAGTTGGGGTGCAGAGATTAGTATCACAGCATATCATAGGGAATGTTTCTGAAACTTGGCTGTTTGGGGTTGGGGTGGGGTGTCTTCTGCAGAAGTTACAAGCTATATTAAGCAGTAGATGGTAAAGACTAAATCTTTTAGAGGATACTTCATATCTTCTATTGATTAAATGTTAAATAACTTTCTTTGCTGAATAATTTATCATGTCAATGCTGTTATTTTCAAGAAACTTCCCTTGGACAAGTTTGCAATTGATTTCGCTACTTACTGTCATGAGGTTGAACGGAAATACTTGTGTTATGGGGTTGAAGACTCTTAAATATGCATAATAGACGTGGTAAGAATGTTTTGTTATTGACCTGTAAAAGAGGCTGATATGACTTGTAAATTGTTGTGATCATGAAAGTATGGACCTTTACTGTATGATGATGACTAAGATCATAAATGCTTACTATAATAATGGTGAATGTTTTATCTTGGTAAAACTTGTGATTGAGGTGCAGTGTTTTTGCAGATTCCTCACTTGAGACCTGCTGAGTACAAAAGATCTAGATTATCAAGAAATCGGAGGACTGTGAACCGTGCTTATGGTGGAGTGCTGTCTGGAGGTGCTGTAAGGGAAAGGTAGATTTCCCCCCCTACAGCTTACGTGTCTACTGTTTCCTTATTCTTTCTTTCTTAAATTCGTGACATTCATTCTCGATTCTGTCTCATGGGGATTTGTAGGATCATTAGAGCTTTCTTGGTGGAAGAGCAAAAGATTGTGAAGAAGGTTTTGAAGATCCAGAAGGCCAAGGAAAAGCTATCTGCTAAGAGCTGATGAGTGAGTCATGTGCCGTCATAGTTTTGGATGCTGATTAGTCAAGGATTATTGGAATTGTATTCTGAGGTTTTCATGCTTAAATCATGTTTGTTTCTTAGATTTTGTCAAATGACTATGTTATTCAGTTTGTCGAAAATCCTCATATTTGGTTTTTGGTTTCCCTGCCTTTCCATAATATCTTAAACTTCGTTTTCCCTTCACTGAGTCTTGAATATTGTTAATTAGCTACTTCTGGTGAATTTAAATGATAGCTTGATGTTCAAATTGATAGTTAATTTTCATTGTTATATTGGAATGATTGGTGCCAAGGGTCTAGTTTTAAGATAATTAGTTATCACCAACACATTTAGCTGGCAAAATGTGTTGGGTAATCTAAGGGGTGAATTCTCAATTTGCTCATAATGGAAAGTTATCTATTTACCTGCTGCTCTAAATGAGAGACTCAATGCAATGGATATTTACCTGCTGTGTCAGCTTGAGTTGACATGTCAGCATTTAGAGGCGGCTTAATGTCGTATATAATAATAAGGTTATAGCTAATTTAGATCTCTTACCAGATCAAGTTTAATAGGAACAAGGTTGTGTTATCGATTTTAAAGTGTGACACAAACTTGAAATTTAATTGGAGGGCCAAATTGTGTTATTGTACTTAATTTGAGTGACTGCATTTGTTATAGATGGATGGCATATGATCGATTCAGAGATGCTGTGCTTGTCCTTCTAAAACCTCCAAAAATCTTTTGATTTCTTCTCTTTCCCTTTGAAAGTGTGAATGATAAACCAAACAGGCACTACTGTTATAGAAGGAACATTCTATAGCAACTATGCCAAGAATAAGAAGACAATGACAACATTGGATACCTACAATGCAGACATGAATATTATGTTGATTGCATAATGGAGTGGTTTCAAAACAACGGGGGCTTATTTGCAACAGAAGAAAACCCAAAACTTGTTAAACAACCATGAATATTTCGTTGAAAATAAAATAAACACTCAATACAACTTATTTCAAAGGGAACTTCTAAATCAACTGCAAGATGGGGATTCCTAATGTGATCATTGAGCACCAAGATTTCGCTTCAGGAGCAACAGAATATACTGTCCTTTCTCTGTTTGGTAACACAACTTACTAGCCGAAATGGAAAATGCCATTATGACCGAAGAATGTAGCTGGATTCTTTGACAGAAGGTAGTTTGGTGGGATGTGATTTAAGTGGAAAAATTGACTGTGTTTTAAACAATTTAATGATTAAATATCATGTGATATTATGTTAACCATTATGTCAAGTATTATGTCACCATGGCATGATTCAACTGAAATTTTCCGTCGATAAATATCAAGGGTGAAAGTTGGGTTGTGTGTTGATAATTACTAGATGTGTCAAAATGGGTGGGCTGACTCGAAGGGATCAAGGCACGGCCCATGTGGGTTTGGGTTGATACTAATTAATTAGTCCTGAAAAACCAGAATACATCCACATATTATTGATTTTATGGATTAAGCTGGTATCAGTCTGCAGCACAGCACATATATATCACATCGCGTGACTCTACAGTCTACACATTGGTAGATTTGTGTTTAGTTCTTATGAGATTCTGCTTTGAGGTTTCTAACGTAGCTAAAGAGGCGAAGCAAGAAAGAAACACTCTCACCGTCTTGATGGACAGTCAATTTTGGACAACAGATCTCAACTCTTGTCTTTTACACTGCAAATCCAACAAGAAAATATTTCTCTTCGATATCGATTTCATATGAACCGAAATGACCCAATTAAGACAGAGACAATCGTGATAGACTAATGTTGAACTTGGGAGTCCTGCATAATTAGGCCCCTATTTGGTTTAGATAAATATCAGAGTTTTAGTACATTTTAATAAAAGTTAATTATGGATCCTATTAAATGTATAGTTATAATTAATTGTTGATTTTGACTTCAATTTTAATCCACATTTCAAGTTGAATCAAACATGGGCTTAATTTCTACAACACTTATCCATAAAATTTTACTCAAAAATAAAACATGAAATATAACAAACAAGTTTAGCAGTCAAAACTATGATTAAATAGGGATAATTAGTCTCTGTACTCAAGTATATCAATTGTTAATTAGTAGAATAACTGGTTGAAAATTCAGCGGGACAAGGAGAAGAATCCCACAACAAATTTGACTCCCATGCATCTGCAGGCATACTCAAAGGGAAACTAAAAGGAAATCCATCACATTGTGCCACATTATGGTTCTTCACTGAGCCCGTATCTGGTCGACCCCAAATTTGTTGAGAACAAGGTTTAGTTTGTTGTCGTATTAAGCCAGCCAGACGTGTTGTCTCCATGGCACACATTTCCTTGCATGTCTTGTAATAACTCGGTTGAAAAGCTGTCACATTGCTCTTGCAATGTACTACCGTCTACATTCTTATCAAAATCTCCAAATATAGAGTTCAGAAACATGGAAGAAGCATCAATGGTGCATTTTGAAGAGGGTTCTGTGGATGAAAATGTGCAACTTGGAGTTAAGTTTCCATTGGAAATGGAACATTCACAGGTTCTATTGTAAGTTCGGTTTACTGGTTTGTAGTTAGGAATTTCAATCGGAGAAAAACTTGAAATTGATGATTTTTCTAAATATCAATAGTTGTTTATAAAACCAGAATTGAAGGGCGAATTTGTTTTGTTTGTCAATGACATATTGCCAGAAGTGAACTGATCAGGAGTAAGAGCATGAGGATTTATCATGTCAGATGTAATAATAGTCTCAGGTATTGAAGATATTGTTTCCCATGCCCCTAGCGAGTTACATAAAGAATTCGAAAATGTCAAATCTTTAATGACTCCTTCATGTATGGTTGAGCTGTGAAAACTTCTGGATAGGTACCCGGCATCCGAACCAAAATCTTTATGCTCCCAACAATGAGAGAAAATGCTTTTTGTACTTGAGTTTGCTTTCTTGAAAATTCTACATATTGCCCATGACTCCTGAGAAATCCAAAGAGAAAAAGAAACTATTAATAAATGAATATTCTAAAGAAATACATTAAAGATTAAAAACGATCACCTTTATGTAAAAGGAAATTTTGAAATACATACATTTGCTGGAATATTTTTGTCGAGATAAGGTTTAGGTGAAATGGAGTTGGGGACTGAGGGAAGCCGGAACTCGTGCATCATCCAGTCAGTTTTTATCCCTTTTGCTGCTCTCCCTTTGTAGAAAACCAGGGACTTCTTCAAGCCAATGCATTTTGGGTTGTCTGAGGAGTATATAGGCCTATCTGTCCCGGTGGCTTTCCAGAATCCGGCTCCAGTTACACGGTTGGGACGCGAGCTGTTTCTATATTTTCGATCCCTTGGACAGTAAAAGTACCATTCTTTTTCTCCAGTTGTTGCCAATTCTGGTTGCAGAAATTGAGCACCAAGAACTAGCTAGTTAGGTTGCATGTTATCAAGAAACATATAGACAAAACGCACAGTAGTCTATTATAGAAATTTCGAACAAAAGCTAGATAAGATCTAGTTTTGTTCTCTCGAGATATTTCAGTAGATCTAGCAATACAACGAACACAAGTGCCAAAAAAAAAAAAAAAAATGTAAAAGAAAATATTCTCGTCATAGACCCTAAATGTGTTGCAATATTTGGACTCGGAAAACCCTTCGATATGAGCAAAGAAAGAACAAAGAATTAAAGGGTCTTAAAACCAAAGTAATTCACATTAAAACAATAGGAAAAGGAAATGAAAACTTCAGTTAGAAAACCTAGAAGAGAGAAATTACTAACAAGAAAATATTTTTAATCCATAATCTGAAAGAACTTCAAACTTTTATAACGAAGGAAAAAAAAAGGTTCATACTTGGAAGATCCCATGGATCATACTTATAGATGTCAAGTTGCTTGATGAGTTCAATGGAAAGAGGCCTCTGCTGATAAATCTTTCTTCTAAGATAAAACCCTACTAGTTCTTCATCGGTCGGGTGAAACCGGAATCCCGGCAGCATAACTTCATCTATTTTATCATCCCCATTTCTCACCTCCATAACTTTTTCTTCTTAAACAGACCTCTAATTGCTGTGTGTATTCAGATATTCTTCCAGACAAAAAAATTGTTAGCTATACTTTCACTAGCTATATGTAGCTGGACCAAATGGATTTGAACATGAACCAGTTTCAAGAAAAGGAAACAGAAAATCTTGAACATAAACCGTTAAACCTATTTAGAGAACAGACAATGAAGTTTTAACCTAAAATCATGCTGTCCAAATAGATGAACTCAAAAGGGTGAGTTAAGAATCACTTAATTTGGAAGTGATTATATGCACCCTGAGAAGGGGTCTGCCTCCGAAGGATCAGCCGCCTTTTGTGGTGACTTTAAAGAAGCTTGTTTTTGAGAAAATAGCCACCCAGAAAACCTCAAGTCAAATATATGAATTCTTTGCAAAGACTCTTAATTTCTTATACTTCATGACTCATGACCCAAATTGTGTTTTGTTTAAGTCCAAATTGAGGAATCTCAAGAAGCACCAAATCAGCCCTCATGGGGATTAGGATGTAATAAGTGAATGATTTAATATGCATGCATAATAACATTAATTAAGGGAAAAATTGCACCACTAATTCTCAAAAAAATTGGTCGAGTTGTGAGTTGCCATTCAACTTGAGTTGCACAATCAATCCCAACAACGCAAAATTTAAAAGTCTCTATTAGTGTCATGAGGACACTCACATCATCAACATTATTAGAATCGATCGTAAGAGTTTTGCCTAGATGAATTTGTCCTATAGGTTGGTCTTGCCCTTCTTAAAGTTGGTCGCATTATGATCCCAAACGATTTAACCAGGACTTAGACAGTGTATGTCGATGGAGACCGGGCTATGAAACTATATATATATTGAAAGTTTGAATATCAACTCGCAACTCAAATAATAGGTTGGCACTACAACAAAAACTGCCTACGGCAACGTTTGGACGTGTGTTGCAAATCAAGGTGTTGTCGTAGAGTGGAGAGATACGGCAACGTTTTTTTAGCGTTGCCAAAAGTCTACGGCAACGTTTGCCAAACGTTGCCGTTTTTTTTTTTCAACAACAACAATTTATGCAAATAGATTGACAAAATTGAAAATGAAACTTACGAACAAATTTTAGAATTGCAAAAAAATTGATAATTTCAATACAAATTTTTGAACTCATACACTTGAACATTAGAATGTGATACAACACCACTTAAATAAAAATGAGCTTTAAAATGAAATAAAATGGTAAAGAAAAAACTCGATCATAAACGGAACACAAAAACTACTCTATTTCTTCGGCAACTTCTCTTCCTTAAGCAAGAACATTAAAAATTGAGCCGGACTTATTCCCTCACAACCTTATCTTTGAGTTCATCCCAATACATGGATTTTCTCTCGCAGTTTCTGAGTCACTGCTATTCGAACAGTCATCACACCTGCTGCGGGACCTGATATCCGAACTTTCACTATTGGCTCCTCAATTGCCACAAGCTCTAAAGTTCCACCAGCTGCCCCAACAAGGTAAGGTCTTAGTTCTTCCAGTACCTAAAACAGTCGAGCAAATTTTTGAGGCAAGAAACTTCATAGAAAAAGAACGAAAAATTGTGGATATTGAAACTTCAACAAACAGCACTAGTACTACTGTTAACATAAATGCCATTTCTCATGCATGTTACATAAATAGATAGATGATGAGAGGAAGTACTAAATAAAACATTTAATATAACTCAATGTGAAGATGGACTTCATGTCAATATGGTATAATATAATGACAATGAAAGGCAATAATTTATGTATAGAAAATCAATTTTAGAAAATCATATATTACCTCTTTAACATTATTAGAATCGATCGTAAGAGTTTTGCCTAGATGAATTTGTCCTATAGGTTGGTCTTGCCCTTCTTAAAGTTGGTCGCATTATGATCTCAAACGATTTAACCAGGACTTAGACAGTGTATGTCGATGGAGACCGGGCTATGTAACTATATATATATTGAAAGTTTGAATATCAACTCGCAACTCAAATAATAGGTTGGAGACTAAACTGATGCAATTTTTTTAATTAAGATAAATATCTTTTGATTATTTGTCTTTCATGTGAAAACAAAGCAAACTTCTAAAAACATGTTTTTAATTCTAACTTGTGTTAGTTGGAAATATTGGACCACAACCTACTCCCAATGCAAAAGCTCAAACTTGTGTTAAGGAAATCACATTAATTTCTCCATATTGCCTTCTTGCTGTTTTTTTTTTTTTCAAGTTTTTGAATAAATTACCCGAGTATTTGAAAAATAATTGTTTAGAATATGTTTGGCAAAGCTTTTTAAAAATTATAAGTTGGTTAAAAAAATTTTTTATTTGATATAATTTACAAAAAAGATTTACTAAACATACACTAGAATTTTATTTAAACAATAATAAAGCCAGTTTTTTTTTTTTTTGGCCCATTTAAGTACTTTGTTATGTGAAATTTTACCGCTTAATTGCATTCTTGCAAACAGAGAGCACATTCGTTTTTACTTTTTCCTATTGCCGTACTTTTTAATATTCGTATTAAACACTTCATGCCGAAAACCAACAGAAAATTAGTCAACCTTAAAGACACACATTAGCCACATCATTCTTGTTCTTTTATTCATTTTTAACCACACATTCTTTAATAAAATAATATTTTCCATCACATTAATAAATTTTCCTTCTTTTTCAACCACACATCCTCTATCAATCTACTACTCCAAAATACATTGTTCTAAAATAATATCCATCAAACACACTTTTAAGTTGTAAATTAGTCAACCCAAAAGCTACTACTTAGGCTCGGGCATTTTAACTAACATCGAATCTCACGAATCGACTGGGTCGAGTTCAATTCTTGGTTCCCAAATTAGAATCGTGGATATTCGAGTTGAACCGGTTTTTATATATATTTTTATTTACAATTTATAGGCTAAGTAAAAAGAAAATATAAAACCTAAATTTTTTAAATTAGATAGTAATTAATCTAAAACTCCAGATTCTAACACCAAGACATGAAGACTGACTCCTACTTTTTTACATATCGCCTCATAAGAGATCGTTGCATTTTAGAGGTTAGTATATGCTAATCTTTAAAATTTGAATTTTTTTACGAATCAAAACGTTCAAGTTAGACTGTGGTGTAAATTGGTGAATCAAAGTGTTTATTATTTGCAATTTGAGTTTTTTTTTTCTTACATCGTTTACAATCTTAAGTGATTTTTTATTTTTTTTATAATGCATGACAATTGAACTTGATAGATTCATTGTTTGTGCTGTGATGTATCTTTTTTGTAATCATGAGTTTGTAGTTCTCTTTTGAAATATAATTTTTTCTTTTTTATTCAAATAGAGCGAGTTCAATATGTAGACTATAATTTCTTGATACTATATAATTTTGTATCTAATTAGTGTTTTTTTTTTCTCTATAAGTTCATTTTAAGAGTAGAAAAATTTAAGCATGTTGACAATTAAACTATATGTTCTAGTATGCCTCGTTTATGGATCGAATAAGATTTATTAAAAAAATATTTTATTTTCTAATTATAATTTAATTATTAATATTTTATTTTTTTCCCTATTTTCGTGGTTTTTACTTTTGAATATCCATTATTTTGCTTGAAGATTTATTAACTGAATTTTCTCTCTTGCACAAATATTTTCGAGTAGATGCGTGTTAGGTATATTTACTAAAACGGCTTATATGAAAATGTTTATTAAATGTATATAAAAAATGTTAGGGTAAAATCGAAACAAAACCGGAACCAACAGTTCGGATTTGAGTTTGATTTTAGTATTTTCAAAGACCTGAATAGTTCCATTTATGAAATATCCGAACTATAATGGATGGTTCTGAGTATTAAAATACCTGGACCAATCTACCCGACGCCCAAGCCTATTGCTATTTTTATTCAATGTGATTTGTAATAAAATGTCAAATAAAAAATTTAAGGTGAAACCTATAGCTAGGATTCTAGTAAATTACTTAAATGCTATGCTTTGGGGGTACCATTTTTTATCTATGTTTTTCATTGTTAAATTTTTAGTTGTATTGAGAAGTTTTAGACAAAAGGATTATCATAAGATTGTTGTAAAAGTCAACGAGTCTTTTGGAGGGTTGTATACATGAATTAAGAATAGTTGGACTCGAGTATGGAACGAGGAAAAAGAGTCGTCGATTTACGCAAGATTGTCGCCTGGCTGAGGCTCGAACGTCCAAAGTAGACTCAAATCATTTACTAAAGTGTAGTAATTTATAGTCCACAAAAAAAAAAAAATTTGAATTTTTCGTGTAATTATTAAAACTCCCAAATTTCAAATAATGTAAAGCATATTAAATTCACTTTATGGTACAAAAAAATTTTCAATGTGAAGAGGACACACAATTAAATGAAGAGACTTTCACTTAGTCGAATGCCAAATTTTGGGACTTCAAATTTTGTAGCAAACTCCAAAAACCTGACCCCTTATTTGGAGCCCTTTTTGTCTGTTCTTTGACCTAGTTTTTGCTTCCCAAACGTGCAATCTGAAAATTTGTGTCTAAAATATAACTCCAAGCATCATAGGCTGGCATTTTACCTTTACACCATTAATCCCTCTCCTGTATTGGTTAACTGCGGAGGCGAATTCATGAACTAAAAAAGTTTTTAAGTCGAACTAATATGAAAAAAATAAATAAATACATTCACGTATAAAATCTTTTTACATCAAAAAATGAAATGGGCTATTTTCTAGTCACAAAGCCCAACAAAATAAATGTAGACATGTTTAAGCCACATTTTTTTTGAAAAAATAGATTTTGTAATAGTGATTTTTTTTTTTAAATGTTTATTTAAAAATAAGTAAAAATTTTATGTTTGCATGTAAAATTATTTTATTGGAATGTATGATTGAAAATGAATTCGAGAGAAAAATGAATTTTTAGAAAATAGTGCTAAAATAAGAGGATAAGAGAAGTTAGCCTAAATTTTTGTAATAAACAAATATATATTGACGATCAAAAATAATTGTTAAGTTGTCAAACTAAATCGAAATCACGATTTTGAAATTGTTGGTTTGGATTCACGTGAACCCGTCAACATTTTAGTACAAAATCATATCAAATTTGGAAATGATTCGATATAGGTTTTGATAATTAAAAATCGCTTGAAACTAAATTGAAACATTTAGGTGTTTTCTGCAAGATATTATTTATTCATTCAATTTATACTTCAACAAATTACGTGCTAGTCCGCTTCAATTAGCTGTTAAGGGAAATAATTATTTATGAAAATATTTTTCTTAATTTGGCCTTGTAATTTATTGGTTTAGCTAAAAATCATGTTTTAATAGATCTTGATAAAAATTGATGAAATGTGTGATTGAAAAACATATAAAAATGGTTAGCCTTATGAAATGTATGATTGTAAATTATTTTAAGAAAAAAACGAGTTTTAAAAAATAGGGATCAATCAAAGACTTACTATTTTTCCTCTCTTTTTTAATTTTTATCTATAATATATAAAATATCGCATCAAATGAGAATAATCTTTTGGACGATTTTAGTCATACTACAATTCAATTATTCCAATAATACTTCACTTTTTGTTTTTCAATATGTATTTAACATTTAATATTCATTTCACTATTTACATCATGTATAATAATTAACATTTATTTCCAGTGGTTAGCATTTATCTCATATTTAGATCAAAATGGTGCAAATTAATTCTTCAAGTTCATGTACTATTTTCAAGATTATTCATTCAACTTATGATATAAATTTATTCTCCAGGTTCACATACACACCGTTTGTCTAAATTAATTTTCAAGATCACGTGTATATAAATTATTATTTTTCTATATTTATTAATTCAAATAAATTAAATTCCATGTTCATGAATGTATTTGATTGTTTTCATAAGTGTTAGACGTAATTGAATTAATCTCTCAACTATTTAAATTATTATCACAAATGAGTTGTTAGTTCATTTCAATCATCAAATATTTTGCTCTTCCGCATCATGGAATCAAAGGCTATAAAAAACTTATTAGTGTATGAAAATGAATGGTCCCTTATAATGAGGGTAGTTTGAAATGGTTTAGTCAAATCTTATTCCAACAATGCTGAATTTTTTGATATTTTGCTCATCCTAATTGGCAAAAAGGTAATACGTCTATTACGATGACTATTTATTTTATAATTATATTATCCTATTATTCATAAAACGTTATTAATCTTAATCTTAATCTTAATATATTAGTTATTAATATAACTTTTTTTTCTCTATTCATAGTCTTCAAACTCGCGATAAAATAATTCATGATTTTTTTTTTTATGTGAAAGCATGTGGACATCAAATCTCAATTAAATGTCCAAAGTCATATGCCTTAAGGCATAGCCTCAATAAGTTATGATTTTTTCTACTTGTACAGAAAAATTCATACAAAAAAATACAAATAGTCATATGAGGTGGGCTTCATGTGAATTAAATATTGTCAAAAAGTGACCCACTTATTTGTGTGTATTCTGTACTCTTTTTCAGTGTTTTTTTCTGTACACACAGACTCTCTCATAAGGTATGACCTTAACCTAGACATGACATTGGAAGTGTAAGATTTGAGGTGCTTAATGAAGGCATTTACGTGAGACAGGCCTTAAAGCATAAGCTTAAAGCGCTTTTTAGAACAATTGGTAGTTCTTATTTTTCCTTTTTTGTATTTTATCCCCAGATACTTGTGAAGATTAATAATAAGTAGCAGTCATTCCATGATGCACAAACTGTAAACATGCAATAAAACAAGTACTTTCCACTGAGATATAGAACTAAAGTGTATGTTGCACATTGTTTCAATTATTAATTTAATTTTTTTTTTCTCTTCATCATCTTCAAACTCGAGGTAAAACAATTCATGAAATTTTTCTTGTTCGTCTCTGTTTTGCAATGACAATCAACAATGTATCAAAAGTTATACATTTCACTTTCAAGATGAATTTCTATAGCAACTGCAAATATTTTAGTTAAATCAGATACTCCTAATTACACAAAAACTATAGTGTACAAATATATTCCCATTGAATAAAAAAATCATTTCACATAAAACAAATTTTTTTAAAACTATTTTGTATATTCACGCATTTTCAAATATTATTTTTACAGCACATATAAAATATTTTAAAAAAATATGTGCAATACAAATTCACATGTGACTAAATTCTATAAACATAGGTGTGACTATCATGTATAGCGATTGGCCCTAAAAATAGCTTAAATATGAGCAAGTGAATGTATCAATCACTCCAACATAGGGGTGGTAATTCGGCTCACCGGCTTGAGCAGTTCATGACTTGGCTCGAAAAAAGTCCGTGTAGCTTACCCGACTCGTGGTTCGGTAGAATCGATCTGAGGCTCTGGTCGAGCCCCATTTTGGAGATTCGATTTGACCCCGAGCTAGTTAGCAACTTAGCCATACGGGGCCGCCCCTCGTGACGAGTCGAGCCACAAAAAATCTGTAAAACTTTAAAATAAAAAAAATAAAAAAAGGAAAGTCAAGGCAGCTAACTTTTCTTACAATGTTAAAACTTGTCATATATATGTGTGTGTGTGTTGTAAGTTTTTAAATTGATTAGTTTCAGAAAATATGTAATTTTTAAATTTATTTGTTTTAAGAAAAATTGTACACGAAATATTTTATTCATGTACAATTTTAACTTCGTCTATGTTGATTGTAACCGATCACAAGCCCAGAAAAAGGATGATGCCTGTAACTTTTATTTAATTTATAATTCGTATAAATTGCACAAATTTTAAATTAAAAAAATAAAATAGATTTGACACGAATTTTTAAAAAAAGGAGCTGGTTGGGGCGGGGCTGGGCCTCCTCGACTCGCAAAGGTCCGAGTCGAAAGTTTTGGTCGAGCCTAAATTTTTTGACCAAGCAAAAGCGGCTTGGACCAAAGAAAAGCTCGATGAATTTTTACTCAAGCCGAGCCCAAGTTTTGATTTTTGACTCGTGAACTGACTTGCTCGACTCGTTGACATCCCTACTACAACGACGACTCCAAGATGAGATATATAATCTTTATAATCGATCAAATTTAAGTGACATGCATACTTCAATTGTATTAACTCTGACCAGTGGAGTGATTTGAATTGAAATAATGATAAGAGTTCGATAACTTGATTCAGACCTTTTAAAGTTGGGCGACCAGATTAAGATTTTGTTCAAAGTTAGGTGACCTCCGTAAAATTTACCCTTGAACAGTATTGCCCATAAACTATAAATGTTTCCAAATTATATTTGTTATTGTACATATTCCTTATTGTATATGAAAATAAATTTACCCTTGAACAGTATGGCTATCACTCATAGTGTTGATCGATCCTTATTGTCAAAATTACTCAACAATTTAAAATAACTAGTTAGACGCATGTACCGTAGTATAGTTGGCTATTTAATAGAGTTGATTGGTTTTTAATTATTTTTGGAGACATCACTAATTAAATCTTATTTAACAAAACTTCTTCAATAGAAAACTTGAAAGTTTCAACGAAAAATATACAAATAAAAGTTAGAAACAAAATGGGAAATTATTAATCATACACCACCAATATAAATCAAAACAAATGAATATCAGCTCAACAATGAATATGTTAATAAGAATGATGGCGTTAGTACAACGACATTAAAGCACACATGAGCAGCGGGGCAACACTGATGTTGCAGTCGATGGGGCAGCGCTTTCATGGGGTTCGGGGCAAGCCCCAAATGGTGATCGATCGACCGGTCAAGTCGCAGAGGTCGAGGGGGCACTGTCCCCTCGTGGGGTTCAGGGGCAACATCCCGGGCGGTGATCGACCTAGAAACCACGACACATATACAAAGTGTTTTGTCCCTTTTATATTATAGTAATGAAATATAAAAAAAAAATTTTACATACATCTTATTACAATATAGTTATCAAGTAGCACATTGCAATAAATTTACAATTATAACCTAATCCTATTAAAAAAAGAAAGAGAAAAAGAAGTGTAGAAACCCCTCTTGAATTTACCCATCTTATTCAATTTCTCTTATTTCGGGACAATTTTAGACTAATAAAAGAATATGTATTATGTATCTCAATAAAAAAAAAATGTCTCCGTGATGTACGGAGATACGGCCCGTGTCTCCGTGTCCTTTTTTTTTAACGTTTTCTTCCTTTCATTTTAAAGCTATCGAACTTAAAATCGACAGAATCGAATCGTATAAACTATCACGGGATGCCTCTGTTTCAATTTCATCTATATCATTCATTTTCAAATAAACTTACTTATCATTTAGATATCTCGACATTTTATTCCGATAAATATATTATTTCTCCTTAAAATTTGTTTCAGAGTATCATCTATTGCAACCAAATTCATCTTCTCTTTCTCAGAAATTGTTTTCATTCTTCTTGTCCTATCGGTCAAACTACCAGACCTACCTTGACTTCTATTATGTTATTGAAAGGGTTAGCCGATAAACATGCATTCCCATTTCTTCTATTTCCTTCTAACCAAGATTTCAAATTACTTCCTTTGACATACCAGCTAAGATATTTTCTTCTCCTTGACCATTGCTCTCTACATTCACTAATTCTCTCTTGCGAGTCTTTTTCATTTTATTGGATTTTAAATCAATTGACTTCCTTCCCAACAAAACACCAAAAAATTGAGAGAAATTTAGTCGATTTCCGTCCAACTCTTTTCTTCTCGTACTCGATGTTTGAGAATTTTATAAACTATAAAGACTAAAAGCTAAAAAAAACTCAAAGCTTTATCAGTTAGATATACACATAGGTTTCGAACAAATTTCAAAAAAAAAAAAATCACAATCATAACAAATAAATTTACACCCAAAATTTGAATCTCTCTGTTTATGAGAAAATTCACAATTTAAAATTACAACTCGAGTAAAAGATTGCTCTGCAGCACCAAAATTCTACAATATCACCTTCAAACTCTCCAAACCGCCTCTGTATTCTACGTAAAATGCTAGGTACTCCCGAAAATCTAAACGAAAAAAAAATCTCCAAAAAACCTAATAAAACACATCAAGTGCTAAAAACACATTATTTCACAGCTCACTCAGCTACACGAAAAAAAAAATTGAGCGGATAATGAATGATGTACATATAGTCATATTGATAGAAGTGAATGGACATGTTTGACAAATTCTGTGATTTTAGGACCGATACCATCATCGGAGAAGAGATTAGTGTGGAACAGAAAGCATTCGAAGGATAAGCTCCAACTGAAAAAGCTATAGTTTGGAGAGGAGGACGACGAGATCGTGTCAAGTCGGCTACGGGCAAGAAGTCTCACAATTCTTTTGCGTTGGTGTACGTTTTCTTCTTGCGCTTCTTAGTGCCGCCATGGAGATGGAGTAGAAAAGAATTGGGGAAATCCTCTAAAACGGTGTCGTTATGATTGACGATGGGAGGTTGCGATACTTGTACCAAGAGAAGTGCCTCTTTTATATTGTTTAGAATATTGTCGCATATCAACCTTTAAATTAAGGTTACAATTAATATTACATGCTTTGAATGAAATGTCACATTTACTCAACAACTCAAAATGTACATAATAAAACGCACAATAATATGGAATAAAAGGTCACATATAAGGAATCACAACTACATCCACACATGAAGAATTATGGACAATTACTCAATAAATAAAAATATCTACGACCCTTTCAGAGGTCGATTTCTAAAATAACGTTATCAGTTTGAGATTTCAAATGGTAAATTACGGGTCTCAATTACTCAAGAAATTGGAGCGAATTTCTGGGGTTTCATATTTGAGGGGAAAATTGAAATCAAAATTGCAGATCATTTTGTCCACATATTTCGATTAATAAGGATGACGGGTGACACAGAATCACTTCAAAAATTTCAACGTTTCACTGAAAATGATGATTACTTCAAAAATGTAAACATGGAACATTTTTCAAAACGTCTCATGAAATTGAGTACAAACCATTTTTTCATTTATAATAAACCACATCTCACATTACTCGCTTTGGGCTTTCAAAAATATTACATAATAAAAGAAAAAAAATGAAGCAATAGCCCCAGCCTTAGTCCCACACTATTGAGATTGCTCCCACTCATTTTTTCGATCTTTGTAACAGCCCTACCCGCATTGATCGAAACGTCGTTAGATTAACTGTATTTTAGCCGTAAATTCAAAATTAACTATGCTTTTAGCCGAAAGCATAAAAATTTATTTTAAGAATTTTGTTCAAGAATTATTTAATTCTTAATCATCATTTCATATTAAGGAATCATCTAATAATTCTTAGAAATAAAGTCACTTTTGGGCGGTAGCAAAAATAAGAAAATGATACTAAACTTTGAACAAAGTCCGTGCAAAATTTATTGTTTACATGAACAATGGCATGCAAAAAATAAAAAAAAAAATTAGGTAGAGATTTAAAAAAAAAAACCATAATTCAATACTAGAAACATATTCAAAAAAAAAAAAAAATGTCTTTAGAATATTTTCCATGGACGTATCCTTTATTGACGAGAAATTCTAGGGAGAAAATAAAAGTAAATCTTGTTGTTTTGTTTTCTATCTCAAACAACAATTGTCAAAAATAAATTCATTTGCATGGCTATCAACTCCAAAATTTCATGAAATTTTATAATAAATGAGGAAACTATTTATAATACAACATATCCAAAAATCAACTTCCATTGACAACATATGAGGTATTAAAATATTTTTCAAAACCCCCGTAACGACACGTTTGGGAAGGTAACCCAATACAGTTTACTTAAAGTGATATATAAAATTCTACAGGTATCGAATCGACATGATTTCAACTTTATTCAGTAGCTAATCCATCAGGCTATCAAACCCCATTGGGTTTGTCCAAAAATTCCAAGTAAAGATTGAGTTACAATTTTTTTTTTAAATCAAGGCAATAGCTGAAATTTTAAACAAACGATAACATTAAATAGCTAACACCTTTTTTTTAATCAAATTAAAAACATTAAGTCACTGGTTTCTCCATAGCATGTTGCATCATCCTCTACCATCATCCACGCCCCAAGCAAAATAAATCAACTTGTAGGAAGGGAATTTAACCCATGAGTTTGAAACTCAATAGATATTATCAGGTGCATTTTGTTATCAAATTAGAAAATTCGAACTGTAAATTCATGCTATCGCATGTAGAGGGATTTTTGGAAAAATCTGATTTCCATAGATTTATCATAATGCGTAGAGCCGGAGAATAATCATTCAAACTATAGTAGTGCCCAAGCATCGTACCCGAATGTACCAATTCATTCGAACTTTTTACGAAAAATCATAATTTGAAAACGAAATAACCACTTGCACATTTACCTACCTTCGTTTGACACTTTTGAGTCGATATAGTTGGACGTAAATATTGCTTCATGAATGCAACCAATGCCTTTAAACAATCTGCTTCACTTTTATTTCCCTTACTTGAAATTATGAGATTTAATGCCTTGACTATTCAACCAAACTATAAAAACGTGTGAGAGTAAAATTTGAGTGAAATGAAATGAATTGGGTTTTTAAATTTAAATTATCACTATTAGTCCCTAAACTTTATTCAGTTAACAAAGTAAGGGGATAACATAAATCCTCAATTAGAACTTAATAGACTATATTTTACCAATACTTCGGTCATTTTAAAACATAACCCGTACGCACAGGGGCGGACACAGAAGATAAAAGTTAGGGGGGCATACTCGAACTTGCAAAGAAGTTGGGGTAAATTTTACACTCGAAAATTTACGTAAAAAACAAATCATATCCCATGTAATTTTGCATCCGAAAATTTACATAGGATATGACTTTTTCGAATGTAAAATTTCGAAAAATTTTGATATCATATTCCATATAAAGTTTTCGAATAAAATGATGAAAATTATATTGAGGTGTATCGCAAAAATAGTAAATGTTAATGAAATAATTGAATTTTTTTGAAAAAATGCGAGTTAGACGTTTTTTTAAGACTCATGTTTAACGTATTTTTAACTATTTTCGATATCTATTTGGACTATTCGATATACCTACAATGTAGTTATCGAAATAAGCTTTGAGATTATATAAGCAATTTGTAGATTTGATTAGCGTACAATCGTCGGTGAATTTTTAAAATTAGCATGTTATCGAACTTCAAATTTATTGTGATTTTGCTCCTATTTGGTGGAAATTAAAATCAAATTTGTAGTAAATTTTGATAAAAGTTAAAACAGTTATGAATTCTATGAAATATATTATTAAAATTTATTGTTAACTTTGATTTACATTAAAATTTAGATTTCGATCGATACTAAACACAAATTGGAAAAAAAAAAAAAAAAAACTCAAAAGTTTGGGGGGCACGTGCCCCCAGGACCCCCGTGTCCGCCCCTGCGTACGCAAAATCTAATCTTAAAAATATTTACTATCCATAAAATAAATTTTAACCATTTCGTCCAATCTTTGGGAAACACTAAATTTCAACTTACTTTATTTTTAAAAAAAATTATATTTTAAAGAAAACAAGCATGACTACTTATGAACTTTAATGAGATTAAAATTATTTAGAACATATCAAACTAGTATTGAACTTTTAAAAAACTAGACTTTCATAACCTTAAATAGGCTACATCAATCTACTTAAGAATATAAATTTTTGGGTCCTTACGATCTTCCTCTTGGACTGACATTCATTAATATACTTATCTTGTTAGCTATTATAATACAATGCTCTATGCATATATTTGGCAGAGTAATGCTACACTTACACACTTGGTTCATATTCACTTAGGGATGACAAAAAAACTTGTCGGCTCGGGCTCGGCTCGGAAAAAGCTCGAGTCGGGCCCGGCTCGGGCTCGGTTACAACGAGCCGAGGCTCAAGTCGAGCCTCATTTTTTTGGCTGGGCTTTGGTCGGCTCGACGGGGCCAAAAAAGCTCGGCACTCTTTAATTTATAGTACGTATAAACTGCACAAATTTTAAAATTTTTAACTAAAAATGTAAATTTGACATTAAAAAAAACAAAAAAACCGAGCCGGCCCGAGCTCGGCTTGGACCGAAAGCTCGGGCCAAGCCTTATTTTTTTTACCGGGCTCGACTCGGGCCAAAAAAAGCTCGGCACAAAAAAGCTCGGGCTCGAAAGCTCGAGCCGAGCCCGAGCTTTTTTTTCGACTCGACTCGTTGACATAGTTACATTCACTTTCACATCCCTCTAACATAGGGGGTGAAGCCCGCAATTTTAAAAATCACAGGGTCCACCCCATATGTAAGAAGGATGTGAAAGTGAATGTACACCAAGGTGTATACATTTAGCATTTTTGTATTTGGCAAGTGTTTACAACCATTTATAAATAGTCAAAAGGCTGTCAAACCAATATTTATCTACATATTTCTTAGATCTACAATTCTACCCAATTACCCACCACTAAGTTTTATCTATATATAAATACATTCCAAACAAGTTCTTAATGTTCTTTAGATCCATTCTTGAGTGGTAACTTAGAGTGGTTATTAATTTAATCTATCTTGTAAATTGTTATGTACTCTTAGAAAACACATTGGTTTAACGTTTCTCGTCCTTTAAACTCCTATAAGAACTCTAAAACACTTAATCTCATTAGAAATTGTTATGCCTATTACGACAAGTTCTAGATCATCGTTACGTGCCAACCGCTAGCAAGTCAAACAGGCTCACACTCAACATTATCTTACCTGGTCGAGGTAAAAAATATATCGAGTTGATGAATCACTTACGTCTAGGTATCATAAAAAGGTTGTGATAATCCAAGAGTAACTAACGAAGAGGGAGGGGGGCGTAAATTGGTTTTTAAAACTTTTTCGAAAAATTAATCTAAATTCAAGTAAGTCAAGATTAAATAGATTAATTCAAATAGTAAGCACAAATATGAAAGCGATAAGTAAATGGAGGCATGATGCAAACGATATAATTGTGGAGGTTCGATTCAAAGTAATGATTTGCGTCCTCTGTTACAAAGCTCTCCGACACGAACAAGGCATTTTCATTATATTGATTGACTTATGGTGCAATCCAATCATTTACAACGTTTTCGGTAACTTACAAATAAGAAGTACCAATCCTTATACAATGTTGAGCTTTACGTGACCTCAACATGACCCACACTATTGAGTTTTATGGGACCTCAATATGATCCATACTATTGAGTTTTACGGGTCCTCAATATGACCCCACACGGTGACTTATAACAAGGAGCATCGATTTTTATACAATGATTATCTTTAAGGGACTTCAACACGACCCACACTTTATCAAAGTGATTTTACAATGAAATTTCTCTCCTGATAAACAATACAAACAAATTAAATACTAAGAGAGGTAACATCTCAATTAATAGTAATAAATGATAGCTTGAGTATTAGATGAAAAACTTTGATGAATATGATAGTCAAAAATTAGATTTAATCAATCAAAGTGTTTCAATGAGTGGATGAAAAAATAAATACAATTTAGGTTCAAAATTTTTCTCAAGAAACATCTCTCTTTAAATGGGTGATTGTAATAAATTAAGTACTAAGATAGAAATGAGAAACTTTGATGAATATGATGATTTTACAACTTCATTTCAATTAATCAAAATTTCAATATGAAGAAGAAGAATAAAAGTTTGTGCAATATAAGTGAAAAATCTTCTTAAAAAATATATCTCTTTCAACGAATAATTTGTGATAAATTAAGTACTAAGAGAGAAATTAGAAACTTTGATGAATATGATATTTACTAGTTTGATTCAATCAAAGTTTTAATACAAAAAAGTAACAAAAAATTATGCAATATAAGTGCAAATATCTTCTTTAAAAATGTTTCTTTTTTAAAATTGATATAGATAAATTAAGTACAAAGAGAAATGAAAAACTTTGATAAGAGAAATGATTCAAAAAATTTTATCCAACAATCAAAGTTTTTGCAATGAAGAAATACATTTAAATGAAAGTAAAAATATAAGTTCAAAGAATATTTTTCAAATGAAAAACTTTGATAAGTAGATTTTCAAAAGTTAATTTGATCAAAAGTTTTTCAAAACTAAATGATTTGATAATAATAAATAAGATGAGAAATTAATATAATTTTGCTCAAATGTTTCTCATTTGAATGCTCTTAAGTGTTAAAATGAATGACAAGTGAGTTTGTATTTATAGCAGCCAAACAATCAAATATTCTGCCGAATAGGACAGCCCATTTTGACGTTCGAAATGGTACCGAACGACCAACTAGCCGATGCGATCAAAAAATGGTCAAAAATTGACCCTTACAGATGAACCGGACATTCGGTTCATCCATCCGGACGTCTAGATGTACAGAAAAACTTCTGTCAAACCGGACGCCTTGTTCGGACGGTCCGATTGACCCTTTTTTTGAGATGTGATCTAAATTCAAGTATCACTTTGAAAAATCAATCTTACTTTTGATCAAAAATATTTTATGCAAGTGATATGAAAATAACTCTTCGTGCACAAAATGATTTTTGAATTATTGTCATTCATTATTAAATATCAAAGTGTTATACCTTTACATATGATCTCGAAAGCCTATTCTTTGCTCTTGCTTCAAAATTTATTTCTTGTTTGATCTTGATCTTTCTTGACGTTTGACTTCGATCTTGACCTTCTTCGTGAGCCCAATTTGACAGTCTTGATTTTGATCTTTTAAGCTCTCGTCTCGAATAATTTACTTGAATGCTTAACTTTCACTTTAATCTTCATTTCGAGTCCGATCTATATTGTGTTGATTTTTACATTACTTGATTGATTTTAATATTAAACTATCATCATTCAAGATCAATTGTTCGAAACAATATTAATCTTTTTTTAATGATCAAAACATTAAGAATGAAATCAACCACATGTCAATAATTTTCCCTTTTTGATTATGACAAACAAGATGATTGGTAAGGTAAGATTGAACAATTGATATCATATTGATGAAGAAATATATATCATAAATTCATCATGTAATTCATGTTCCCTCTCTATCTTTTACAAATCAATAACTATACGTTTAAATCATATGAATGATTTTCCCTTTTTCCCCATTTTTCGTATACTCTAAGGCTCCGTTTGATTCGCCATATTTTCCATGGAAAATTGAATATTTTTTTTCATTTTCTAACTTTTGTATAGTTTAATAGACAAAATCTTCTCGGGAAGTTTTTTTCCACATTTTTGAGGAAAATAAAATCTTGATGTTTTGGTGGGAAAAAAATTTTCATGTTTTTTTTTTTTTGCAATTGGAAAAAAGTCTAGATACAATGGTAAAAAAAATTATTACTTTTATTAACAATTTTCATGCAAAATAAAGCCAAATGAATGATATTCGATATGATAATTTTTTTGGCAATTGGAACACATTATAGACTCAATGGTAGAAAAAATTATCACTTTAATGGATAATCTTCATAAAAAATGAAGTCAAACGAATACCAAACTTTCAATATTTTCCATGAAAAATTATACCAATCAAACACAATTAATTACAATTCACAGTAAAATAATTTCTAGGCAAATCAATTTTCTGTAAAACATTTTCTTTCCATTCATTTGACATTTGCAATCAAACGAACCCTAAGCATATTATATTTTCAAATCAAAACATGCATAATGACATCACTTCATTTCCCCTTTTTGACATAAGAAAAAAAGGAATAGCATTTAAGATCAAAACACAATTTTTCCTTTTAAGATGACACATATGAGAGGAATAGTATGACATATAAGATTAAAACTTTTAAATCAACCATCAAAAATAGTAATATATTCCTTTTCAATTAAGCACAAGATGCCAAATATATGCAATTTTAAATAAGAGGATAATCATCACATGTATAGTAAAATAATAATCAAAGCATGAGTGACGAAATGACAAAAACATAATCATTTAGGTACAATTTATATACATTCCAACCAATTATTCACATAGAATCAATTATAAGAGAACATTTAGCAAGATTTCAATTTAGCCACATAAGAAAATTCATTGATAATTCTCAAACCTCTTTAAATATATGAAAATCTAATCAAGTGTTAGAGTTTAATTAGAATATTAATCAATTGGTTCTTCGTATTTACAAATTCGAATACAATAATCTCAATTTGGATACCTTTAGAATATCATAGATGTAATGTCTTAGTGTCACTAAGATGTCTAAAATTCGTTTTATGGTACTAAGGTGTGATTCTTAAGAATTGGGTTGAGATCAATTTTGATTGATGAGCTCATAGGAGTGTTGATTTGCTTCAAGTCATCCATTTCAAACATATCCATTCTTTTGGTAGGGATGGAACATTTTGAATTTCGATAGGTTCTTGACCATTTTCTCCATCTTTGTGTTCATTTCTTAGATCTTCCTTATTATGGCCTTGGATTTTATTTGCTCAAAATGAATTTCCAAACCAATAATTTCAATGTCAATGATTTTTCCTTTGGTATTATCTCCAAAAATATCATGATTGTCATCCTTTATTTTGAAACTTGACAATAAAACTTGATTTCTAATCATGTGTTTTGAGTATCCACTATCCAATGTCCATTTGCTCTCTATCGTTGGTACCTACAAAAATAATTCAATTAGTCTTTGTTACCCATACAACTTTTGATCCTTGATTATTAGTATTTGTGGACTTTGGAATCCAATTATATTTGCTTTCAAAATGTAATCTTTTTTTTTTTTTATAGAACAATAAAAAACTACAAGTCAACTTTTATTGCAAAAGTTACATTTGACATTTAAAATAGAGGAAGTAGAAGCTTTAACAAGGAAATTTTTAAGAGACTTTTGTTTCAAAAATGGTTTATATCCAATTCCTCATTTATCAAAAACACATTTTTGCTCACCAAACATTAAATCAAAATTTTTCTTGCCTTGAGTGATTTTGTAAATAATTTGACTCAAATCTAAAACTCTTTCTCATAAAGAAGAATTATCCTTAATTAAATAATCATAATTGACTTTTCGTTTTTCAAAATCATTTTGAATTTTTAAAAGTTCATTTACTTCAATTTCCAATAAAGAATTTTTCTTTTTGATGATCGAATGATTTAAAGCAAGTTTTTCAAAATTTCAAGAATTTCATCATAAAAGGTAGATAATTCATCATATAAACAAATTTCATTCGAATTTACCTCATCATCAATAGCCATGAAGCACATGTTGACAATTTCCTATTGACTTCCATCTTCTTCATGATCATCATCATCACTCTCATCCCATGTTATTGAATGACTTTCTTTTTTATGAATCTATTCTTCTTTTTCACCATTTTTTTTGGAATCGATGATTTTTGCGAAAACATTTCCATTTTTTAACAAGAAGAACTAGATCATCAAATTCTTCATCATTTATATTTTCCCTTGAAGTGCATTCATCAACTACAGATTTAAAAGCAATTTGACGGATTTCCTCTTATTTACTTTTCATTGTTTTCTCCTTTATTTCGGTGTGATTTAACTCATATGTTATCAATGTTCCATAGAACTCTTCCAATGGATATGTGTTGATATTTTTGGTGTTTTCTATCAACATTCTAATGGGCTCCATTCTTCCGAGAGTGATCTACACATTTTACTTACAAGCCCACCATTAGTAGATTTACGATCAAAGCCTTTTAGGCCATTAACAATATCGGTGAACGAGTAATCATGTCAACAATCATTTCATTCTCTTTCATGAATTTTTTTTCAAAATCTTTAACTAAGAGATTTATTTTAGTTTCTTTCACTTTGCTAGCTCCAATATGAGTAATTTCTAAAGCATGCCAAATATCATAAGCGTAATCACATGTACTAAAACGATCAAATTCATTTATATCTAAAGCACAATAGAGTAGATTTTTGGCTCTAGCATTTGAAGACAATTTTCTTTTATCATCTTCGTTATATTTTTCTCTAGGTTTAAAAATCATTTGGTCCAGTTTACCATCCTCATTAATAACCTTTTTAGGCACATATGGACTAAATTTAATAACTTCCCAAACATTATAACATATTGATTGAATAAATATCGTCATCCCAGTCTTCCAATAGTTATAATGAGTACAATCAAATAAAGGAAGACGATTTGTAGAATACCCCTCAAAATTTTGAAAAATGTGATTTGTCATTACTCAAGATTGTGAAATATTCGCTTTGATTTTTATTTCGAGTCCGATTTATAATGTGTTGATTTTTACAATGCTTGATTAATTTTAACATTGAACTATCATCACTCAAAATCAATTGTTAGAAACAACATTAATCTTGTTTGTTATGATCAAAACATTAATGATGAAATCAATCATAGGTCAACATGTTGGTATAGTAAAGAGGTCGACCTTTCATTGCCTTGGGGAGGTGTTAGCATGTTGCATGAAAGGAATTTGGGGGGCAATTAGCCTCTTTATCATGGCCTAGGGAAGGTGTTAGCATGTTGTAGGGAGGGAATTTGAGGTAATTAGCCTCTTTGTTGATAAAAGGCAGCTCACACTTCATCTCTTCCAAGCGATCATTTGTGCAAGATCTTCCTACAATTGATTGATACGACATCTCTATAGTAGGCGTCTAAAAGGTCAAATTGTCAATCAACTTTTCAAAGGTCGGATCTACACTCTAAGGTGGCCACTTTTTAGAAAACATTAAATGTCAATCAACCTATGATTGACTAATTGATAAACATGAGTAAATGCCTTAACCATCATGATGAGGGCGTCGTCACTTCATCTAACGATAGTAATTTCTCATCTTATACTATAAAAGTTTACACTTAGTGTCATTTGAATGTAATGTAATTTAAGGTGTGCTTGATGGATATTATTAAGGAAATAATGTATTTTAAATAGTGATATAATGAGAAATATGTGGTTAAAAAGTAAGAAAAAATTATTGATGTGATGAAAAATATTATTTTATTGAAAAATGTATGGTTGAAAATGAGTTTTGAAAAAATATATTTTGAAAGATTGTGTGTCAAACAGGGGCTTATACATTCAACTATGACATTGCTCTTTATCATTTTACACATTTTACACTATCCCTGAACCCTGATGCCCAAACACGTAGGTGCCTTGACAAGTCTCAATCACGTTCCACATCCAAATACACTATTATTGTTAATTGAATTGATCGTCGGAGTGCTAGCGGCCACTTCCCCCACCATTGAAGAAGGTCGTGTGCAACTAATGATTTGTACAATTGTGAGAGCAAGGCTACATGGATGTGAGTGGAGGTGGGAGTTGTTGATCTCGATTGTTGGTCACGTTACCCCTACAAAAATCGAGATCAACATTAAACTTACATTGGTTGGTAAGCTTTTTAAAAATCTTTTTGCAAATATATATTATCACCTCTGGCGAGGCGTCTAAAGACATGATCTAATTGTCTCATAAGGTAAATGTGAAAGAAGCAATGTCGAGTGGATTGCTGCCTTACGTGGTCTCTTGCTTTACTTCTTGCTTAGTTGGCTGCCCTAGGCATGCCTCATAGGTCAAATCATAACAATAGTCCTCCAAATCTAAGTGTTAATATTCATGTAAGACATGTATTCTGATTAAGATGTGGAGGTATAAAGATCAACTTGCTTTTGACAAGGCGTTTCACGAAGAAAGGAAAAAAAACAATCATTTGGCTGGAAGATGCATCTCAAGAAGTGAATAACAAGTAGGTTTTTTCCTAAAATCCCTATAGACAAAGGGACGAGATCATCATAGCATGATCATTGTAAGTGATGGAGTGATGAGGCGATAAACGTTCTCATTTCGAGGTGACATTAGATGAGTGAGACCGTCTACAATAATAGTTATAATTGGTTAAAATCTTTGAAATATACCGATTGATGATATGTCAAGTGGCAAGATTCTAGGTTCCATACTTCAAATAAGCTTTACATTTCTATATGCATTTATATGTATTTATGATATTTTCCTTCTTGAAAAAATCGACATTAAGCAGAATAGAAATAATGGGTAATGGTCATTTAGAGGATTGCACATGGCAATGTTTAGCTCAAAAGTATTGGTCGAGTTGTGGTCGTGCACTTCATAAAATCTTGTTTTATATTAATCCACGTTTGTGCCGGTTCATTGTAAAAAATATATTATATTTGTTGACTTTAATTTAAAGAGTTTAACAATTATTGTACATGACTTTGAAAAGAGTAACTATTTGAAATTGTTCACTACCTAGTAGCCGTATGTAATATACATGTAGCGTTTAGTGATTTAATGCACTAATATGATAATTTTTATTATTTCATGCATCAAATCATTAAAGATATGAACATTTTCCACGATAATAGTGAAAGGTATGAACATTATGTACTAATTACCCTTTTAATAATTTATTTAGGACTTGTTTGCACTTTTTTAAAAAAAAATTGGGACTATAATTACAACTAGTCATTTCTTTTTGTTTTATTTAAATAGAAAGGTATATTCGTATTTCACTATTTTTTATTGAGAAAATGGATGAAAATGACATTTTACGTAATGAAAATTAGAAATAAGGTGTAAATACCAAAAAATAACCATGTTACCTAACTACTTTCAAGGTCGCACAAATCCACCGAGACCCAGATTCAAAAAGCTAAATTTAACACAAGGGAAAAGTTCAACCGATGGTGAATTACGGGTCATAATTACTCAAGAAATTAGAGCGATATGGTCTCATATATGAGGAGAAAATTGAAATCAAAATTAGAGATATTTTAGTTGTCTTTCCGTCAACGTATTTCGATTACTAAGGATGATTGGTGACACAGAATTAGTTCAAAAATATCAATGTTTCATTGAAAGTGATGATTTCTTCAAAAATGTAAACATGCAATATTTTTCAAAACGTGACATGAAAATCGAGTACATCCCATTTTCTTCACTTATAAAACCACATCTCACAATATTATTCATTTTGGCTTTCAAAAATATTTTACCTAATAAAAGGACAAAAAAATAAAAAATAAAAGCAATGGCCCTAGTCGAAGTCCCACGCTATAAGGGTATATTAGCTATTATAGTTCGGCAAGTGTATATAACCGTTTATATATTCATACATTTCATAAAATTCATAACTATCCACTTATTCTACACTCACTTCTATCCATATGTAAACAAAATCGTTTTATAAATACTTCCTGAACAACCATCTCTTCGGAAGAGGCATCTAGAAGTGAAAAACAAGTAGGTATTTCTAAAATTCTTGTGGAGGCGACGAAGTGACGAGATCATCATAGCATGATAACTACACATTACAGAGTGACGAGGCAATGGACCACTTGATGGTACTCATTTCGAGGCGACATTAGGTGAATGAGATTGTATAACATAATAATTAGGTATAATTGCAGCAACGGTACCAAACCTTTTATTTAATAGCAAACTTTACCCGAACATTTCCTTTGTGTCATCCACGGTACCAAACATTTTATTTGTGTCACCCACTGTACCAAACCTTTCAAATTGTCGTTGATGAAGTACAAAATGATAGTTTTTGTTAGTTGATCAAATAATTGACTTTAACAATAATTTTGACTAATTTTAAAAAGTTAAAATTGCAACTTTACATTTTTATAATAAAATAACTAAAATTAAATCATTAAAATTAAAAACCAACTTCATCTTTTCCATCTAGGGATGTCAACGAGTCGAGTCGAGCCGAGCCCGAGCAAAAAAAAAAGCTCGGGCTCGGCTCGAGCTTTTTTGTTCCGAGCTTTTTTTGGCCCGAGCCGAGCCGAGCCGAGCCTGGCCAAAAAAAATAAGGCTCGGCCCGAGCTTTTGGTCCGAGCCTTAGCGGGCCGAGCCGAGCCTAGCCCGGGCCGGCTCGATTTTTTTATTTTTTTTAATGTCAAATCTACATTTTTTACTTAAAAAATTCAAAATTGGTACGGTTTATACGTATTATAAATTAAAGAAAAAAGCTCGGGCTCAATTCGAGTTTTTTTGTGCCGAGCTTTTTTGGGCCCGATCCGAGCCGAGTAAAGCCTCGCCAAAAAAATAAGGCTCGGCCCGAGCCTTGGCTCGTTGTAACCGAGCTCGAGCCGGGCCAGACTCGAGCTTTTTCCGAGCCGAGCCCGAGCCGTCCGAGCCGGCGAGCTTTTTTGCCATCCCTATTTCTATCCACCCCACACACCCCACCCCAAAACCATTACTTTTTGGGCTCGAAAATCAGCATAACCATGTCGGCAATAACAACAAGATTTGGCACTCCGAGCCTAAGAAGTAGTAGGTCATATGAGTTCACGTTTTCCATCTCATAAGTTGAGTAATGACCTTGACATGTCGGGCAGGCCTGAGCAACCAAAAGAAAAAACTCCCACGATGAGCTTTTTGACATGCCGGACACTGGTGGCGATATAAAAAAGTTTGGAGAACTCGGCAAAATGTTTATCCCTATGGATGACTCCAGATCTAGAAAATATGGTCCCATTAAAAGTGATCCTTCAAGGACGGGGTCTTTTGGTGTTCTGCATCGCTATTAGGCCAATTAAATTCAAGCAATCGGGTGGGTTAAAAAGCCAGATTTGGGATTTGCAGATAAAAAAAATTATTTGTTGGATTTCTAAACTGGTACAAATTGTTGCTTCAATTTTTATGGAGAAGTTTTTTCCGTTTCTAATTAATTCTTGCTTCCCTCTATCACATATCTAAACGTTGAAGCAGGCCTTGTACGAGAATTGTTATACTCAAAAGTAATGACTACATATGCTCCATTGTTGATGAATTCTCAGCTTAACGATTTTCCTTTGAGCAATATGGGGTTTGTAGATTTGAGGATGGGGTGGGTATGTGTAGGGTGGATGAAGAAGAAGGTGGAAATGGATTTTTAATTTTAATTATTTGATTTTGGTTATTTTATCATAAAAAATGTAAAATTACCATTTTAACATTTTAAATTAGTCAAAATTATTGTCAGAATCAATTATTTGGTCAACTAACATTCAAACTAATAGAAACCGTCCATTTGGACTTCAACTACAACAGTTTGAAATGTTTGGTACTGTGAGTGACACAAATGAAAGGTTTGGACAAAATCTACTACTAAATAAAATATTTGGTGCTGTTGTTGCAATTATTCGTAATAATTATGTTTGGTCAAAACCTTGTGCATACATCAATTGGTGATATGCCAATTGGCAAGCTTGTAGGCTCCATTTATACTTCAAATAAGCTTTTCATGATATTTGCCGTCTTTAAAAAGTCGGTATTAAGCAGAATATATTAAATAATAGGTAATGTTCATTTAGAGGATTGCACATGCCAATGTTTAGCACAAAAGTATCAATAATCCTGGTTGTACAATAATTGATGACAGTCATATGTTGTCAAAATTCCAACCATTAATATGAAAAATATTTTTTAACAATTTTTAAGATAAATGAATGTGATGGTGTTATATATGTAGTTGTCAACCAATATTGTTAACAAAAGTTGTACATGTAGCATGATTACAAAAGTATATGTCCAGTTGTGGTCGTGCACTTCACAAAATTTTATTTTGCCTTTTTATGTTTAAATTAATCCACGTTCATGCCGGTCGATGGTAATAAAATAATATTATATTGTCGATTTTGACTATTTAAATGTTTAGGGCCATTTGATTTATGTTTTAGTTTTAGTTTTGAGATCATTTTTAATTTTCTATTTCAAGGGTCTATTGAAGGATAGTTAAAAACACGCTTAGATTGTCATTTTGTAAAATTATTTCTCAAAGCAGAAAACTAAAAAACATGTTTGGATTGAAATTTTGAGAAATTATTTTATGACATTATATTTCATGAAATATGATTATTTACTAAAAATAAAACAATTTTATGTTTATATATATATTAAAGTTAGTGAATCTTACAATATTTTTTTCACCGCAAAAGTAAAAACAAATAATAAATTGAATTCAAAATATAAGAAATAAAAATTAAAGACAAAGACTGCGAAATTTTTTATTTGTGCTTATTAATTTTTTTATTTTGTTACTATTATTTTTTTGTAAATTCTAATGATTTATTTAACCATTAAGAGCTTGAACTATTTTTATTTCTATTCCTTATAATTTTTTTCTATAAATTTTTATAATTTTATATATAATTTTTTTTTTTTATAATTTATCAGTTTTAGTTCTTGAATTTATTTTTCTTAAACTTAATTTTTTAATTATATTTTTTAGTAGTTTATATTTTTAAATTTTATTTGAACATTTGTTTTCCATGTTTTGAGTACTTTCAAACTTTTCATTAAAAATACTAAAAATGTCAAGAAAAATAAAATGTTTTTAAATTTATCTTTGTTTTCAAAAATGTATTTTAAAAAATATCAGATTAAAAACGTTTTTAGTGTTTAAAAAACTATAAATTGAAGATAACTTGAAAATAGCAAACCAAACGCACCTTTAACATTTAGCCCTTGTCTGATTTGAATTAAATTCAACTAATATTTTAAATTAAAGTCAACAATTAATTTTAATTGTATTTTATATTTTTTCAACCGAATATTTCATCAAAATTTAATTTTAATTATGCCAAACATGAACTTAGTGTACGTAACTTTAGATCTACAAAATAAAATTAGGGGAAATTACCTCAAAACCTGCATTTAAAGATTACATTTCAAAAAAAAAGGGATTAAGTTTTATTTTCACAAATCAGGTGGTAAATAAGATTAGTTAAAATAATAAATCAAAGCACCACCCAATACAACGCAACGCACCCCACCCCCAATCCAAAGTCCCCAAATCATTTCTCGACTTCTCTCTCTTCTGCAAAATCCCTCTCTTCCAGCTATACAACAAGGTGTTATTACTGCTGCGATCAGTGGCACCTTGCTTCACAGTCGTCGACCGTGTCCACCGTGTGCGACGGAGCAGCATCCGTGCGAGGCGCCACTGCCGTTGCGCGTAGCGACGCTAGCAGCAGTGGAGGTTCAGGTGGATATGGATCGAGCGTAGTGTGTCGTCGGGTCGGAGGTGCTAATGTTGCTCGTCACGTCGCCGTCGACATCATTGCTGCAAGCAATCATCGTCGTGCCACTTCAGCTCGCTGCTGCTTTGACACGACGTTGGTGATGCGGATGTTAGATTTGGGTAAGATGGTGATGCTATGTCGGGTTGTAGGATGGTGGTAGTGGTTATGCGAATATACGTGGTGGTTGTGAGAATTTGTTAAATTGTGGAGTATGGGTTGTGGTGATGGTTATGGTAGGTGTGATCGCCAGTCAGACCTTTGATTGTTCATTTCTTTTGGAGAATAGCTTGTGTGTTTGCATCTTGGACTTCAGGAGACATGGAGAGGGTGTGTTCTACATCTGAAGGCTTATGATATCAAGATCATCGTTGTGATTGATGGACTAATGCCATTGTACCTTTCTGCACCTATAGATACGAAAAATAAGAAATTTGTGCACTTGCAATTTTTCTTATCCAACCAGTGGCATTTTTGGTTTGAAAGAATGGTTCATCTTTACGTTCCTTTCTTCAATAACATATATGTTGATTATGATCAGTTTTGTTTGGTTTAGCGTTGTTAGATGTCTTATGGCAAATGCCATGCACTTTTTTCAGATATAAATGTGGTTGGATTGTCAAGAAGGATGAAACGAAATGCTAATTAGGTCTAAGTAGTTGTTTGCATATTCAAAAGGGAAATATTATTTCTTGAAAAAATACAACTCAACTAAATAAATATTCAAAGAGGGCTATTGGCAGCATGTTGAGCAAGATTAGGATTTTGAAAGTGATGATTATACCTATGGATGAATAAACTATATTAAAAGATTTGTAAACAATTTTCGTATCTTCTTTGACTTCAATGGTGTTGAGTTATTGAAATATTTCGCTTGTAATTATAGTTATAACATTTCGGCTTTAATGTGTCGAGTTATTGCAATACTTCGTAGCATAATTCGTAATTGTATGCTACCACATTTTGTCTATGTTTGATCGAAGTTGGTATTCCTGATTTTCTTGATGGTGTTGGTCTAAATTTGTGTTTATTGTTACTGGTTGCGACAAACTCTGTGTTAATTGTGACCAATTGTTAATGGAAACACGACTCATGTCGCACAGAGACACGTCCATCTCCATGTCATATGAAAGCCGTGTCTCCGTGTCTAATTGTGATCGATTGTGACTGATTGTGACCAATTCTATGTTAATTGTGATCGATTATGACTGGTTGTTAACGAAGACATGATGTGTCTCCGTGTCGCACAGACACACGAAGACACATGCGTGTTTCCATACTTAATTGTGACCGACTGTGACTAATTGTAACCAATTCTGTGTTAATTGTGACATGTTGTGACTGGTTGTGACAAATTCTGTGTTAGGGGTGTGGTTTCCAGTTTTTAATATTTAGAAATTTTTTGGAAGGTAAGGTCCGTGGAGTGAGGTGATTTTTATATTTGAATTTCTGGACATTTGGGGAGGGGGTTCGGGGGTGTGAATTTCAGATTTGAATTTTTGAAAAAAAAAAAAATTGTTTTGGTGGGGTGGGTCCGGGTGGGTGTGAATTTCAGATTTGAATTTCTGAAAAGAAAATTGTGTAGGTAGGGATGGGGTGGCCGTTTGGGGGTGAGGTATGGATAATTATATATATATATATATATATATATATATATATATATATATATATATATATAATTGGAATTAACATCTAAATTTTGAAATAATTTAACAAGTTTGTTAGTTTTGAAATGTAATTTTAATATGTAGGGTTTATGTATTGTTACCATAAAATTAGAGAGATGCTAGCCCCTTGTAGCTTCCCAGTGACATTGAATTTGGGCCCAAGACCACCTCTTTGTTGCCAAGGTGGGACAATTTAAACTAAGCAAATTTTTAGTATGTTTTAATAAAATTTATGATTGAAATTTTTTGTATCCCATAAAATGTGTAATTTGAATTAATTCTCGTACAGAGGAGCTAAATGGGAAAATACAATTTAAAGAAAAAATTTAGAGTAAAGAACAATACGGTATACTAGTCCACAGGAACTAATGATGGATCGTCATTTTTAACAGTCATGAACACTGTTGTTGATTTTATCCTATAAGTAAACAGATAGAGTATTATTCCCATGATGACTAATTGTCTATCTATTTTTACTTTAACTAAACCTAGATCTAATTCAAAACACGAATAATTATTTTATTGGACATTGATTTTAACTATATCTAATTATCTAAGAAAATAAAAAATAAGAAAAAGCACTCAAATTTTTAAAACTAATCAAAACAGAAGATATTAGGCCATCTTCAATCTTGCATTAAAATTTGAGGTAAGTTTTACACAATTTTACATTAAATATTGCACCGAATTGAAAATTTAATCCAACCAATTACACCAAATGAACAATATTTTAGCTATTTTCTTCATTTTCTCATTCTTAACAGTTTGTTTATCTTCAAATTATTTACTACTACATAAGTTACTAATTAAGAAATTATGTTTCGTTAACGAAATTTTTTGATTATATGTATTACAAATGTAAATAATAATAATAATAATAATTTATTGTATAACAAAAAAAAATTAAAACAAATCCCCTTAACAAAAAAATGGTGCAAAATGGAGAAGAAGGGCAAAAAGGACATTAACCATTTTGGGGTAAAATAGTGCAAAATATGATGTTGGGTTGTAGAGTAATTGACCAATTGCACCAATTTTTTGGTGGAATGGCGCGAGGGTTGGAGATGATCTTAGGATCTCATTCATCAGTTATATGCTTATGGTCAATTATTCTTTTCCTTGCGAGTAAAATTTTCTATCTTGAAATAAATTAAACCAATTCTTATCCAAATGTATCTCTATCATTAAATTCTTTTTCTTTTATATTTAATTATATGAAGTTGAAATATCTAGATGTACAATTTCATCCCTTTTAATGATCAAATGCTTGACTTTTGATTGACTAACGATTTTTTGGACGAAAATAATCCAAAGATACTTCTATCGGACATTTTTGAAAAGTTTGAAAGTTTAAAAGCTCCCCCTACAAAATTTCATTGTTGATTGATGGTGTCACAAAAATAAAATATATCACAAAATAAATACGCGTTCAGTAGACCCCACATTAAGGTGCGACAACTTTTTTATCGTGTGGGTCAGACTCCTCTTTGATCTGGACCTCATTGGTAGCTTTATCCTCCCACCGTCAAACACAAACATCATCAACAATTATTAATTCATACATGGCTGGATAATTTCATGTCATCCCTCTTCTTTGTGACCAATATCAATTCTAGACTTAGCTTTTTATTTTTACTGGTGAGAAATATATGTTTCACATTTGTGACAGAAACTAACCAAACTTCAAGTTATGAAATATTACTATAATTTACCAAATGAAATATGGCGTTGTTTGGAAAATTTGAAATTCAATTTCACATTCAGTTGATTAGAAATTGGGTATTTGGTACTTGTATTCATGTGATTACGAGTTCAATTGGAGTAAGCTTTCGTATTTGGTATTCGCATACAAAATATTTGAAAATTGTAGGCTTTATTCTGACATCTTTTGATCGGTTGACTTGTGACAAAATGTTGTTTGCATCGGCTCGTGCCATTTCTTTCATTTGGTGACCATTGTTGGCTTACGGTGATTACTTGATTTCACGTTATAGTTGTGTCTCTTTTCGTGATGGTCAGATTTCTTCTTTCCCTTGGTCATCTTGATGGTAAAGTTGATCAATTTTAAGATGAAATTTCAAGCCAATAGTTTTTCATACATTAGAATGTTTACAACGATATTTTTCTAAACTTGGAGATTAACTTTCATTCTATTCGTCACTACGATCTGTGCTCTAAGCTCATATTTGGGAATTGCTTATAATATGCTTGAATTATAAATAGATAAAAATAAGTGAGTAGTACTTAAATGATTAACAAAAAGTGTGGGTAAAAGATGATTTGACCGATTATAGACAGTTTTTAAATACTAACCAAACACAATGAAATGCAATGCTACTTTTCATTACTTTTTAACGAACTCTCAATACTAAAACTAACGAGTTTGACTCGAGGTCTTATACGTAATCATAATTTGCCCTTGTTTGAAACCCATTTTGGGTGAAATAGAAATTTTAGAATAATGATTGATGTGAGAATGTGTGGTGGAAAAGTGATGAAAAGTTTTTGATTTGTGTGTAATATTATTTTATTTGGAGAATGTGTGGTTGAAATGAAGAATGAAAATGAAAATGAGAAATAGAAATTAATGGGTGTCCAACAGGGGCTTTGTTTATTTGTAGATGGAACTTTAGTCTTTTCCATATTTAGGACTTTATCTTTTAGGGTTCTACACTCTACAAATTATTTATCTATTGTCTGTTTATTATGGCTGAGTAATATGATTTTGCCTTTAATATGTTACTAGGTCCAACATAACAAATGTCAATTTAAGTCAGGCGTGCCTTACCTTTGAGGACCAGCACTTGGGCATGAATTGCCACAAGTAGTACGGGTCTAGGACGATTGGCACTTAAATTACGTGCGTGCCAGATGGAGGCTCGACCCGACCCTTTTGACCCCGAATTAACTGATTGCATTGGATAATTGTTTGTAAATTAAGAACTATGTCGGCACAGATTGATATAAAATCCAAAGATGAGGACCAAAATGAAAAACTCTATTTTAAGGTTATAACAAAACAAAGGTTCGCTTGTCGTACGATATTTTTGAGAGTGAGAGACGTTTACGGTCACTCTATATAAGCAAAGATAAAACACCTATGAGATATCGATGGAGAGAGATTTTTTATGGTCAAATTTAGCATATAGATAGTTTCTATTGGGCATTCTCTCGTCAAAATCTCTGTTAATATTTTTTTTTTTGTCTCTTTTAGCATTATTTTCAGTGGGTTTGCAGCGAAAGAAAAGCGTACAGATACGGGCTTTCCGGATCGTTCAATCCGTGTTCGCATCAACTGATGTTTTTGGTACGAGATTTAGTTTTTCATTTATTATGTTAAATTAATTTTTTTAATAGATTTAGCGTATTGTTTAAATCAGTTAATGCTTTTCTTTTTTGGTTAAGTCAATGAAATTTATGGAAATGTAGTTTAGTTTGGATTTTTTCACGATTTATGTTCTGATATAATGAAAATCTTGATCTTATAATTAAATCGTTTTCTTCGAACCTTTTTTCAATGACACTAAATGCTTAGCTATTCAGTGCTGTTTCAACCTCATAATCTTTATTGCCCGTTAAAGTATCAACCTTTTAGTGACATTTGAAGCAATCTCATGCTTGATTTGAGAGTTTAATTAATAGTTAAAGTCAGAAAAATTGGGACTTTCTAAAGTTTGTTTGCTATTTTGCCCATCTTTCCCCATCGGTTAGTTAATCTATCTTGTTGTGTATGCCGTGTCCTTGATCCGGGTTTTAGTTGAATTTTAATGTTGTTTGCAGTTAAATGAGGAAAGATGAGTTATTGATGTCTCACTTAACATCTAGATCTGCTGAATTCAGTTTGATGAATCTTCCTGTTGACTTTACTAGAGGGGTTTCACTCTTGAAATGTATATGTTTTTTCAGTTTTGATTTTCTAGTGCCAAGATTTGGAGTTAGCCTTAAAGAGGAAATGGAGATCAGATAGTAAAGAGTCTAATCTTCTGCAAATGGAGATCAGTTTGATAGACCATTTATTTTCTTGAATTTGATATTGATCTGGGATATCGCTTAATGTGCACGTGCATACTATTTGCGTTGTTGCATTATCATACATTTACTCGCGACATATATTTTAACAAAAAGTAGTACAAAATAGCAAATTCATATTGCAATTTCTTGCATCTTTACTAAAAAAATGAGTAATAAATGTTTCAGGGCTGTGATGGCGAACAAGTTCAATTCGGGAGACAGTAGAACTAGGAGTTCTGTGTCGATTCTTATAATAGCTGGTTTATGCTGTTTCTTCTACTTACTGGGAGTATGGCAGAGAAGTGGGTTCGGGAAAGGAGACAGAATAGCATTGGAGATGACCAAGAGTGGAGAAAACTGTAATACCCTCCCAAATCTCAATTTTGAGACCCATCATGGCGGTGAAGCCGGAACCGTTGACGATTTTGATTCAAAAGTGAAAGTGTATAAGCCATGCACTTCTCGCTACACGGATTACACTCCTTGCCAAGATCAAAGGCGTGCTATGACGTTTCCGAGAGACAATATGAACTACCGTGAGAGACATTGCCCCCCTCAAGAAGAGAAGTTGCATTGCCTTATTCCAGCACCTAAAGGTTATGTTACCCCATTTCCATGGCCTAAGAGTCGTGATTATGTTCCCTATGCCAATGCACCATATAAGAGCTTGACAGTAGAGAAGGCTATTCAGAACTGGATTCAGTATGAGGGCAATGTGTTCAGGTTCCCTGGTGGAGGAACACAATTTCCTCAAGGGGCTGATAAATACATTGACCAGCTTGGTTCAGTAATACCAATTGAAAATGGAATTGTTCGAACTGCATTGGACACTGGTTGCGGGGTACGATGAGTGCTGCAGAACTCTCTTGAATAACTAATATACTTCTTTTTATGTTTCTCTTCGAATTCCTTTTTCCAATCTTCAGGTAATCTATCTGTTCTCAACTTTCTGAAAATTGGGTTATTGTGTTAGGTTGCAAGTTGGGGTGCATATCTTTGGAAGAGGAATGTTGTAGCAATGTCGTTTGCGCCAAGAGATTCCCATGAAGCCCAGGTTCAATTTGCTCTTGAAAGGGGAGTACCTGCTGTTATTGGCGTTCTTGGAACTGTAAAGATGCCATACCCATCTAGAGCTTTTGATATGGCGCACTGTTCTCGGTGTCTAATTCCTTGGGGAGCAAATGGTTAGAATCAAATCTTAATTTATCTTGTTCTGTGAATCTTCTGTAGACAGACCAAACTGTATATTATATAATTGCAATTCATAGGCGGTTAATCAAATTCCATAAAATGAACCTGCACATTCCTATCCTTGGGAAACGCTATCCAGCTATATCATTTTGCATTTACTAAGATTATTTCGGCTGAAGAGCTTGTCATACATTAATATTTTGTTCTTTTTCATTGCAGATGGAATATACATGAAGGAAGTTGATCGGGTTCTTAGACCTGGTGGCTACTGGGTCCTTTCAGGCCCTCCCATCAATTGGAAGACTAACTACAGAGCATGGCAACGTCCTGAGGAGGAACTTCAGGAAGAACAAAGGAAGATCGAAGAGATTGCTAAACTTCTCTGCTGGGAGAAGAAGTCTGAGAAGGGTGAAATTGCAATATGGCAGAAGAGAGTGGATGCTGATTCATGTCGTTCTGCTCAAGAAAATTCTGGAGCTACATTTTGTAAAGCTGAAGACCCTGATGATGTCTGGTAAGCAGTTACCTTGCACGAGTGTTCATAAGCTAGGAAACTAGAAATTTTTTACGTATAGCAGCTGCATTATGGATATGTAACACACTCCATAAAGTGCCTCAAGTTGCATTTTTTATTTGTAGGAACAAAGTTCCAAAACTGAATCATTTATGTGCTATCTTTTGGGCATATTAGGTACAAGAAAATGGAGGCGTGTGTTACTCCATATAACAATTCCAACAGAGATGAAGATTCTAGTGTGGATGTCAAGCCATTCCCTGAGAGGCTATATGCCGTTCCCCCTAGAATTGCTAGTGGGTCCGTATCTGGAGTCTCTGTTGAGGAATATCTGGAGGACAACAAGAAATGGAAAAAGCATGTGAATGCGTATAAAAAGATCAACAAAATCATTGACACGGGAAGGTACCGCAACATAATGGATATGAATGCTGGATTGGGAGGATTTGCTGCTGCCCTGCAATCTCCCAAATTGTGGGTTATGAATGTTATGCCCACCATCGCAGATAAGAATACCCTGGGTGTTATATATGAAAGGGGACTTATTGGTATTTATCATGACTGGTATGACTTTCTTTGTCCTCACAGTTTCTAGTCTCTATAATTGTATGAGCATCTTATCTAGTGTCTTGCCCTCAATTCACTTTGTCACTCAATATTTGAAGTTTTTGACCTAGGGAGCACACACACGGACAAAAGTGTTAGACAGGACACGAGAACGGATATGCTGACACTTCATTTTTCAGAAAAGTACTGAAAGTAATTTTATTTTTTTTATTATTAATTTTGGCAATATGTTGGCAACATGTCCAAATGATGCATTCACTTGTTGTCCAGTTGAGCTTTCCATGTGGATTGCCCTAATATCACAGAAACTCGTGAATTGGACCTGTGATAGGCCAGCGCAGTATTATTATGTGTATTTGAAATACTTGGGATAAAATAATTACCTCATGCATTTATTTTGTCAAGCATTACTTTGTAGTGTATATTTTTACAGGCTCAATCAATTTTGACCTCTGTAGCATAAACACTTCAATTAGAGTAGCGTTTTCGTGTCGGACACGAGTCGATACCGACATTTTTCTGACACTCTACCGTAATCATTTTTCTTTTTATATTAGAAATATTATATATTGTTAATTCAAAATTATTAGCAAGTAACAAATAGGTACTCATGTTAAAAAGAGATTTCAACAAGAAAAATTAATAACAAGTTTAAAACTAAATTTATACTTATATAAATGAAGAATTCTTAAGAATTCAATCAACGTGTCGTGTCTGTACTTTTTTTAAAAATCACATGTCGGTGCATCATAGGTTTTGAGCATCATTCTTCTGGTTTAGCTTTAATATTTGATTTTATAGTTTACACTCAAGACTTGAAATAGAAGTCCTTTTGCTCATTGTAATCTTTCTGATTTAGGTGTGAAGCGTTCTCTACATATCCAAGGACGTACGACCTCATCCATGCTAATGGTGTTTTTAGCTTGTACAAAAATAAGTAAGTGTTACCTTTATGTGACAATCTGCGTTCAATTGAGATATGGATGCTTGATAGAGATTAGGGGTCTCTTTCCATGGATTCACGTTTGAGCAAGCCTTTGTATTAATAAATCTGAGATTTGATTCTCCGAACAAGTTCATGTATATGGTACGAAGGTGATATATTCTGTAGATACCTATTCTAAGTACCTACTGAAAAACTAAGACTACTACATTCCTTGCAATGTTGGGTTCAGTTCCCCTGAAGGAGATAGGCAGTTGATTTAAAATAGATGGCGATAAGTTGTGTCCTTTAACTTTGATCAACTTGATACAGGTGTAACTTTGAAGATATTCTTCTGGAGATGGACCGTATACTGCGGCCAGAAGGTGCAATTATCTTCCGAGATGAAGTGGATGTGCTTATCAAGGTGAAGAAGATTATAGGAGGTATGAGATATGACTCAAAGTTGGTAGATCACGAGGACGGTCCTCTTGTTCCGGAGAAAATACTTGTTGCAGTTAAACAATATTGGGTGGGCAACTCGACTTCAGTGCAGTGAAAAGCCAGTACAATGTCAAGGCGGGATTAGTAGACAACAGGAGTTTGGGAGCAATTCTTTTATCCCTCGCACAACTCCACGGTTACAAGATTACTTTGGCCACAATAAAAGTTTTGATTGGCCCCAATTGATCAAACTGTACTTGTAACATTAACATTTATTCATCATTTTGAGCTTCTGTTACTGTGATGTGCCCTTAGTCTTGTTAGAACTATAGAATTCATTTAAGAAACTAGGAACGATGTACCAGATATTTCTTTTTTCATTTGATTATTTTCGGAAGCTATTTACAAATTTGTGGGAGCAATTGCAGTTCAGTATGGACACGCATGATCATATCAAAATCGACTTGATTTGATTTGAGGCCTTGATGATAAGAAGCAATCGAGATTGTTTGTGGTTTGTAATCGTTCTTGTTCAAATCAGTGATGCTTTTCAGGCACTCGATAGATTGATTGCTCATTTCTTATCTATAATTGAATTACTACTGTTGTTGAGAAGACTCTGACTTTTTTTTTTTTAACCTTTGTGAGCAACAGCTCATGGCTTTTTGGGAAAATCTGCTAGAGATTATGGCAAAATTGCTGTATATAATGTGTGACATAGTCTACTCTGAGGACATGGTACAAGGATTGTCTCTGTTAACACATTTCGTCTGATGACTTGAATGCTTGAAGAGCTTTACAGCCATAGGATTCTCAAGAAATTCTTGAATTTCTTCCGGAATCATCTACTTTTCACGTTCCATGAATATTTGTGACATTAAGGAATATTCAGAGTGGTATTTTGGTAAAGTGTTCTAATGTTTGGCGAAGTAGCACAAATGTCGCATTCTAGATGGCGAAAGTCTTGAAAGCATCACTAGTTTATGCTCTCATCCATTTGCGTGGGACAAATTTTATTTGAATAAGCAAATACCACACAAGGGTGACATAAGATTAAAGGGCCAAAAAAAAAAAACTAACTTTACAGCTTGTAAAACAACACAGGAAGAAGAAAAGACATGCTACAAACAGTGATTTTGTTTTGGTTTTCTGCCGACACAACTGAAAAAAATATCGAAGTAACCACCAACCCCTCCTTGGATATAATGCTGCAACAAAAACTGGAATTTTGCCTCACCACCACTATGTCTCCAATTGTGTTTCATAGTTGTTAAGTCTAGATTTGTTTTATAGATTTATAATCACTGGGGTTCTCTCCCGCTGAACCGTCAGTTTTAACGTTGTTGTATCGTTAGTCACTATGATGGGACTTCCATCCAAATCTATTGATTCTTGACTTGTTTAAATCAGATTTCATTTTTTTTACCTGAAAAACGTATATATGTGATGAAGAATTCTCAGGCAAATGGTATGTGCTTGTGACAGTCTCCATTATTGGCATTTCTCCCGGTTAAAACATGTCATTAATGTAGTCAGATCTGGTCTGTACAACAGTGGATTTTCTTGGGTTTTTATGGCTGATATTCTTCTTCAGCCTGTATCAAAAATGCAGAAAATAACAAACTCTGGGTGTTTCCAAGTTTTTGCTTGGTACAAGACAAGAACATAACTTCTTCTACAAAATTGTCTACTACTGTACTTTGGATGCTTTGAGTTTGGAAACCTGATCAGACCGTCGGTGTTAAGTGGGACGAAAGTGAGGATAATGTCAAGTTATCATGTCCCTTATGCCCTAGACGACACACATGCTAAAATTGGCTGGACAAATGCTCGTGATTCTGTAAAGATGAGCCAACCCAAAAAAAACCACCCTAATGTACAAATTGTAGTCTGCAACTCGCATACATGAAGCCGGAATCACCTGTCGGTCATATGGTGGTGAATTCACCATCTTTAATGGCTTGTTCGATGAGAACGGCATTGGACAACATTAAAGAAAAGTAAATAAAATCTAAGATCTTGTTCGATCCGTTCGAATGTTTACCCTACTACTACCGTGGATAACCTGATAAGACTATTTTCAGGTATTGCAGAGTGGAGATTGTGGGATGCTATGATTGAGCGTAGTCATGTGAGCAGATCGGGTTTACTCTTGACAATGTCAGTCAGTGGAACAATCCATTTTTGGTTTTCTCTGAGGAGCCATGTATTTACATAAAGATAAAAGGACAATCTAATTAATTACAAGAGCAAACAAGCCCTGATAATTTTGAGTCTGAAAAGAAGAAAATAACAAAAAAGGAGGAAAGGGCAATAATTGGTAGGCCCAAATTAAATCATAATGTTTTACCAAAAAAAAGCTACCACATTTGGAAAAATTTATGACACACAACCTTCCCAACCGGTAACAAGTAAGTCCTTAAATTCACACTCCCACAACAGCTTCTTCCTGGTTATCCCTCCACCTCTCAGTCCTTGCACCACCCCCCTGCAGCCCCTCCCGACCCCCGTTATTCAAAATAGACAAGACAGTCCCGAACCTTAGAAAACGGTCAGTTGAATCATAGTCATCACCTGGTAAACCGAACTTCTTTTCATATTGTACACTCCTTATGGCTACTTTTAAAGAGTGATTCTCATTGAGCCAAGTTGCCTAATTAGACCTCGCATTAATTCACCAAATTCTTCCTCTATTTATCTTCTCTCCCTATAGCAGTTTCATTACTCTTCAAACCAAGAAATCTGCTCTGAAATCTCTGCAACTGAGTCCCATCCCTTTCCTAAGCAGTTCCTTCTAAATCTCAAGATTCTGCTATACAAATTCTTCTCTTTAATCATTTGTGCATTACCTATGTCTATTATAACACTAAATTCGACGTCCAGTACGAGTATATCACATAATCTTGGAAAAACTTCCTTTTCCTTGTACTTAAATGGAGGGGGAAAAACCTTCGTACATAAACCAGCAGACTCAAATCTAAGCCAAAGTTCATCCTCCACCCCATATGAACCTTTTCGCCTTGGAAAAAAGAAAGCAGAAGACAGAGAAATCGACGTTTTCACTGCTGAAAAATATTTCAACGAGGGGACAAACGATAACCCAAAAACCAAGGAATTACCAAATCAGCAGCATAAGAAAAAAGATCCCCTTCAAATATTTGATATAAAAGAAAAAACTACGATTCCAGCTCGAAGTATTCATTCTGAATCAAGTTGGGATAGTCGAAGCGCGTTATTGCATAATATTCCAAGAAATCAGCAGCCCAGCAGAAAGAGAAACAAGAAGAGCTTCCTTGCCAGCATTGGTTGCACTTGCTTGTGTAACGACAATAATCTAGTCGAAATTGATGATTATACAGGCAATAACTATCTTAACGAGAGCATCAGCAGCAGGGTGGATAATGGCAAAGAAAAACAAGAACTCGAAAATTTTGATATGGTTACTAGTAAGGAGGAGTTGAAGTGCAAAAACCTCGATGAAATACGAGTTAAGTTAAAGACAGATGATCATTTCAGCTTCTCAGTACTTAATCCCAAGACTGTAAACCCAGCAGTTGAAATGGAATTACAAGAAGTAGAAGATGATTCGATACAAGAATCTCTTGAAGTTTTTGGCTCCCCAATATTAGAGAATGGGAAGAACTCATCAATACTCGAGAAAAAATTAACCATGTTGAAATGGGATACAATTTCTCCAAGAGTGGAAGAAATTGAAGTTCTGGCGAGTTCCAACGGAGTGTACAACAACAGCGATAGTGATACGAGTTCAGACTTATTCGAGATTGAAAGTTTGTCAAAAAATGTCAATTCCTTTATTTCCAGGCAGGAATCAGATGGCAATAGCATGTCCGGCTGCTTTACCCCCACAACTTGTTATGCACCTAGTGAAGCCAGCATAGAGTGGAGTGTCATCACCGCCAGTGCCGCTGATTTATCCGCCATGTCAGATACTGAAGAACAAAGATCAACTGTCACCACCGCTGCAGCCGCCGCCACTATAGCATATCCCCAGAAGACGGTACTAAATCTGCCAAAATGGCGTCGTCCAAGCATTCTTTCAGGTTGTAAAAGTCATACAGCTGTTAGAGTTGCAGGGGATGCATTTCCAAATGCAAGAAGGCACCACCGAACAGAGTCGTTCATGCCGGTGACAAGATTTCACACCGAGAGTAAGCTGACGGGATTTGATAAACGAAACAGACAAAAGTAAATTTGATTCAAGCTCCCTCTCTAGAGTCTAGATCACATCTGTTACATATTCAATAAAACTGCATTCTGTAATGTGTTCCCAAAGCTTTTTCCATTTTTACCAAGTGATTTAACAGTTGATAGCTAATAATGAGCAGAATAAAGTAGCTTAAATTCTCACGTAAGAGTTTTTTACATCTTCATGTATCTATCTATAACACAAATACACAAAGTATCATACCACCTCAATGATACAAATGTTGTGCCGGCATCATTTTGGCTTTCTAATAATAGTTTTCGTCAAGAATTTGCACAAGAGGTTAAAATTAGAATTTCTGTCAATCGCGTATATTGGTTTATTCGGACTTAAAAAAACATCTAACGTTGGTGAACTCACATATGTTCGACTAAGCAGAAGTATCAAGCATATTCTGGCAAGCAAATTGTCCAGGTCTCAGATAGACCATGGACAGTAAATTTCGACATCTGTAATGTGGCTTTCTGAAATATGGTATTATCAATCACTTTAGAAACCAAAATGAAATTGGCAGTTGAGGAGTTAGTGCATAGTGTTTTCTAGCTCTAGTAAATCAACTTCTTCATGAAAGAAAAATAGTATGCGGTCAACATGGCTAAAGATCCTATCGACTCAAGTGAAACAAAGGGGTGCCAAGGGAAGATACGCTTACAGATCCTGCTTTAGAAGATATGGCTATGCAGGACATGCATTTGGTTATGCTCATGAAGACATAGATGAAGCTTTAGACATGCCAAATATAGGTTATGTACATACATTGGTGATTGGTGTGGTCTGAATCTAGTGTTGGAAAGTGGTAAACTGCATTAACAATTGAGCTGTGAAGGTTTTAAATGATTTTTCAACTTGGGAAAGTTATGAGACAACGGATAAAAATGGAGATGAAGCGAGAGGAGGTCCAAGGCATGTTTTCCTTGGATGGCATTATGCGAGGCCTCGAGACCACCTGAGCGGCAGGGCCAAAGTAGCCATTAGGCTATGCCTTTTCTCTAACTTGTCCATTCGTGAGTGGAGTTTGACACTCATTCTTAGAGTTTGACACTAGTTCTTGGTGTAGAATCTCTGAAAAGGCTCGTTTAATTCTTGAAGCTATTTGGCGTACAAAGGGAGAGTTCATGTAAGTCAAGAAGCCATCTCGACACCCAAAATTAGATAAAAGTATAAATCCGAAGAATCAAAAAATACATCCAATTCTCTAAAGCAAATTATGTCTTAAAAGAAGTTCCATAAGAAACAAAAGATCAACATCTCATCATGGTAAAAGAAGTCTCCGAAGAGTCCGTTCAATTCATTTCTCTTGAGTTTTTCTGTAGCGACCACCACGGGCATCGTTAGTTTACATATTGTTCAGTGGAGGTTGGGCTCCAATGTGGCATCCCTAAATATTCAAATCTAATACATCCGCATAAGAGGAACTAAAGTTGAATGCTGGTACTATTGCGGGGGAAGCAAAAACCAAAAAAAAATCCCGTTGTCCAATTCCCAATGGATAGTACATAAACTAACGAGGCATGAAATAACACCTGAGCGAAATGCTTACAGAGGAAAGTCCGTGGTCGTTACATTTATCGTATTCACTTGTGATCGTATCCAAGTATTGCAATCATCAAAATGAATATTTCGTTATCTCAGACAAGTTGATAGAAATTGTACTTCAAGATAGGATCTTAAATTGCCAACTACCCCATCCAGAGTGGAAAAATGAAGTGCAAAATTTAATGAGGTTGGTCCAGGGAGGAATTTAGAGTAAAGCCCTGTCATATTCAAGAACGAACATACATCTTACATTGGCCAAACAACTAAATATCAAAGAATTTTGATCGCTGCTAATGGATTTGGTGGTCCTCAAGACGGAAATTCCTAACACAGTTGAGAATTAATGGACTGTTGGACACCTCTGAGATGGTTAAATGACATTATACGGCCGATTAAGGCCATATCGCTTCCCTCTAATTACCAATGACGAGGATTAACAAATTCTGTCAACATCTTAAACAGAATGTCGTACGCTTGATCGTAGATCAAATGAAGCCATTAACGCCACGATCATCCCTACCAATAAGGGGACTAATTGTAATACAGAGAACAAATGAGAGCATTATCTTTAGTAATTTCAATCAGATTCAGAATAAGCAATCTTCTGTATCGAAAAAATGTCTCCCCAATGCAAAATTAAGAACAACTTACATACCAAGAACAATTCAAGATACCTCCAAGAAGGGGCTTTAACTTTTCACTATATGTCTTGAACACTTCTATGACAACCGGAGCTACTTACACAACCATGAATCACGTATGTATGTAGACATATAGGTATATACACAAATCACAAAAGTAATCAAGCACTAAACCAAAAAACTATAGTTGGTGTGCTTTGTGCTGCAGAAAGTGCGCGCTTTTCTTGTCAGTTTTCCTTGCATTCTTTAGCGGGGCGTGCTTCAAAACCACCGCCAGTTCTTTTCTCAAGGGAATACGGCATGTAAGTACCAAGAATCCTATCCCAAGTCACAAAGAATGGCTGGGAAAAGTTATATTTGGTGCCGTAGAGCTGGTGGTGAATATCATGATATGCAGAATTATTTCCGAAGAAGATATGGAAAAGGTTTCCAGGTAGCCAGAGCCCACAATGATCGTCAACTGTTTTGATGGTGGCAAAGGAGAAAAAGAATATGGAAGCACGGGGAGACATGCCTGATAGTAGGAAAGCTAAAGCACCACCAACCGTGTCGAGAATCAGCCCTTCCAAGGGATGGTTGTACAAAGCTCCAAAAGCATATGGCACGACGAGACGGTGATGTTGAGAATGTACATGTCGGTACAAGAACTTGTTGTGATGCATGTATCGGTGCATAAAATATTGCCAAGTATCTAATACCACCATTGCAACAAAAAGTTGTCTAGCAAGAACAATGAGGGAAGCTTGTTGACCTTGTGCAGCTTCGTTATCACTTCCTGTAACCTACATGACAAATATAGTTCATTTACAACCTAAGAAAAGCAAGTGTTCTGCCCATGCACGCTCTCAAGTTTCATAAAACAGTTTCAGCAAGTCTTAAGGAACAACCCATTCAGTCCACCAGATACAAAATCAGACTTCCGATCATTTCTTTTAATAATTAATCAGAATACTTCCAATCATAGAAATATCAAAATAACCTTGAACGCTAACTAGAGCATCTAAATAATAAACCAAAACATTTCCTAAATAAACGACAATAGCAGGAACCTAAAATTTCCATCTTGATGCCATTGAGTTTGTCACAAGAAGCATCAGGGTGATTTTGCGAGTACAAATCCCATGAATGGTATTACATGTAATTTCTTGATTCACTTCGATAAATGTCTTTACTTTCTGATTTCTTTTTACAAAATTAAGATATTTTAAATAGACAAATGAGGCAGGATAAATTACAGGAAGGAAACCACACTAACAACATTGTCCCTTTAAATAGAATGATTATAAGACTGTCAAATTAATCATCAAATGAAAAGAAAAACAAAACACATATTATCGTCATGTTTTGACTAAAAATATGTATAATTGCTTCAAGCTTGACCTATTCAAAACTTGTCCACCTCAAAGGCTAAAGCAGAAACACCTCTGTTTATTCGTCATGTTTTTTTCCTTCATGGGAAATTTTAAACCTACCCACATTTCAACAATTTAACGATAAATGCATCTCTGCAGTTCAGTATACTGCAGTCCCATATATACAAAGTTAACAATAGTGTTGTCATTCCTCTGTTTTCCAATTCTTGCAGAATAAATATTTACCGATATGAAGACAAGAATCGAAATCTTAATTTGAAAGTTAAAGGATACCCTTTATGGCAGAAATATAAACAATTTACAATTTTATTCATGAGAAAAACTTAATAATAGGGCTACACCACAATATTAATTTCATTATGCACATATCGAATTCGGAGCAGTTTTGTTATTAGGATGAAGCAGCAGATAAGGGAGGAGACTGTATGCAATTATTTCAAAATCATTGTGAACACTAACAATGCCCACAAGCAACTCAAAAATTCTAATTATTTAATCAAACCTACTCTCTTGACAGTAGAATGAATATCCAAAACACGACGCACATTTCCACAGATTTAGTTTTTCGAAAAAGAAAATACTATATTCCAAAAAACTTAATGATATCAATGCTTCTATAACTATGTGGAATTGTCATGCCCTAGCATAATCGTCTAGCTCGTTTACCCTCTACCTGAATCCCTTTACTAAACTCAAATGTAATTAGTTATTTTTTTAAACAATTAATAACGGATGAAGTTTATAGTTAATTCCTAAAGATATTCTATATAGAATATGTATGCATAGTAGTAATAGGCGGAACTTGGAATCATGCCAGCTTGTTCTTCCAATCAAGAATGAAACAAGAAGTTTCAAGAGCTTTTCCCCTGTTCATAAGCTCATTTATTTATGTGCAATCTAGAGTCTTCTAAATTAAACATTCACAACCCAAATCTCTCCATCTACATCAAGGAATTATCTCAGCCTACTAGATCGCCATGAAAGATTAACTACAAGAGAGAATTCGAGTAAACTTCACCTGCCAACCACGAATCGTGAAAATGTGGGGTAGCAAGTACTTGAGGACTTGGATCCCCACCCCATACAGAGACATCACCCAGATATAAGTTTAAGTTATATCTAGGTTATCTAATAATCGTAACTTCCCAAAAGAATTAAAAGACATCAATGATATATATTGTATCATTGATAAAAGAAAAGTTCATAGGGCACTCTGCCCTTCACTGATGTGCATCGTTGGCTGAATCCTATTTTACTAATACGGAGAGAGAAAAAGGGTGCAGTAATAAAAACATGCAACCAAATATGGCAACATCTTTGTTCTCTATCGGTCACCTAAGAGTGGTAGGATTAGATGTGTCTCAAGATCCTGACAGCAACCTACTTTTCAGCAAAATGTCCCTATATTTTACACAGAACGTCAAACAGAATAGATTGTGTCGGAAAACTGTATGTTGACCACCGAATTATCTTCTTCTGGTATCCAAGAAACAAGAAACACACCCAACCAAAGAGCAGAACAGTTTTAATATTTTTGGTTTTAAAGCAGCCAAAAGATTTGTGATGGACAATTATTCACAAGAATCACATGATAAAATGTAATCAAAACTTTAAATTTTTTCAAAAGTAAAAGATTCCCACCAAAATATAAATTTGTACTCATAAATTTGCCAACAATAACTCTAAAACATAAAACATAACCATAATCATCATAACAGATAATAAATACATAAACATACATAAAAATAAACTGAAAAGGGAGAAAAAGCTATCAACGTTATAAATACATACACAAACACATGAACGTTATAAATAATACACAAACACACGAAATCATACCCTCGTGCTCCATACCATAAATTTTTTTATTATTTTATTTAACATACATATAAATATATGAATGTAGCATATACACAAGAATACGATTCATCACCTACCCAATTATGCATTATTGACCATGTTATTATTCAGAAGACATTTATAGGCCAGTCCTACTTTCTGATTGCGATGCATAGCCTACAATTATAGCAACAAATTCCTATTTATGCTACAAGGTGCAATAAATTAGGGCAAAACGTGAACAGAAAAGAAACTAATGCAAGATCATAATACCATAAAAGGAAAAAATAAAAATAAAATAAAAAGACTCACTGCAAAGAGAAGGCTCGCAACAATGGCCTGAACAGCCTGCTGGAGAAGAACCCCTTTGACAACGTCCTTTTTGGGTATCAAATTCTTCTCATCTTCATCTTTCCTAGTATGCAGCCTGTAATTATCCAATGATCCAAGCAACACATATATCCCAGAATATATCCAGTACACCGCTATTGGCGCAAATGTTCCCAATAATTCATCAGATAATTGAATACCCCCTTTCATTATCTCCATACTCAAATACACCTAGAAAGAAAACTCCTCCTGCAAAAGAAAACTTGCCCTTTTACAAGAAAGAGCAAAGATCTAGGGTTTGTGACGGATTGGATATTGAAAAGGCCAAGAAAACACAAACCCTAGATAAAAGTTTGTTGAAATTTGAAAATTTCTAGTGCTTTATTTTGGATTCAAGTTTCTTGGAAATGGTTTTGTGGGTTCGAGTGATGACGAGATACTATTGTTTTGTGGAAAAACATTGGTCCAAATGTTGTTCGGAGAGTTCGTGGAAACCGATATTTCAGCACACAATTGCTGAAATTGGATGAATACCGTGTGATTGTTGTTTTTGACTTGGAAACAAGAAAACAATGGGAGGGGCTTAATTTGAGAAATTCTCTAGAAGAAGTCGTAATAATGTAAGTAAGATTATTTGATTTTACTCCAAAAAACAATTAAATTCATTAGGTTTAAGAAATAGTATTAGTTACCTAGTACATTATAGAAAAATAGCTTAGACGAATTTATCGAGTCGAAGTTACAATATGATTATGGGTTAATTATTTTTATTGATCACTACATTTTTTTGATACTAGTACTTGATTAGTAACGTTAAAAGTATTTTTCTATTATCACAACCTTTAAACGTGATAGTCGCCTCATTCCTATAAATTTTGTTGAAGGAGCTGCAAAAATGGTCTCCGAAACTTCAATATGACAGGCCAACATCGAAGACTTCGTCTTTCGAATGGAATTGCCCGAGCTAGATGACAAATTATGTTGTCAAATGGTAATTGAACTTTTTGTTGTTTCTCTCCATTGCAAGTGAACTTCAAAACATTTTGTCAATGGTCAATAAAATTTTTCTTGTGATTCTCCACTGTTATTGGGAAACTTCATGCTTCCATTAAGTTGAATTTATAACATTCTAATAACTTTGAAAATAAGTCTCCGCAACTACTTTCGGTTGACATAATTTTATTAAGCAGGGATTATACAAGATGTTGAAGTTATAATATAATATTCTTTGGCATGTACGAATTGCAAAAAGTCTCGTTGAATCGATCACGCCTAGGCCATATCTTTCCCTACACTATCCAAATTGTAGTGATGACTTTTGAACAATTTTGAAGTGTTTAGAGCTTTCATGGAAGAAGAATGGACCTAGCCATAACCCATTTATATACAAGTTACGTCCATCATGAAAACCTGATGCTACTACATCCTTTCATCTCACCAAGACGTAGGTTTAAACCAACAAAGTGCACTAAGGCCGGCCAGCACAAGAAAATGATGAATGCGTATCACATCAGAAAGTTGAATGACAATGGAGAAACACTTTGAAATTCAATGATCGAAACCTAACACAAGAAAAGTTCATAGACCAATGATATAACTAACCTATGACCATAGGATGTAGTTACTTCTAGATCTACTCTTAAATCCATGTAATGGATATTTCAAATGACGGTGGTGAGATTACCATAATAAATTTAACCTACCTTACTCAACAATGAACACCAGTTAAACAATCCCTCAAAATTCAACAATGGAGCATGTTTGGGTTGTTTTAATTCTTCAATTTGCTCACTCCATCTCGATGCATTACTACCCGCTGAAGTCAATCCTTTTCGGGGTTTTCAACGAACCTATATAAAAGCAAGGTGGAAACATTACATATATAAGGTGGTTGACACTAGAACAAAAAGAGTCATTCGCAACATTAAAACGGCAACATTTGTTGATAAATGTTGCTAAAAGAGTCTTTTGGCAATATTTTAGTAAGTGAATGTTGTCATTGATTAGTATAAATGAGTTTTGGCAACATTTTTCTAATGTTGCAATAGACCCCTTTGACAACGTTTGTCGAGTGCTGCGAAAAGTGAGACTTTTAACAACGTTTGTGAAATGTTGCGAAAAGTCTCACTTTACGCAACGTTTAGAAAACGTTGCGAAAGAGGGTCTTTGTCAACGTTTGTCGAATGTTGCGAAAAGTCTCACTTTTCGCAACATTTGTCAAACGTTGCGAAAAGCCTCGCTTTTCGCAACACTCGACAAACATTGCCAAATGTCGCACTTTTCGCGAGACTTTTGGCAACGTTTGCCAAACGTTGCCAAATGCCCTCTTTAACAACGTCTGTTGAGTGTTGTTAAAAGTCACACTTTTCCATTTCAATTCCAACCCAACACCCTACAAAATACCCAATTCATAACCCCCTAACCCGACCCACTTGGATTAAGACAACAACAAGAAAGTTGCTAATTGGACATTACCCAAAACAACAAGAAAGATGCTAAATGGACATCACCCAAAACCCAATCCCTCATCTCTCTCTCGTGATCTCTCTTTCCTTTATCTCCATTAATCCCTCGTCTATAATCTCTCTCGAACTAGCTGAAATCCTCAAATCGCCAACCCTTCATCTGCTCCGCCTCCTCCTTGCAACCTTGCCTGCTCTGCCTCCTGCCTCCCCTCTCCAGCCCTGAGCCCTCCACTGTTCGCAATGGCAGTTCGCAGCCAGCACCCGGCAGTGTACGGCGGCACCTCAACTCTGCCCTCTCAAGTCGCACTCGCAGAAGCCAAAAAAGCGACAAAACCGCAGAAGACAGAAGGTAGAAGATTTTGGGAGTTCTCTTTTCTTTTTTCTCCCTTGATTTTTTTGTTGGTTGAGTTTATGAGATTTGGCTTTTTGTGCGCAGCCTCCGGCCTCTCTGCCTCTGCATCGAGTCAGGGATTGCACGGGTGTTCTCTTCTCTCCGTCCGGATCATCAGCCATCAGCCCATCAGGTATTTTCTGATTTAATTTAGCAATTGGATTTTTGGTGAATCTGTCATAGTTTGCTTGATAATATTTGGGGAAAAAATGAACTTGAGATAATAACGTTTTTGTTCTTGTTTTTAATACTACAATCTGTCGTTGTGTGTTTTGTGCAGTAGAACGTTTTTGTTCTTTTTTAATATTGTCGTATTATTGTTTTATATTTTGATTATCATTATATCCATGACAAAAATTCAGACGTTCGACATCGATAAATTGTGCCCCCCCCCCCCCCCACAACAAATCTTGACTCATATAAAATAGTATATATAACCTAAAAAGAGTTTCACGACTAAAACGAAACAACCTAGCTCTCCACGAAAGAGTGCTACAATAACTGTTCTCTGATTTTTAGTGTTGTTTATGTCAATGGAGTCCAGACTAACCCTAAAATGAATCCAGGACCATTTGGGCCGAAAGCCAAATCTTTACCAGTCTCTCAGCCCAATCACAAACAATTTCCTCTATCATACGTCTCTCATTTAAGCTCCCAATTCAACATTGTTTAAAATCATCAAAATTATATTAATACAATTTAGCTCTTACCCAAAAATCGCCGCCAACAATCTTCAATTTACTCTAGGAAAAAATTCTAGTTCATTTATTTTTTTGAGTTTCAAGCATTTAGAGAGAACTCTCTAAATCAGTTTATATCATCTTGGTATTAAACCTTGTGACAATCCTGTCATAATCGAGCTAACAGTCTTCAATTTACTTATCATTTTTGGACTCTTTATAGCATTTACTTATCTTTTTATCTAATATATCTTCGTGTTGTTCAATATTGTATAGTATCTTTACATACAATGGACAAAGAGTGGCTACACTTATCAAGGTTATCATCTAAAATTAAATATCGAAGATTTGGATATCAATTGAACAAAATTTAACGTATAATGATCATAAAATTTAACTTGTAGATTTTCAGAACAATATAGAGATGGAGCCTAGAAGTTTGTTAAACGAGCTCATGAAAGTTGCAATTCAGAAATGATAGTATGCCCTTGTGTTAGGTGTAGGAATCTAATGCATCGCCATTATGACACAGTCTATGAACATTTGATTATTAAGGGCATGGATCCTACATACAATGTCTGGATATTTCATGGAGAACAAACAAGTGAAGCAAAATTGCTCGATGTAGAAATACTCGGGTCACATAGGATGTTTAAGGATTTCTATGCACAACATGATGTGGATCCTGAAAACCCTCCTGATGGAAGAGCGAAATAGATTGAAAGTTTAGTTGATGATGTTGAAATGTCTTTATATCCTGGTTGTAGGGCTTTCATGAAGATGTCAACTTCAGTTGCTATGTTTAAGCTGAAAACTTCACATGGTATCTCTGACAGTGGTTTTGATGAACTCATGAAAATACAATTTCAAAACTAGTATTATTTTCTCAAAAATCATGTCATAATTAAATTTTATTAATTAAATATATTAATGTCATAATATTATATAGTTTATTGTCACAATTATGTACTAATCACAATCACGGAACTCAATCACAAACTTATTTATCGACCACAAATTATTAAATTAATTGGTCATGAATTATTTTTCAATCACAAATTATAAAATTAATAGGTCACATATTATTTTTCAATCATAAATCACAAATTTTATATGTTACAACTTATTTCACGATCATAAATTATCAAATTTATTATTCACAATTTAACAAATTGTCAATCACGATTACAAATTTAACCGTAATATTACATTTTATTAGGTGTCGGATTTTTAGGGAATAAATTAGGAAATTCTAGAAATTACTATTTCAGATGTTAGAAGATTATGTTTCCTGTTTTCTAGCCTAGAGATTGCTTATTTGATTTGTGATTTGATTTTGTGGCCTTCCTTTACTATTTATTTTGTAATCGTCTCTCTTGAATTAGAACAAGAATGATTATTCTTCTTCTCAAAAAATCCTACATGGTATCAGAGCATCATGCTCTTTTTCTATTTCCTTCTTTTGTTTGATGATGTCATATAAGTCAGCGATGACCGACGCCCAAAGAAATCCTACCGACTCTTCTGGTACTTCTGAAACCATTTAGACCAATCCCACTATTCTTTCCAATCCCACAATTCCTCCCACATATGCATATGCTGATTACTATCCCCAGAATTCAGCCCCTTATCTCATGGCTACAAAACTCGATGGGCACAATTATCTCAATTGGGCTTAGTCCGTAAAATTGGCGATTGATAGCAGAGGCAAAATTGGGCATTTGACTGGCGAAATATCGATACCTACTGTTGGTGACCCTAATAAAAAATGACAGTTCAAAAATTCTCTTGTTATTGCTTGTGACACGACCCGTCTCAAGCCACCCTAATGGACCTGACACGTGTCGTGCGCCGATGGTAGATACCAGCTAAATGTCGGACCCACCACCAAGGCAACTATGACCTGTTCTAACTGTGACCAATTTTTATAAAAATTTTGACAGAGTTTCCCCTGTAATATGGACTAAACCACCTGAAACCACAATCAATATACTCAAAGCAATACACACAGATCAAAATAGGGCACGCCAGCCCCTCACATCTCAAACTATTTACAATACGATACTTGAAGGTCGACATTTACAAATACTTTGCAAACATATATCTCAAATGTACTCGAAATACTCAATATGAAATGAGCCCATGACATGGATACATCAATTACAACTTTAACTTCATGACAACAAATACATGTACCCTCAAAAGAAGTATGTACTGAGTAAATTTGACAAAATTAGTTATACGTAAATAGACAAAATGTGGCTCTACACGGTGGATCACTAGGCTCTGATGTTGCTCAACTCAACTACTATCTGATAAGAAAAGAGTTAACAAAATATGTGAGATTTAACTCAGTGAGTGGATAGTAAGTAAATAAGAATATTTTTCTTCCATTTATACACATTTCCTGAAAATTCTTACTCTTTTGAAACATTGAGAAAGTCGAAAATCTTTAAAAAATCTTAAAAAAAACTGAAACATGATAGCATCATACAATTTTTCATTCTTACTTTCAAATAAATAACTGTAAAGCATAATGAATAAAGTTAATCTCATATATACGAAAATATCTAAAACATTTTTGTTGTTCAATGCTATAAGTTGACAACGTTATACTGAAAACTGAATATTCTGGATTCTATGATCATCAATCCAATAAACTGTAGAAATATTGAATTATCACACCAAAAAGGTACCCCGAATATCTTTACTCATGTATCGATGAACACCGATATACATGGCAAAGCAATTCTATTCTGAATTTCTGTAATTCTTAAATTCTGAAATTCTGTAATTCTGATCATATGCGCGCAGAGCTATAATCTGGTCATACACTATGGAAACACATTCACAATAGTGCAGAGCGGGTAAAATCACCATAACTGATCATACACTGTGGAAACACATTCACATCAGTGCAGATTGGGTAAAATAACCATCTGATGTCATATACTGTGGAAACACATTCACATCAGTGCAGACTGGGGTAAAATCACCTGGGTACTTTCTGGTGATTTTAAAATATCTCTAAATATACTAGAGTATGTAATATGAATAAATCATGCTAGAGCATTGATTTCAATGAACTGAATTTAACTTTAAAAGAACTGGCTATAAAATTCATTTAATTCTGAAAATCATGTTGTCAAATCAAATATATCAAATAATTAACTTTCTCATATGATATAAATTCAATAAATATTTATTTCAGGAAAATAAACTTCCACTCACTCAAAACAAGCTACCGTCTTAGAAGGTCGGTAGGCTTTTTCAATTTTCTCGTCACCACCTGAAATATCATACAAGATATCTAATACCATTATGATCAAATCAAGAAACCTTTAATATGAAATGCTATAGTGCTTCAACTAAGTTTCTCGATACTTGAATAAATGTCTCAAATTATTCATTTAATCAAGTGGGACCAATTACTTTTTCTAATCCATTTATTAATAACCACTACACCAACATAACCTCCAATCCAAGAATAAAGACAATTGTTCACTACAATCTAGTGAAACTAGTAACCAACACAACAACCAATTTAACATGCATATAGTTCCATAATCTCATGTTTTCTAGTAAGCATCTCATCAATACAATACTTCCCACTAACAAAACTTATACAAACATTAACTAAAAATCTAGGGTTTGCCCAAAAATTTCATTTCTTACCTTAATATCAATGGAGACTAAAACCCCGTAATCTCAAGTTCCAATAGTACTAATATCTCATAAATCTGAAAATTTAACCACAATTTAAACCTTAGAAATTTAACATAATATACCTCTATTCCTAAAAATATAACGAGGAAACAATAAAAATTCGAGTTCAAAATACCCACTTTACCTTCTTCTCCTTTTCCTTCTCTTTTTTCTTCCTTATTTCCCCTTTCTTCCTCTCTATTTTCCCCGATTCACCTCTCTGTCTTGGTCTCTCACTCTCTGCGTGCAGTGTGGGTGTGTATAGTGGGAAGTGAGACAATGACTTGGGGAAAAGTCTAGATAAATGGTCAATTGCAAAGGAAGTCCCTCAACTCTCCAATGCCAAATAAGTAAATCCACAACTTCTAATGTAATCCATCTTAAAACCTTTTCTTTTCCTACTTTAAAAATAAGTCTCAAGCAATTAACTTATTTTCATTTAACTCCATATTTGACTTTGACTTAGACAATTCAACCCTTGACTTTGACTTATAAAAATTGGGTTATTACAGCTTGGCTCATCAATTCAATGGAACCCGCCATTGGAAAACCTTGCCTATTTCTTCCCAGTGCTAAAGATGTCTGGGAGGCTGTTCGAGATCTTTATTCGAACCTAGGGAATTCTTCTCAAAGTTTTGAGAACTCGACTTTGGAAATCCTAGCAAAATGATCGCAATGTTACTGCCTATTACAACGAATTGGTAATGTTATGGCATGAACTTGATCAGTGTTATGATGATGTTTGGGAGAATTTGAACGACTCCACTCGCCACATGAAGAGAGAGGAAAATGACAGGGTTTACATGTTTTTAGCCGGCCTTAATCGGAATTCGGACGAGGTCCGGGGTCGCATTCTTGGCAGGAAGCCATTGCCCTCTATTCATGAAGTTTTTTTGACGTTAGACGTGAAGAGTTATGGAGAAAAATCATGCTACACAACACAGAATCTGGTTTCAACTTGGAATCTGAAAACCCTACCCTTGTGTCAAGGGTGTTGATTCTAACAATGATGGGCGTAAGAAACTGTGGTGCGAGCATTGCAAAAAATCGTGGCATACAAAGGAGACGTACTGGAAGCTTCATGGTAAACCATCAAATTGGAAACCAAAATCCAAACGTGACGGTCGTACCTACCAAGCTACTGCCTTTTACCAACTCGGATGCGGTCCCTTTTTCCAAGGAGCAATTAGAGCACATGTATAAATTGTTTCAATCTCCAAAACTGTCCTTAACTCCATCTTGTTCTTTGGTATAAAAGGGCAACTCTCTTGCTACTGCATTTTTAGGTGTTATTCCTAACTTTGTTCTTTCTTGGATAATTGATTCCGGTGCAACTGATCATATGATTGGTTGCTCCAAATTGTTCTCATCCTATAGTCTATGTGCAAGCAATAACAAGGTCAAAATTGCTGATGGTTCACTCTCGGTGATTGCCGGGATAGGAACTATCAAACTCACTTCGTTGTTAACCTTCCATGAAGTGCTCCACGTTCCCATTTGTCATGCAATTTGCTGTCCATCAGTAAAATTACCTATGATCATCAGTGTCAAGCTAATTTCTACTCTTCTTATTGTGAATTTCAGGAATTGACCACGAGGAGGATGATTGGCAGTGCTAAGGAAAAAGATGGACTCTATTATTTTGACGACGGACCTAACTCGAGTAGACAATGTCAAAGTACTTGCTTAAATTCTGTTTCTGGTTCCAAAAATAATGATATTATATTATGGAATTATAGGTTATGCCATCCTTGCTTTTAGTATTTAAAATATGTGTTTCCCAATTTATTTTAGAATAAAAGTCCATCATATTTTCAATTTGAAATTTGTCAATTTGCTAAATATCATCGTGCATCTTTTTCCATCCAACCTTACAAAACCAACTACACCATTTACAGTGATTCATAGTGATATCTAGGGCCCATGTAGAATATCTACGTATTTTGGAAAAAAATGGTTTGTGACCTTTATTGATGATCACTCAAGATTAAGTTGGGTTTATTTGATGAAAGAAAAATCTGAAGTGGAAATAATTTTAATTTTTTTTTACAACATGGTACAAACATAATTTCAAAAAAATATTCAAATATTGTAGAGTGATAATGGTTGAGAATATTTCAAAAATGTGCTAAGCCAATTTTTTCGTGAAAAAGGAATTGTTCATCAAAACTCTCGTGTCGACACTCCGCAACAAAATGGTGTGGCTGAAAGAAAAACAAACACTCATTGAAAATAGCTCGGGCATTGCTGTTTACCAATAAGGTACCTAAATATCTTTGGGGTGAAACCGTTCTTGCTACTACATATCTCATAAATAGAATACCTAAAAATGTTTTAAGCTTTGAAACACCTTTGGATGTTTTTCATAAGTTTTATTCAACAACTCGGCTTTCTTCTTCTTTACCACTAAAGATATTTGGTTGTACCGCTTTTATTCATATTCATAGTCATAATTGAGGAAAACTTGAGCCCCGAGCCACAAAATGTGTGTTTGTTGGTTATGCTCCCACTCAAAAGGGGTATAAATGTTTTGAACCCATTTCCCAAAAATTGTTTATTACCATGGATGTTGTTCTTTTTTTGAATTACACCCCTATTTCACCCCTCATTGTCAGGGGGGAACCAAAACAAAGATTCGGCAATTTTTCATGATCTTTTCCAAATTGAAGACTTGCAAAATGATCATTCTCCAACTTTGATTATTCAACATGAAAACCCAAGCTTTATTATACCAGGTGAAAGTGAGTCAAGTTTTTTAGATACTGAACAGGCAGGTCCTCCTATAGTGCCATCTCATGATGTTCCTATAATGACTAACAAAAGAGAAACAGGAAAAAAACAACAGCGTTGATACCACTTGACATTGTCTACTCGTGACAGAGGACAACTCAAAAGAAAGTGTCCTCCAATCCTTTGCACTGCCCAGAATCCGTAAACCCTCCAGGTAATGTCCTCATCGAGCCTTTACCTCATGTTCAACCCATTCATCTTCTAATCCCAATTTCTCTAGTTTTGAACCCGAATCTGGTTCGAATCCTGAGGTCGATGATTCTGAACTTCCCATTGCTGTCTGGAAGGGTGTGAAGTCTTGCACCTAACATCTGTTGTCCAATTATGTGTCATATGAAAATCTCTCACCTATTTTTCATGCTTTTACCTCACAATTGTCTTGTATGGAGATTCCTAATACTGTGCAGGATGCTCTGAAAGTTCCTAAGTGGAAGGAGGTTGTCTTCGAGGAGATGAAAGCTCTTGAAAAAAATCGTATGTTGGAGTTAGTTGGTCTACCAAGAGGAAGGACAACTGTAGGATGCAAATGAGTGTTTACCGTCAAGTTTTGAGCTTTTGTAAGTAAGTTGGGTATGATAGATATCTATGCTCCAACTTGAAAGGGGGGGTGTCGTATTTCTAGGGAAAAATTAGGAAATTTTAGAAATTACTATTTTAGATGTTAGAAGATTATGTTTCTTGTTTTCTAGCCTAGAGATTTGCTGATTTGGTGGCCTTCCTTTACTATTTTATTTTGTAATCATCTCTCTTGAATTAGAACAAGAATGATTATTCTTCTTCTAAAAAAAAAACCTACAACATATTATTTATTGGTCACTAATTATTTATTTTATCGATCACATATTATTTATTGGCCACAAATTAAACAATTTATTGATCGGGACTTATTTTCGTCCATAAAACACAAACTTTATTAGTCACGTCTTATTTCATGGTCACAAATTTTAAAATTAATTTTTCATAGTATAACAAATCGTTAGTCACGAATACAAATTTAATTGCAATATCACATATTATTTATTGGTAACAAGTTATCTATTTTATTGGTCACAAAGTAACCAATTTATTGATCACAATCACCCAAATTATTAGTCATAAACACTCTTTATCCCACCCAAACCCCAACACCAATAGAACGTCGAGCGATTGAGCCACCACCTTACCATCACCATTTGCAAAACACCATCAACAACCAATAGAAATCACCCCAAAACATTGGTTAAGAAGTAGATCAAAATAAAAAGAAATCACCCCCAAAAGTCGCGGCGAGTGTCATTGCCACGACAATATGAACACCGTACAATGACATTATGATCGGCGCTGCAGCGACCTTCGCTGCTCGTCGCATAGTGGAACAATTGTTGTTGCACTGGTGCTAATAGCAACGCTCGTCACTGTGAGTGCCAATGCCAGTGACGAAGAGAGAAGAGATAGAGAAAGAGTAAAGTAGAGAGAATGGAGAGGATAGAGAGAGAGGAGGAAGAAAATGAATTACGGTTTGAAGTGAAATGGGGTGATGGTAGATTAATTTAATTTCATAATTAATCTCATAATATTAAAAAAATTTGAATTATCATCTGATTTTCGTACAAAAAACTTTTCAACCTTATTTTGAAATTAGAAGTTAAAAAACATGGGGTGTAATTTCCACTTATAAAAACTAACTCAACCCGAAAGTCAATCTTGCCAACTCTAGACATGTCTCATTTAAGCAACTAAATACAAACTCGGCAAAACTTACATCTTGACAATAGTTTAGTCCCTTGTTTGGTCCCCATTAAAATTTTAATACATTTTTCTCTCTTTTTTTCAACCCTACATTTTTTAGTAAAATAATATTACACATAAATAAATAAAATATTTTTACTTTTTAACCACATATTCTCCCAAAATACTATTCTAAAATACATTATTCCAAAAATCTCATGATAATGGGCCAAACAAGGGCCTAATCATCTTCAAACTAATGCTTCAACATTGGCAAACTATTTTGAACTAAAATAGGAACAAGGTGAAAAAGTGCCATCTTAAAAATCAACCATTACAAAAGATTTTTACCATTTTAAAAACATTACTCATTCTGGTTGTGCAAGAAGGTATAGTCAAAACACTCAAAATTATATCTACCAATGGATAACTTAACAAGCAGTACTTTGATGTCTTTCTATTATTCAACTACAATTTTAAGAATTTTTTTTTTTATCTGATATCTGAATTCATTTTTTCAGTTACACCAAAACACCAAACTTTCAGCACTATGTTGCCACTTTGGTTCATTCCGAGAAATGACTTCTGAATTTTGCCTCTCATGTATGGCTCGCACAACAGTCTTCAGGCAGTCGAGTCTGGCCTTTTTGTTTGCTTGATGATTTCAAATCTAATATTAACAATATAAACGAAACGAAGTAGCTCCTCAATCTTTAATTGTATTCGATATGTTATGTGGAAGACAATCCTTCTATCCAGAGATGGAGCTGGGTGGGGGGGGGGGGGGGGGCCGGGCCGCGGTACATTATTTCTAGTTAATTTGTAATGTATTTTTCAGTTTGCGCCCCCCCCCCCCCCCCCCCAAAGATTTTGACTCGCCCCAAAATTTTGAAATTTTTTATTTTTTTTCCGTTAATAAATATTGAGTAAATAACTTACATTTTAAAATTCAACCATACAAAAATCTTAGATCTAAACAAAAAATCCAATAGTTACTTAAATAAATCAATAACCCAAATCCAATCCAAAAACCTAAGTTCCCAATTCTCATGTCCACCTAATTAAAACTCAATTCCCAACATGGTTTATGCATAATGCATGTTTACTTGTTCTTGAATATTTGAATTTAAGAATTAAGTAGAGTAGTTGCTGTTAGTTTGTGTAATTGTGTTAGTTATTGAATATTTGAATTTAAGAATTAAGTAGTAGAATAGTCAGTAGTGATTGAATCGAATATTGAATTTCAGTACTATTTTGATACTCAAAATCGTAGTTTTCAATTCTCTTAGTTAAAAAAAAATTTCGGGGGCAGAACCCCCGGGAGGGGGCCCACCCCCATATTTCGTCCCCCCAAGATTTAAAAACTGGCTACGTCCCTGCTTCTATCCTATGGAAAGGACCGTTCTAAATTTCCAATACACGTAAAAACAAGTCCCTTTACATTGGCATTACAAGTCTCCGTTCTATTTTTGTTTAAAATTTGCTAAGCTATAACAGTAAATAAAATCTGGAGAAAAGTGATTCAGGTATCAACAGCCTTCATGCATTGGGACCGATAACTCAAAAAGACCAAGCATTGAGATAGCTAGTAGCTACTCATCTAGTCTGACACTAGTGTTAATGCTTCGCCCGTGACGTTCTCTTGAATCAACTGTTAATCAAAGGAACAAATTATTACAGTAAAAAGAGTATCACAATGCAGTTTACTGAAACCTACAGACGGTATGGAAAAGAATAGGGGATGATGAGGATACCAATGAGCCAACTTGCTCGTATGCTTCCATTACTTGGGGATTTTCCTCATCTTCATACCCTACTTGCAGTATTCGAGGTCCGTTAACAAACCAGAAAGCTCCTACCAGCCTCCTGCAAGAACCTTGCAACAATAAGACTTGACTTGCATTGGGTTTTACGCAAACCTTGAAAGGCAATACAGCAGAGAACATTTGGTTAAAGTTGTTGGTCAAAAAGGGGAAGAGTTATGCAGGGACTTGCTTCTTTGAATACACTGAATAGAATTAAGCAAAACCATATCACTCAACCTAGTATTTTGCATGAATGTGTGTCAAAAATGGGCTTAATTTAGGAGTGTCAAAATGAATTGGATAATTTTATCTCGTTGATAGTAGGTAAAATCGAATCGAAATTAGTCCAACTCATTTTGGATCGGTTCATAAGTTGGCCCACCATAATGATAAGTCATGCATTGAACTCTTTTTCAATCGCAACACATGCGTTATCTTTTAACACATGTGTCGCCCCAGCCAAACTCCCCACCTGATACTGTCTTCCGCCCGGATCGACCCACATAAGATCCTCTCTTTCTAAATTCTAATATGATTTTAAGTTTTTTTTTATAAAAATTAATTTTTGGCTAAAAATCCTTTTCACATTTTTCTCACAATTTTTTCTGACACAATATTACTTTTTTTATTTGTTTTGTTTCAATTATAACTTAATTTAAATCACATCAAATTTCTAAAAAAGAAAATGATGGATTGGACTAAACTAACTCGTAATATGGTGAGTCTATGGACCAGTCCGGTCTTCAAATTTGAATGACGATTCGAATCTAGTTCAAACTATGTTTTTAAGTGAATCAATTTAAACATACAATAAATTTGGATGGAGCCTGGTTGTAGTGTAGTCGAGCTACTTCAACTTGAGACATTGTTGTTTTCTTAAGATAAGCTGTAATAATTTTTTATAGGAATTCTTTTTTTCTTTTTTTTTTAAATGATTGAGTATATAAAAATCGTTGGGGAATTTGGCCATTTAGCCTAACTTGACAATGATATTGGTGAAATAGCCTTTGACCATTAATAAAAAATAATATAGAAATAAATAAAAATGTTTTAATTGACAAAATGACAAAATTATCCTTCAATTATTAACTCAATTCCCTCATTTCATACCATCATTTTTTCTCTAACTTCATTGTAAAACCCTATTCTCCATTTTTGAGATTAAAGTCTTTTTTCTTCCTCTTTTCATCATCTTCAACCCACTAAAAACTTTAAAGATTCGAAATTTGTACGTCAACGTTTTCTTCAATGACAAAATTATTGGCTTTGACATTAGTATTGAGGGAAATCAAGAAAATGGGTCCTGAAATCAATTGTAAATGGCTCCGGCGCACTCTTCTTCTGTCGGAAAACATGCCTCCGGCGACACCCATGGTTGTGCACCACCACCAGTGGATAGCACTCACCCAGATGACGAACACTATGACTTAACATCGATCAATAATGCATCAATTCGATCTACTGTTGCTCAAAAAGGTCTATTGTCACTATGTAAAACGACATTACAGTCGTTATCGGTAACGTAAAACGACACTACAGTCGTTATCTGTTGTAATTTGATTTTTTTTCAACGAAATGACCTCTAATAATGCACTTACTAACATGTATAACACAAAAAGATTGATAGGCCACAAAGAACGATTGAAATGACATAACTTTATATTATCGAGATAACAGAAGTACAAGTCGTCTTATTCATATGTGTCGATTAAGTTAATGAACATACATCTCAACATTATACGTGTCATGTGCATATTACAATATAAATAAGTTTCACTTATTATTTTCATGGGATGAATGATTCGTGATTGCTTATACTCGTATTTAAATATGTAACATGACAAGTGTCGTTTTCATGTCCAGTAACGAGACTGGCGTCGTTCCGAATTTTTCACCTACATCCGATTTTTTCAATAAACAAAATTTTAACGGACTCTCTAAAGTATATAACATAAAAAGTTATGAAAAAATTTAAGACGACTGTACAAATGACATTACAACGATACACAAGTGTCATTATAGTGGAAAAAAAGTAAAAAATATTGGAGAAATCAACAAAAAATATTGGTGAAAATATGGGGGTGGATGGGGGCGGAGCTCCCGAATTTTTTTTAAAACTAAGTTAGATTAACTAACCAAAAAAATAATCAGTTTGTCGACCTTTTTAAGTTATGGGGTCCAATGCTTGACTTCGTTTCACTGAAAAAGTAGCAAAATATTGGAGAAATCAACAGAACGACAAAAGTGTCGTTACTGCTTTGAGAACGACAGAACTGTCGTTCTGCATCTAAAATCAATTTTGAAGAGCCACAATAATGATGAGTTGAACTCATTTAAGTTGCAGGCTGAACACGCCACTTACAACATTCGAAATTTATTCTCATTACTTAATCAAAAGGAAAAAAAAACGACACAACTGTCGTTACTGTTTTGAAAACAGCACAAGTGTCGTTCTGACTCAAAATCGATTTTGAAGAGTCGCGACCCGTCCCAACCACGATAATTGATAAACTGAACTCATTTAAGGTACGGACTGGACACGTCGCTTACAAAATTCTTAAGATATGCCCATTATTTGTACTTCCAAACGAATACATGCCAAGACTTGTGTTTTCATCGTTTCATACTTTATATTCTCTATCAATTCCACTGTTAGTTGTCACACAATCAACATTTTCGACCTTCTTGGGTTAAGGGGTCCAATCCTTGAGGTCATTCCCTTAAAAAGTAGAAAAAAATTTGAAAAATCAACAGAACGACACAAGTGTCGTTCTGCCTTTAAACACGATTTTGAAGAGCCACGACCAGTTCGAGCCACGATAATCAATAATATGAACTCATTTAAGATGCGGACTGGACACGTCGCTTACAAAATTCTCAAGATATGCCCATTACTTGTACTTCCAAACGAATTCAAGCTAATAAGTTTTCACCGTTTCATACATTATATTCTCTATCAATTCCACCGTTAGTTGTCATACAATCAACATTTTCGACCTTCTTGGGTTAGGGGGTCTAATCCTTGAGGTTATTCTCTTGAAAAGTAGAAAAAAACTTGAAAAATCAACAGAACGACACAAGTGTCATTCTGCCTCTAAACACGATTTTGAAGAGTTGCGACCCGTTCGAGCCACGATAATCGATAATATGAACTCATTTAAGGTACGGACTGAACACGTCGCTTACAAAATTCTCAAGATATGCCCATTTCTTGTACTTTCAAACGAATACAGGTCAAGACTTGTGTTTTCACCGTTTCATACCTTATATTCTCCATCAATTCCATCGTTAGTTGTCACACAATCAATATTTTCGACCTTCTTGGGTTAGGGGGTCCAATTCTTGAGGTCATTCCCTTAAAATTAGAAAAAAAACATGAAAAATCAACAGAACGACACAAGTGTCGTTTAACGGTACAAGTGTCGTTCTGCCTCTAAACACGATTTTGAAGAGCCGCGACCCGTCCAAGCCACAATAATCGATAATATGAACTCATTTAAGGTGCGGACTGGATACGTCGCTTACAAAATTCTCAAGATATGCCCATTACTTGTACTTCCAAACGAGTCCAGGCCAAGACTTGTGTTTTCACGATTTCATACCTTATATTCTCTATCAATTCCACCGTTAGTTGTCACACAATCAACATTTTCGACCTTCTTGGGTTAGGGGGTCCAATCCTTGAGGTTATTCCCTTGAAAAGTAAAAAAAAACTTGAAAAATCAACAGAACGACAGTCGTTCTGCCTCTAAACACGATTTTGAAGAGCTGCGACCCGTCCGAGCCACGATAATCGATAATATGAACTCATTTAAGGTGCGGACTGGACACGTCGCTTACAAAATTCTCAAGATATGCCCATTACTTGTACTTCCAAACGAGTCCAGGCCAAGACTTGTGTTTTCACCGTTTCATACCTTATATTCTCTATCAATTCCACCGTCAGTTGTCACACAATCAACATTTTCGACCTTCTTGGGTTAGGGGGTCCAATCCTTGAGGTCATTCCCTTGAAAAGTAGAAAAAAAACTTGAAAAATCAACAGAATGACACGAGTGTCGTTTAACGGCACAAGTGTCGTTCTGCCTCTAAACACGATTTTGAAGAGCCGCGACCCGTCCAAGCCACAATAATCGATAATATGAACTCATTTAAGGTGCGGACTGGATACGTCGCTTACAAAATTCTCAAGATATGCCCATTACTTGTACTTCCAAACGAGTCCAGGCCAAGACTTGTGTTTTCACCGTTTCATACCTTATATTCTCTATCAATTCCACCGTTAGTTGTCACACAATCAACATTTTCCACCTTCTTAGGTTAGGGGGTCCAATCCTTGAGGTCCTTCCTTTGAAAAGTAGAAAAAGATTTGAAAAATCAACAGAACGACTTTGCCTGTAAACACGATTTTGAAGAGCTGCGACCCGTCTAAGCCACGATAATCATTAACTTGAACTCATTTAAGTTGCAGGCTCAACACACCGCTTACACAATTCTTGAGGTATACCCATTACTTGTACTTTCAAACGATTCTAGACTAAAACTTGTATTTTCACCGTTTCATGTCTTATATTCTATATCAATTCCACCGTTAGTTGTCACACAATCAACATTTTCATCCTTCTTAGGTTGGGGGGGTCCAATCCTTGATATCCTTGCATTGAAAAGTAGCAAAATATTGGAAAAATCTACAGAACGACACAAGTGTCGTTAAACAACACATGTGTCGTTCTACCACTAAAATCGATTTTGAAGAGTCGCGACCCGTCCTTCTTAGGCTGGGGGTCCAATCCTTGAGGTAGTTCCTCCATAAAAGTAATAAAATAAAGGAGAAATCAACAGAACGGCATTAGTGCCATTTCACGACACAAACGTCGTTTTGCCTCTAAACACGATTTCTTAGGCCCAAGACTCGTCCGAGCCACGATAATCGATACACTAGACTCATTTAAGCTGCATGATGGTCACGACGCCTACAACGTTCGTGAGATTTGCTCATTATTTGTACTTCGAATTAAATTTGAACCAAGACTTCTGATTCTACGGTTTGCTACCATCAATTCCACGTCAATACTCAAGTTAGTTGTCACGAATCAAAATTTTCGACCTTCCTCAGGGTTGGGGGTCCAATCCTTGAGGTCGTTCCTCCAGAAAAGTAATAAAATATCGGAGAAATCAACAGAACGACACAAGTGTCGTTACTGTTTTGAAAACAATACAAGTGTCGTTCTGCCAATAAAGTCGATTTTGAAGAGTCGCGACCCATCCAAGTCACGATAATAATAAGCTGAACTCATTTAAGTTGCAGACTGAACACGCCCCTCACAACATTCAGGATTTATGTTCATTACTTAATCGAGAGGAAATAGAAAACAATACAACTGTCGTTACTGTTTTGAAAACGGCACAAGTGTCGTTCTGCCTCTACAAAGAAAACGACACAAACTGTCATTATACAGTATAACTGCCATTATACAGTATAATTGCCATTATGGCTTCATCGAGCCTAAGACAATTACATAATCCCTCTTTCCAAACATTATACATAGTTTGATTTTCAAAATAATAAAAGTAGTATATCGTAACATAACACCACCATCATTTTTCAATATTACAAAATGAATACATCGTAACACTACAAAAAGGTAGTATGTCTATTATCCTTGTGACGAACACTCAAGGAGCAAGTGTGATGACGAGAATATTTTCGTATTTGAATATCCACATTTTCTTCAACATTCTCTAAATAACTCTATGTCCATTTGCCTCTTCAGTCTTTTTAAACTCAACAAAATAACATACTTGTACTCATATCATTTCTACAGAATCCATAGCTGCAAATAAAATAAAAAAGTTAAATAGTTTACTCAAGTATATATCAAAGTAATATAAAAATAGCTATCATATTTAAATTATCAAAGTAACAACATTGTATTGTCAAGAACGGACATACTATAACAAATAATGTTTGTATTGTCATTTTACATGGAAGATAACGACTGTACTGTCGTTCTGCACTACATAAAATGACTGGAATGTCGTTCTATACTGTAGACCGTCCAATAGTTACACCCAATACAGAAATACACCAACTGTGGAAAATAAATCAGCTAAAATATCATTTCATATTATATTCAACAATAAAAAGACCAATGTACACTAAATTATCAAAAATACCTTTCTTTTTTCTTCAAAAATTTAGAGATTTCAATGTAAATAATTTAAAAACCAAAATTCTTGTTCAAATACTTAAAATGTAGGAAAAGAAAGGTGAAGAATATGATAAATAACAAGATTTTAGGTAGCAATCACAGAGAGACGTCGATGTGTTTTGGAGACGGATTGATGATTTTTATTATTATTATTATTATTATTTTTGTAAATGAAAGGAAATGTGGATTGATGAATTAATTGGATTGAGAGGGGTGTTTGGGTATTTTCCATGGTGAAGGTATTTTGGATATTTGATATTATTTATTTATTGTTTTTTATAATTGAAGGCCATTTGGCCAAGAAACATTGAGATGGGTTGTTTTAATCAAACTCATTGTTTGACTAGGCTTTTTAACAAAGAATCCCAAAATCGTTGTAAGTTGGATGTCAAAATTTGTCTAAAAATAAGTTCTGGACCAAATTATAACATTACAAATAAGTTGGTTAGCTCCTGAGGTATTTTCTCAACCAGTATGAAAAGAAGAAAAGGGAACACTTTCCCATTTACCATTTTTTCCTTTTTGGGAAAAGTATTCACTAGAGAGATCTCTGTCCGTCTTCGCTTCTCGCTGTGGCTCTAACATTCCCCGCATTATTTCGATAAATTTCAAATCTAAAATCAGGTAAAAACATTGTTAATCCTCTGTAAATCTATTAAATTCTGAATGAGGTAGCTCTTGTTGTTAAATTATATAATTAAAAACCCAAAAATATAATGAGAACGCACTTTTTCTTTGATACGTGCTTATGAATTGCGTAAACGTGTAGATTATGAAGCCAATAATGCTTCCTGTATATAATTAATGCTGTAATCTAGGCATATGCAAGTCCTATGCTCACATTTCTTTGAGATTCAGGACGAGCTTTCGTTTTTTCGGAATGTAGTTGTTACTGGTGATCCAATGATTTATTTAGAAATGAAAATGAATAAAAACTCAGCTGTATGTTTTAAGATAACATTTAAATTGGGCTATTTATGCGTGCTTACAAGTAGTCTAGATGCTGTTCCAGCGGGTATAGCATGTTGCTGAATTTCCAAAATTTAGAAATAAAGAACCTAAGGTAACTTATTAATTTAACTTTTCGTTTAAAGAGTATCTACATTTTTTGTGGTGCAGATGAGCTGGTTCATAATAGCTTTGTGGAAAGTATATTTTGATGGCTTACCTTAAGCACAATAATAAGTCTCAGGATTACAGTGAGCAAAATGTACGTGCTTCTCGTCGAGTGCGGAGGTTTAGTCGGATTTCGAGACAGAGTTTATTGTTTTGGCTGTTGTCACTTGCAGTGATGTTCTTTATCTGTTTGGCAATTTTTGGATTGAAGATGCACTTTCATGGTGAGATTAAAGATTCTTTTATCCTATCATAACACCAACGCAAGTGTTCTGTTAAAACTTTCAAGTAAAATGTGTCATTTTGATTTGAGAATTTTTTGTGTTAGTTTGCTTTTGAAGTTATCGCGCTTAACCAAATGCTTATAGTGGTTGCTTCCCTTCATGGCTGGCTACCTTCGGATGACACTGTTAAGCATATTCTGCTAAGCTCGAGATGTTATTACTATAAGTGATAAAAAGAGGCATCTGTTCATCTATTGTACAAAATAAAACTTATTGTTGATGTGCGTATGACCTTGAATAAATATCCGTTGTTAAGTGTATATACCGTAATTGCGATTTTTAATTTGCTCATAAAAATGTCTTAATATTGTCTTTTTCATGTGAACTGGAAGGTGGCATTTCTTCTTTGGACCATGTTGAAGAAGAATTACTGGTGCATAACGTTTCACAGCATGTGTCACAGCAACAAAGAAAGAAACCACGTAGACAACGTAAGCATAGCTTTATAACTTTCTAAATACTCCTATATATGCTTTATAACTTTCTAAATACTCCTATGTATGATGTACTATTTCTCACTTAGCTGCCTTCTTGCAATGTATAATTTTAGAGGATCGCCCAGTTTATGCATATGATCATTTCATAATACAGATATGTTGCAATGGCTTAACTTAATGCAGATGTAATGCCTCGTTATGTACTCTAGATGATAGAATCCTGAGGTCCTTTCTGGAAAACAAACAATGTATGAGAAATCTTTCTATTTCGAATATGAGGTGGCAAGATTTGATTCATAACTATTTACCTATCAAATCAGAAATTAATCTTGAAAGTTATTGTCGTCTTCTGTGACTTTTAGGTCACCGAGGTCGTATTATCTCTGGGAAAAATAAACATGCATATCTATTCCTTGAAATACATTTTTCATAAAATACAAAATAAAATAAAACAATCCTTGTGAAACACTCTGTTATTATGTGTTTACTTCCCCTCATTATTATCTTTCAGGTTACATTCCCTGTGAGGTACCATTTATTGATTCAGTTAATTATCTACGTGAGCCAATGGATAATAATAAATTTGCTCATTTCTACTTGGGGTATGTTGAAAGAGAGGAGAGGATATCCCAGAATGAAGCTTTTGAGGCTCATTTTGGAGGACATCAGACTCTAGAAGAAAGAGAGAAATCCTACCATGCAAGAAGTCAAACAATTCATTGTGGTTTTGTGAGTGGACCTGATGGATTTCCAGGAACTGGGTTTGAATTGGATGAGAAGGACAAAAAATATATGAGTACATGCAGTGTTGCTGTATCCTCGTGCATTTTTGGAAGCTCTGATTTTCTGAGAAGACCAACCAGCAAATTGGTAACTAGTTACTACATTTTTGGCATACATCTTACACTTTAGGAAGTTTTTCTGAAAGTATTAGGCAGTGATTAATTCATAATTCCTCTTTGAGTTGATGTTGTGCTAAGTATCAGAGGTGAAAGGAGAAAGAAACTCTTCCAAAACCTAGAAAATCCAATAATATCTTTTTTTTTTCCCTATGGAAATCAATGGAAGAATATTGACTTTTTCCAACTTGGCATGACTTGTACCCCCCGCTCCCCATCGAGAAAAACTCTTGTTTTGTTGAAATGAAAATGATTTAAAGAAAGAAATTGCTGGATTTTCATGCATTTTAGAAGTCACTGGTTCTCAAAAAATTGTTGGCATCATTATAATCTTTTAGCTTTTATTGGTATGTAATCTAGTACGCATTTCAACTTGCAAGTTGACTTTCATTTACCATTGCTCAATATAGTCTTGACTCTTGTAAGTGAAAGTGATAACTTGACATTTCAGTTTCAGACATTTTTACCTTCTAGGTGTCAAAACGTGAATTCTAGCTTGACATTTTGTGTTTAATCTCTCAGTCTCAATGATAAGTACAGAGTCTTTTGTCTTGCTAATTGCAGATAAGTGAATACTCAAAGAAAAATGTTTGTTTCGTTATGTTTGTGGACGAGCAAACTGTGGTCAAACTCTCAGCTGAAGGGAATGTTCCAGATGACGGGGGGAATATTGGATTATGGAAAATAGTTGTAGTGAGGAACTTACCATATGAGGATATGCGGAAAACTGGAAAGGTGCCAAAATTTTTATCACATCGCCTCTTTCCTTCATCTAGGTGATTCTCAGAGCAAAATATGTCTCTCCAAGAGATGGAACTTGTCTGTTTTGTTTAATGCATCTGTTTTGATTTGAACAACTTGTTTTGCTTGTGGTGTTTTCTTTATGAAGGTATTCTATTTGGCTTGATAGCAAATTACGACTTAATGCTGACCCTATGCTGATCATTGAATACTTTCTCTGGAGGACGGTTTCAGAATATGCTATTTCAAATCATTATATCCGCCACTGTGTTTGGGAGGAGGTACTCCAAAATAAGCGACTGAACAAGTACAACCATACGGCTATTGATGAACAGTTCAATTTTTATCAGTCTGATGGTCTTATCAAGTTTGACCCTTCAGACCCAAAAATTCTTCTTCCAAGCTGTGCGTGTCATTGGCATCTTTTTTCTAGTTTAGTTGTTGCCTCTTCCTCTCTGGAAGCCCTTTCTCTATTGACTTAACATGCTAATTTTGGCTTTTGTGCATTTTGTAGTTGTACCAGAAGGGTCATTTATTATCAGGGCCCATACTCCAATGTCAAATTTATTTTCATGCCTCTGGTTCAACGAAGTTGATCGTTTTACATCACGTGATCAGCTGAGCTTTGCATATACTTACTTGAAGCTGAAGAGACTTAATCCAGATAAAAAATTCTATTTACATATGTTCAAGGTTAGTTCTTAATAAGTGCTATTTGCAAGTATATATATTAATAACATTGCATGCCATTTTTGCATTTTAATTTTGGTATAAAACCTTGCAATTCTGGGGATCTTTTATGCAGATGAACTTGTTGCCCTTCTATGTTACACGTTGAATGCTCGAAATGACTTATTGATCATTCACTTTAAACTTGATTCATAGAATTTTGTTCACCACTAAACTTATAAGCCATTAGGCCTAATTTCTTATGTAGGCTACAACATCAAAAAACAAACTAACCGTTATTTCAAATAAATTTGGGGATTGGCTTTTTCGCCGTTTAGTTTCATTGACATATCCACTAGTCGATTTACTGCAACTTTAACCTTAGCAACTAGAATAGTCTCTTTTTGTGATCTGTTTAGTTAAGAATACATATTTTATTATTTTTTGTATATTAACCACATACTTAATTTATATCTAAAGTGATTAAAATCATATTTATGTTTAATCAGCTAAAAAGAAACAATTAATGGAGCTTTCTGGTGCTGAAGTCTTGTTCTGCTTTGCTTATATCCATCCAGCAACAATAATTTATTGGTATTTGATATTCGAATGTATCCAGAGAACATTTGCCACTTGATTCCCCAGATGACTCTAGCATGTTGATGTGGAAGCAACAGAACTTTTTGAAGATAAAAAGAACAACAGATTAAAAATGTGAGATTTGTATATAGAGTAATAATGCGAAAATCACCAAAACCAGCTTCAAGGCACATTAAAAAACACTTTCCTTAAGATGATGTTTTTACTATGATGCACTCGGGTATTTAAATTCATCAGCAAGATACAATTATACCTTTAAACAAAATTTGGGAGAAAAGAGATGCAAAAACATGCTCTTATATGCAAAGCTGAGGGAGAGATAGAACAACAAATTGACAATTCTAGAATAAGGGGAAATAAAACAATCTATATCTACATTTTACTTGCAACCCTTCAAAAAGTTTCATTTTATCGAAGGTGGCTTTCCAATTTGATTTAGAAATTTAATCACATTAAAAGAAACTCAAAAATTAAGGGAAGACGGAGAAAACCGATCAAAATCTGAAGAGACACCACTCACTCCAGTGTGCCCGTCTCCTTGCTGGAGCGGGTGTCAAAACAGATAGGGGCTGATTTCCATTCACTCTGCTCGCTCCAACGGGCTCCGCTGTCTGCCCCAGCATGATTACTCTTGCTGGAGAGGAAACCGTCCATTTTGGCCCCCTCGCATCAGCTGTAATGCCATAATTTTCCCAATTTTTTATCCTTATTTCATCTATAGTTTATAAGTTACAAGCCTACCTTGTATAATTTCCACGTCATCCTACTGAAGATGGATCAAACAACACAACACCAATTTTGAAATTGTTCTAACATAGCATTTAGCAATGAAAGAGGCAACAAGCCTCGACCCATAATATTTTGTTGGATCTGGCAAACCTACATATTTGTGGGCTGTAATACATTTTATTGTAATCTTTTACAGATTAACATCGCCGCTTCTTCTTCTTCTTTTTTTTTTTTCAGGACTGCGAGCGAAGAGCAGTAACAAAACTATTCCATCATAGAATGGACAAGTAGAAATTCTTTCAGTTGGTAGCAAGGTAAAATCTTCCTTCTTTTGAGGAGAACAGATAAATTTCTGGTGTTATAGGTACTTTTCTTTCAATCGGCCAGGTTTGAACTATATGTGCACTTCTCAAGTAAAATGAGATAACCTGTCTATTCCAACCTGTGAAGTTTTATCCTCAATAATCTGACAATTTTAGCCCTGATACAGGCTCCTTCCTGGATTCCCTATATACCATCTTCATCATGCTGTCAAGGAATATAACAGTTCATCAATGGTGATACGGATTATAGCATGTTCGTTCATCTGTCTGTCTGATTGTTTGTATTTTTGTTTCTTTTTCGGGTTGACGAGGGAAGGGGCGTCAATTGCTAGCTGGTGTCTACTTTCTAAACTTGGTAAGGTAGAACACTTGGACGTCCTGTCCAATAACAAATTAAGTTTCATTCCCAATAAATTTGGGAAAGGCTATACGAATGATCATGTCAGGGCTGCATAATATGGAGCATCCCACCATATTACTATAACTGTACATCTCAGGTCAATAGTTCTGTAGGTATTATGAATATTCCTTCTTTGTTGCAATTCTACCCCCTGCTATGGTTGAATCTCAACTCTAATTACTTGTATTGTGTATTGCACTTCCTCTCACCATTTAGGTGCTCAAGACTACATACTGAGGTTAGAAATTGAACGAATGTTTGGTTCATCAGACTATAAACAACATACCAAACATGTATTAAGGAATCGGTGGTGTATATTAAAATTTGATTTTTTAGTAGATTTTGATAAAAAAAAAAAAAAAAAAAAAAAAAAGTTGAAATATGTGGTTAAAATGAACTATTGATTTTAACTTGAATTTTATCGAATTTTAGTCTATACCAAATGGGGGCTAAAGGTTTTTATCAAGGGTAAATCTATTTGTACATAACATTGTACATAATGTATGCCCCCTTCCCCCAATAGGGAGTTTCCATGTGGCCATTATGACACACATTATGTAAAGGGTTATGTTGATGTAACATAACCCATTTATCAATTGGACCCATCGCATCAATGTAGTTTAATAATTGAATTATGCATTATTAATTATTTAAAGCTATCTTAATTCTTATTTGGATTGTACATCTATTCAAGTTGAAATAGAAAAATATAAAGGGAGCTATGATTTACTTCTAATGTCAAATTAAACCACCTCTTTGAATTTCAGTTCAGCACTTTATTAAAAACTGAATCATTAATATTCATTAATTATCAAATTATGATTAATTTTAAAATGAAATTATTGAATATGTACGACAATATTTAGCCCTTGTTTGTGCTACAATTTTTGGTCAAAATATATAATAGAATAGTATTTTGTTGAAGAATGTGCAATTAAAAAATAAGAGAAAGTTTTGGATTTATATATTAAATTATTTAATAGGAAAATATGTAGTTGAAAATAATTTTTTGAAAAAATGGGGGAAAAATATAGACTTAGTTAATGTTACTCATTTTGTGCGTTGATTTTGTTTTTCACACGGATTAAAAAATCTTATTTAATATTATTGAAAAAGAAATTCTTGTTAAAAACTTTCCTAATTTATCCTTATTTAGCCCTTTGTTTGAGTCTTATTTTTTTCAAAATTCATTTTCAAGTACACATTGTTCAGTAAAATAATTTTAAATGTAAATAGACAACTTTTCTTTACTTTTTAATCACACATTCTTTTAAAAATCACTATTTAAAAATACATTTTTCTCCAAAATGGGATTCAAAAAAGGGCTTAATTATGAATAACTAGTAGCAAATTATTGTTGAAAATAATAAAGAAATTGAATAATTTAATTTTTAATTCTTACATTATTTATAACTAGGCAAATAAATAATGGTAAATTAGTAAACGAATAAAACAAAATATTTTTAAAAAAGAAACGAGATTATATAATTGGGACAAGAAAATAAGAAAAGACAGCTTAAATAAATGGGACGTAGGTAGTATAAAGAAGTTTTAGAACCCATTGAAGTTTAAAGGTCTAATATTTCAATAAATTTATTTTTCAGTAACTTTATTATAATATGTAAATTAATAAAGATTACTTAATTGTGTTTTTAGGTTCTACTTATCCGTTGTGTGCGTTAGCCTATGTTTGAACTATATATTGTTTTTTAAATAATATTTTTTTCAATGTTTGAACTCTATTTTTTAAAAAAAATAAATTCTTTTCAAAATTCATTTTTAACCATATTTTTTTTTTTCATAAAATACACGTAATTTAATTTTTTTTCCTCATATATAAAGAACAAATTCTCTAAAAAATTAATATTTTAAAATACATTTTTAACCAAAAATAGAACTCAAACAAAGGCTAAATTTTGATCACCGACTCGATCAAAATACTGAATTAGCGAACATTAACTCGATCCAAAATCATCATCAAAACATATATATTAAGTAGATATAATTGTTTCTAAAAATAATAATAAAATAAGTGCAATAATTAAAATTTTACATGGCCGTTCGGTACGGATTAAAATCAAATTAAAATTAAAAAATTAATCGTTATTGTTGACTTTTATCAAACGAGTGAAATTCTATAACGATCATATTTTCAATTTTAATTGAATTTTGAGAATATGTTATAATACTAGGTTCAAGCAACGTGCAATGCACGTTTGCTTAGTTTATATTTAATAGTTTTGTTTATGAATTAATTTGTTATTAACAAAGATGTAATTTTTTTGGTTAATTAAATAATTAATGATGTAATGTTTATGTAATTGATAAATAATTAAATAAAGTGATTCTCTCTATCATCTCCAATCCAAAATTACAAATAGAAAACTCAAGGTATGTTAAGAGATAAGAAGATGAGTTTACTTAGACTCCGTTTGATTCTCATTAATGTAGAATGAGAATAAAAAATATAGCTGTTATTGGATCCCACACGAGATAGAAATTCAAAATTGATAAATTGATGTGATGGATAATAGTCATATTTTTTATTTTTATGGGTTTTTAATGAGAAACAAACGGAGGCTTAAACTTTTTGCATGGCTTAAATCTTTACTATTTTTTAAGTAATAATGCAATTCATTTTATCGCTAAAGTATGATATGTATTACGATAATATATGTATATCATGTGTTAGACTTAGTATTGGTAAGTGACGGGTAAATTTTCGAGGACGAAAATATTTTAAGGGGGTGAGAATGTAATACCCCAAAAATTTTCATAAAATATAATTCAATTTTTATATACTATATTTTAATATTTTGAAAGTTAGGGACTAAATGATACATTTATCAAATTATATTTTATTTGTGTCAAATATTTAGATATTGATGGAGTTATCGTAAATATATGAATATTGGTCTCGTTGGATAAATCGTAATTAGATACATAAATCAGATTCGAGAAAAAGTCGATTCGGATAAGTAGCTCCAAGATATTTTAGTTTGAACGAATTATCAAAAGCTAATTTATTTTTATTATTATTTAATTATAATTTTGAAAGTAAGGGGTGGTGAAAAAAGATTTTCCGTTAAAACAAGAAATTCCGTTAGTTTTTCCGTTAAATCAAGAAATTCCGTTAGTTTTTCCGTTAAACCAACATATTCCGTTTAATAGCCACTTTTTATATATACTATGTGCAAGCAACGTGCAATGCACGTTTGCTTAGTTTATATTTAATAGTTTTGTTTAAGAATTAATTTGTTATTAATAAAGATGTAATTTTTTTGGTTAATTAAATAATGAATAATGTAATGTTTATGTAATTGATAAATAATTAAATAAAGTGCTTCTCTCTGTGATCTCCAACCCAAAATCACAAACAGAAAACTCAAGGTATGTTAAAGGGTAAGAAGATGAGTTTACTTAGGCTCCGTTTGATTCTCATTAATGTAGAATGAGAATGAAAAATATAGCCGTTATTGGACCCCACACAAGAGATATAAATTCAAAATTGATAAATTGATGTGATGGATAACGGTCATATTTTTCATTTTTATGGATTTTTAATGAGAATCAAACGGAGGCTTAAACTTTTTGCATAGCTTAAGTCTTTACTCTTTTTTAAGTAATAACGCAATTCATTTTATCGTTAAAGTATGATATATATTACGATAATATATGTATATCACGTGTTAGACTTAGTATTGGTAAGTGACGGGTAAATTTTCGAGGACGAAAATATTTTAAGGGGGTGAGAATGTAATACCCCGAAAATTTTCATAAAATATAATTCAATTTTTATATACTATATTTTAATATTTTGAAAGTTAGGGACTAAATGATACATTTCCCAAATTATATTTTATTTGTGTCAAATATTTAGATATTGATGGAGTTATCGTAAATATATGAATATTGGTCTCGTTGGATAAATCGTAATTAGATACATAAATTAGATTCGAGAAAAAGTCGATTCGGATAAGTTAGCTCCAAGATATTTTAGTTCGAAGGAATTATCAAAAACTAATTTATTTTTATTATTATTTAATTATAATTTTGAAAGTAAGAGGCGGTGAAAAAAGATTTTCCGTTAAAACAAGAAATTCCGTTAGTTTTTCCGTTAAACCAACGAATTCCGTTTAATAGTGACTTTTTATATACGTACGGAAAGAAAATACATAGAGCAAAACTGTTTCTTATTCTCGTGTTTTTCACCTGCCATTGTTGAAGAGAAGAAACAGACAATGGAAGCTTGCACTCTCTTCAAACCCCTTAAACCCTCCAATCTCAATTTTATCAAATCCATTCCCAGTCGATTTTCTTCCAATTTTTCATCTACCAGAATCCACGCAGGTCAAGTATCACTGCAAAATGGCGTGCGGCGCTCTTTAGCCGGCAATCGGATAACTTGCACCCGCCTTCCTCTGTTTGCCATTATAACTGGGTTTTACTTTTTTCTTGTATACCTGTGTAATTTATCGTAGCTGGCGTAAATGGCTTTGCTTTTACACCCTTTTGCAGGTGGAGACAGAATGACTAAAAGAGCATACGATGGATTGCTATTAGACGCCGGGGGCACACTCTTGCAATTAGCGAAGCCAGTTGAAGAAACTTACTTAACAATTGGCCAAAAATATGGTCAAATTTCAGCCTCAATTTATATTAATCTATATGCTATAACTATTTGAGGTTTAAGGATTGTTGGAAATCCTGGAAATGGTGTTCAATTCAATGAATTTTTTGCCTACTGCAGGTTTGAAAACCACAGTAGCTGATATAAAGCAAGGTTTTAAAAGAGCTTTTTCAGCTCCATGGCCTGAAAAACTCCGATACCAGGTTTGATGGAAGTTTCTTAATTTTATAACGCGTTAAGATATCAAAATTAATTCTTTTTATGAATCAGGTACATCAAATGAATTATCTATTAATTTTGATTCGTGTACTAGTACTGTCCTACCAGGCATAAGACTAACTCTATGCTACCCAAAATACATTAAAACTACATTAAGTACGTTCATAGAACTGTCAGTTTGAATTGCATCCTTGATGGTACTTAAGTGCAGTTGGCAGGTATCACGGATGAAATAGTTCTCGAGGATACATTTTCTTTAGAAAGTAGTTGCAAAATAGGATATGAGTTAATGTGTGTGTGTGAGAGTGAGAGAGATTTGGAATCCTGTAATTACTGAAAATGAAATTTAAAATTAATTATAATAAAGATGCACAATCTTTATAGACGATGTCTTCAGCCTTTAAGGAATAAATCACCAAAAGGGTAAAAGAATCATTTAATACATTGTACTAGTCTACACTGAATTTACTATGTTACCCTCAACACTTCCCCTCAAGCTAAACGTGGTTGAGGGTACTACCTTTAGCTTGCTTCTGAGTCTATTGAAGTGAAGAGCTGAGAGTGCCTTGGTAAGAATATATGTTGTTTGATCTTGAATGGAAAGTGTCTAACCTGAAGTTATCTTTCAATAACTTTTTCCGTCACAAAATACATATCTAGCTCCGTACGTTTTGTTCTTGAATGAAGTACTGTATTGGCGGATAGAGCAACTGTACTTTGATTATCACACCATATCAATGGTGTCTTTCTTTGTAAAACTTCCTTAATACGGTTTGAATCCACAGGATTTTACAGTTGTACAGACCAAGCTTCGACAATTCTGCTTCCATTGTTGATCTCGAGATTGTAGGTTGTTTCTTGGAGCTACATGAGATTAAGTTTGCTCCAAGATAAACACGATAGCTCAAAGTGGACCTCCTATCATCTGGATTGGATCCCAAATTTGAAAATCCTATAACGTGTAGGTTCTCGGGTCTACTTAACAACACACAATACTCAACTGTTCATTTTAGATATCCAAGTATCCTTTTGACAACATTCAATGTGTGTCGAGAGGATTCTGCATATGTTGAAATACCTTGTTGACACTATAGGAAATCTCTGGTCTAGTGATTGTAGCATAGTGAAGAGCACCAACAATAATCCTGTAGATTGATGCATTTTCAATTGGATCACCGATCTTTGAAGAGAGCAGAGCATTGGAGGTCAGTAATGTACTTCCCCTGACTGAGATGAGAGAGCCACTCTCAGTCAAATTGACCTCAATACCAAGAAAATATTGCATAGAACTGAGGTCTTTTAAGGCAAAAGCTTGATGTAGAGAGATGATCACATTTTGAACTTCTTGGGCATCACTCTCAGTAATGATGATAATGTCAACATAGACGAGAATAAAGATACAAAAATGGGGCTTGAACAATACGAAAAGAGATGAGTTTGCCTTGGAGTTAATGAAACCAGTAGTAATCAGGACCAGTTTGAGCTTATCGAACCAAACTCGAGGAGCTTGTTTAATAAGACCATAAAGAGCCTTTTGGAGCTTTCAAACTTGATATTCAGCAGCTGGTTGTTCGAACCCAGTCGATTGAAGCATATGAACATTCTCTTCAAGAGTTCCATTCAATAAAGCATTGTTGATACTGAGTTGTCTTATGCACCATTTTTTGCACAGTGCAGGGATCAGAATGGTACATATGGTCACTGGTTTTACAATTAGGACATACAATTTATATAGAAGATGTTTACAGCCTGTAAAGAATAAATCATCAAACGGAAGAAAATCTTCCTGTAATACATTGTACTAGTCTAAACTGAATTTACTATGTTATCCTCAACAGTTAAACGTGGACATCCATATCATTTATGCAAGTTGGTGTTTCTGAAATTTTTTATCTAAAAATTGTTAAAATTGATAGCTAGTGCAAGTGCAGCTTTTTAAGGTTAGAGGTGATATTTTCCCCCACCTTCTTGGTGGACCTCACATCTGATATTTGGTGGGAAGTTTCATTTGGAATGAAAGAGTAACATCTTGAGATTATGTAAGCTAGCTTATCATTAACTGGTGTTTTATTAAACAATATGAAATCATTAAATTGAATGGCATGGAAAACTGCCTGTCAATGGTTTGGGGCTTTATTAGTTTTCTAGTTCTTTCCACCTCTTATATTTGAGACTTGTGAGTAGTGTTTGTATCTGCTCGCTACGTGTTAAATTTTGTAAACAAAAGGATTTCAATTTCAATTAGTGGAAATGGAACTGCAATTGTGTTACCGTATGAAAATTAATTATCCGGTTGCATGATGAAGTGAAGAATCTAGCACTTCAACCACATAGCAGTCTTACTCTTAACATCATTTTAATCATGGTTTCCAACATTATGTATAACTGACAGGATGACGGTAAGCCATTTTGGAGACTTGTTGTTTCAGAAGCCACTGGTTGCGACAGTGATAATTATTTTGAAGAAGTATACAAGGTGAATTTTTTGAGGTTAAGCTGTTCAAATAAATCATTGCATCAAAATTCTTATTGTGTTGTGCAAGAACTATTGAAGAATGTATTTATTCTGATACTCGTGAAACATACTAGAAATTGAGTTCATCAGCTTTTTAGTATCGCTTCTATTGTATTTGCTTTCATCAGTACTATGCAAATGGTGATGCATGGCATCTTCCAGATGGAGCTTATGAAACAATGTTGCTTCTGAAAGATTCTGGAGGTCATCAAGTATCTTCTTGAACTGTTAAATGTGAAATTTTTAAATTAAATATTGATTTCTTTATTTCCCTTGTTTTTACTTATAAATTACTGATAAATGCGCAGTTAAACTGGCCGTTGTTTCCAATTTCGACACCCGTTTGAGGAAGCTACTTAAGGATCTGAATGTGTTAGATCTGTGAGCATCAAGATCTTCTGTGTTTATGCTTTTCTTTTACTTTCAGTAATTGTTTAATCCGTTATTAGTAATTGAGTGCTTGTGCATTTTGTTCTTAAAGACCATGAATTATTTATTTTTGCAATAATCTTCGTCAAATCCACTTTCATTTGTTGGTGGTTGACGATCAATTGACATGTATATGGAAGATGGTACATCCATCAGAAATGTTTTCTTTTTCTTATCTTTCCTCTGAGGAATGTGGTACTCCTAAATATCCATTCCATTAACGTAGATGCAGAAAAGAACCAAGTAAATCCACAAACTACATTCATTGGTCTTTTATTGTTTCTTTTGGATTAGGTTTGATGCTGTCATCATATCCTCAGAGATTGGATATGAAAAACCAGACGAGAACATATTTAGAGCTGCGTTAGGTACGTGTTAAAATACCAAGAACCTTTACATGAACATTGCAATTGATCATCTATTATTCACAGTATCATCTTCTACTTGTTTTAGAGATAGCTTGGCCAACCAACCACACATTTCTTCGCTTCAGCATGCTTGTCTAAGCTTAAAAATAAGTAAATGTTACCTACAAAAGTATATTTTTGGTTTCCAAACATGTTAAATTACTTTTTTCTCGCTTTTAAATTAAAAAAAAAGTTAGTTATTTTGAAAGTACTCATACATTGCTATTGAAATAAATAACTAACTTTCAAGTTTGATACATAAAATATATATATATATATATATACTATTTTAAATCTTGCTTATGTACTTCTAAGTAAACTTACAAGTAAAGTTAAGCGTAGCTCCATTTTCTTTTCACTTAGTTACGTAGTTGTAGAGTTTATTTGGATGTACTTGTCACAGACTAATACCCTTCATATAACAATACGGTGAAATGGAGTTATCTCAGAAATTTAATATTGGCAATTTTGTAGATCAAATCTCTGTAGATGCCAGCAAAGCAGTTCATGTTGGAGATGATAAAAAGGCTGACAAAGCAGGGGCTAACGCTGTTGGGATTGATTGCTGGTAGGTTAACAGTGTTATAGTGCTCTCTATATGCTCTAGTTAATTTCATTCATGACCAACAAGTGGCACTATGATCAAATGTGTTACATCACCATTTGAATTCAATCACATTCCCATCTCAATTTTGTACCTACGGATATAAGAGGGTTTTACAAGGCTCTATTTTCCTCTTCAAACTAGTTGAACGATACAGAAATTCAAAATATGTAAAAATCAAAAAATAGGTTGTGGTTTGACAGTTGAGTTATTATGAATATGCAGGTTATGGGGCGTTGATGTCAAAACCTTTGCAGATATACAAAATCGCATCCTTTTGCCAGAACCATAAATTTTGAGGATGTAGACATTGAAGTTTAAGTAATTATTCTTGGTGCTGTTTCCTTGGCGGATTTTATATTCGTGACCTTGTTCTTTTCGATGAGTTTTGACATGCACAATGAAAAGCTATATTTGGTACACATTAGGACACTACAATAAGCAAGATTTCACCTTCTTTTCTGGGACTGCATCTGTATACTCCACCCTTCCAATTGAGTCATCAAAAGTCAAGGGATGTATTTGAAAATACAATGGTCTTGGACTAAATCTTGTTCAAGTTTATGGATCACGTTTTCTGTTTTTTCTTTTAATTATATATGTTTGGTTGCCTGCCAGTTATTGCTGGATAATTTGCCAACCATGCTGTAGAAGGCAAGGAAAAATGGATATGCATAAAAAACAAGAATTATGTATGTTAGAGATGGTGATTAATGAATAGTTGTTTTATATCCTTATTCACAGGCTCCATGATTGTGTATGATAAGCCATGGGTGTAAATTTACAAATTTGTTTCAGAATATTTGTTCTTATAACATATTGATTTGGCCCCATAAGCGGGTCCAAGCATGTTGCCACCCGAAACAGAATTTCGTATTTCCTCCAGAGAATCTCATAATTGTTTGTACGACAGATTTCGTGTATATTAAAATATGAAAATCGTTACAAATTGTATTTTAAAGAAAATACAATACAACTAGATATAAATCTTCTTGTGATTGCAAAGTTGCAATTAATCTCCTGATTAATGATCTGAGTGTTTGAAGACGAGGAGCCACGTGGCTTGAATCCTAGGCTTCGAGTTTTGTTGAGAATTTGATTTGATTTATCGAGAGCTTGATTTGGTCGACACTTGAATTTCGAAGTTTGAATTTACACTTCGAAAGCTTGGACTTGATCTTGATCTTGGTCTTGATTTGATTTGATGAAGATTTTGATCTTGAATTTGCTTGATTTGAAGAAGATTTTGATCTTCTTCGGGTTTGCCGGACTTAGAATGAAGAGAATTTCTTCAGCACTTCGTGATTTTCTCTTGTACTTTTTCCTCCCTTGAATTTTGGAGTTGCTTGGACTTGACCTTGATTTAATTTGAAGAAGGTTTTGATCTTCTTGGATTTGCTTGATTTGAAGAAGATTTTGATCTTCTTCGTGTTTGCTAGACTTGGAGTCGGGAGGATTTCTTCTACACTTTTTCCTCTTTCCTATGAAGTGAACCATTGACCCTATTTATAGGGGAAATCATTGGCCAATTTTGGTAATCACCAAATTAGTTTAATTAAATTGATTATAATTGAATAATTATGGATTTATTAAAAAGTAGGGTGGGCTTTTAGAATTTTACGGGCCTAGATTTTGATTTAGTAAATTTAATTGGACTAATTATTTAAATTAACCCAACCCGTTATTTATTTATTTTTTAATGTCTACATTGTTCTCGAGCAACTAGAACGAAATTCTCTAATCGGAAAGACTTCGGTTCACATATAAAATTTTGCAATTCAATCATAAATGATGGAATCATCAAACATTTGACCTCTTTGAAGAGCTCCCCTGTACTTGCATCTGATCAACATGCAGTATGCCCTAAAAAATTTAATGAAAATCTTAATTTCTCCAGATTGCTACAGCTTCTCTAGCTAAATTCTCGACAAGACAAATATTTAAAGGAAAAAAAAGGCAAAAACAAACCTGCACAAACATGATAAACACTGCATATATTCATGCTTTTTGAAATGAGCATTCATAATTCACTGAACTCTTTAGTTCTCGCGTATCGTTCTACCATTAACACTCCAACCCGGGATGTGAGTTCCACTGAACAAGAAAAACAGCCCAAGAAAAGGATTTACAGTTTCCAGTCGACATAAAGATAATGTTGAAAAGTTTGCTGTAACGACTGCTTGCCTCAAACTACGTCGCAGTTTGAATGTTGTGTTTCTCGCATACTCTTGTTCCGTTTTCAGCCCACCACTTCTCTGCCTGGTCTTCTGTGAAATGTTTACGACTGTAGAAAACCACACAAATGTTCACTCATCGGCAAGAATCAAAGAGATATTAAAAGAGATTACCTGAAACGAACTCGTATCAGTTCGTTGACACCATTTTGCAAGGAGACCAGAGTCAGGTACACGCCCGTTTCATCTTGTATTATCCGCTCTGACTTCTGCACTTTGGTTCCATTAGATAGGGGTGAAGGGGTTGACCTGTCACTCGACTCAGTTTTAGGAGAGGTTATGCTGGTAATACCGCTTCCATTAGATAGGCGACCAGTATTGTTCATCATTTGCTCAGCCTTGTAGTCCAAGTTGCTGCATGCAATATGCTCTTTAGGCACTCTTTCAGCCATCTCTTTTAACTGCCAGCAAATTGAACCATGACACTATTAGATTCTATTCAACCATTACAAAAATCAGAGGTTTCCTTGTAAGTAAACCCATATAGCCAGATGACAGGAAGAACATATGATCATTAAAATGTAGAAACATGAAAATAATAGGTAATCTTATGCAATCCTACGGGATCTGATGAAATTCTTCCAGGCAACATTAGTTTCCGTAAATTAAAGGCAAAATTTTAAGAGTACACGACGTGTAGATTTTTTTGTGGAGGAAATGCATTAGATGTATATCCATCTAGCACCAAAAAGTCATTTTCACTAGTCTGGGCCTATACTATAATCTATATATTTAGGCAAAAGTGCATGTCAACACAAAATAGCAAACTAATTAAAGTTACTTGTTGCACATGGGTAAAAAACTTGTGTAGCAGCTTTTTTACTAGTAGAGATGTGTTACTCCTGCAATCACTGGGCAACCATGAATCGAAGGCTGAGATCCTGAACCTCTCATTACCGTATTTGAGGATGCCTGGTCCTCTAAATAAAATTCTCTGTTTCTATCAATAGACAAATGTGACGAGCATAGACCGTATAGGAAACAAGATGGATGTAACTTGTAAGAAACTACGGTAACGGCCTAAAATTTTGTGTAGATGGCAATGACTTAATAATTCATTCATACTTGTGCTCGTAGAGCACTCAATGTCTACATGTGACATGAATTACGTCCCTCCATAGCAGCAGGTCTTACTTTTTATGAGGATCGGATTGGACCTTTTATGTTGCCAGTATTAAACTTAAATAAGGTTTGGATCACATTTCAATTGGGGGATCATCCAGAAAGTTCCACAGTCAGACTAGATCACTAGATGCCCAAGAATAATTTCCTGGAAACTAACCCATTAGGGAAACCACTTGGCCAACTATTTCTATGAAAAATATACCTTTAAAAGCATTTTGAAAAGAAAAACATACTGAAATTTTGAACATAGAACAACATTTTACCTGTGCTGTCAGCGACTTGATTACTTCTTTTGCAGCTTTGCTTTTTTCAGCCTCATCAGCTGCATATGCAGTCACCTCTTTAAGTCTCTTTGATTTTTTTTCCAGTTCAGCTTCAAGAAGGTGGGATTTTTTAGCGAGTTCTTCTACCTAAAAAATATTCAGAGTCAGGTTCTAAAAAGCAAAAGGTAAATAAACAGAAGGCAACAATTAATATTTGTTTCCAATGATGTATGCAGGATATTTAGGGTATTTGAATTGGGATGGGGGTGTTGGAATGGACACTTTTGGATGCAACAACTGAGCCATTCCTATCAATCCAGAAAATAGCAATCACGCGGCAATTTCACACTTCTGAACGTATTAAGAAAATGCAAGGTATTTATGAAGTCTATGCAGAATTTTGACACAAGTTCAATATAGCACAATGCTTTAATATGAGAAAAGAAACATTAATGAAGTCCAGATTAAAGAAAAGTGCATGCCAACATGTCTATAGTATTTTCTGCATCTCCAAACGGGCTTACCTGTGCCTTTAAATATTTAACCTCCTGACCTAGACTATCATTAGTACTCTTTATATCCTCAGTAGTTACTTCTGATGTGCAAACTGATGTATATCGTAACTCTGTGGCAGGCCTCAGAGGGCTTGACTTTCTTGGAATAGGAGATGGTGACCGAGAAACCATTCGGGAACTAGGAACAGAAACCGAAGTCAAATTCTTAGAATTTCCAAACGGGCTAACAGTAGATTTTGACGAAATGCTAGCCCTATGAATATTTTCATTCTGAGGAGGGAACACGCGGCTATCGTTCGATTCATATCTCATGTTATATGAGGAACTCCTTTCAGATTTGAATGAGTCAACAGAAGAGAGTCTTGAAATATTTCCGGGTAAACGAGAAGTCCCAGACTCCTTCTCTGTTGTTTCAATGGGCTTATATAGTGTACCTCCACTTTTAACTTTAGGAATTCGAGGAACAGATCCTGGATCTATCGCCTTCTGTAATTTGTTGAAACAATCATCACACACACGATATGGCTTATTCATGCTTGGGGCTAAGGAGGCTTTAAGGGACTTCCTACTGCTACATGCTTTGCAAAAAACAAGTCCGCAGTTATAACAGTTGTGACGTATTCGTCTGAAATTAAAAGGATTATGACAACCTGAGCACATGGAATTATCAGCACTAGATAACCATTTATGACGACATATAACAGCAGTAAAATTTGAACCACAGGCCACACTTTTTGCTCGTTTATCTTTTAGAAAGTTGACAAGAGTAGGTGTATCCCGGTCATCATTATCGCCATGCCCGAGTTGCCCATCTGAACCCTTTCCCCAGGTATAAACTTCTGCCTTTGATGTCAAAACTGCAACATGATGTGAACCACAAGCAATCTCTTCCACAATACTGTCTGCAATTTTACCTTCTATACAACTGGGAGTCTTTCCACCGGCTACAGGATTCAGCAGCCCACCATAAACATTACTGCCCATGGTATATACTCGCCCTGAAGTTGTCAGAGCAACGGTAAGGTTGTTCCCACATGCTACCTCAGAAAAGCTTACGTCGACCAATGAATCTATACATTCAGGAACTAGTCTTGATTCATTATCACCATGCCCAAGCCGCCATTTATCCCCATTCCCCCAGGTGAACAGCTTTCCAGATAATGAACCATCAGATTCTCCATAGTTAGAAGATTTACCCGTTACTTCAACAATTGCTGCAGTGTGCCATACACCACAAGCAACCTTCACTGTCTGCAATCCCTTTAAAGTTTCCACTTCTCGTGGAATACTGGTGCCACTACAATTTCCATGTCCTAGTGCACCAAAGGTTCCATCTCCAAACGTAAACAACTGGTTTGCATACGTGATCAAAGCCGTATGCCAAGGCCCACATGAAACAAATGACACATGTAACCCCTCAATGAGACCACCCACTTTTTTGGGGATCCAGTGACTAGCTTCACTTCCATGTCCAAGCAAACCACAGTAATGAGAACCATCACCCCAAGAGTATAGATCGCCAGAAAGTGTAACAGCACAAGTGTGATATTCACCACATGCAACCTTCTCAACGTTCACGCCACAAAGCGTTTCGATGAGCTTGGGGTGGGAAACATCAGCTTCGATTCCATGCCCCAGCCTCCCTCCAATCTCTTCTCCCCAGGTGAATACCTCCCCATGTTTAGTGACTAAAACTGCATGTCTATCACCGCAAGAAATACTATGTACATCAAGTACAATAGTTGATTCTAATGCCTTAGGCAAGAGAGCGTTAACCTTGGTGTTAGATGATCTATGAACTCTAACCACACCACCTCCTACCACCCCATCACCAGTGCCTTCTCCCCAAATGAAAACATCACCCAAGCTATCAAAATCTTCATTACAGGAACCTTGACTTGATGAACTTACAGCACTGGATAGACTCACCCGAAATGTATCGCCTCCAGAACTTCGGCCATTTGAGTTGTCTACAGCCCCAGCTGGCAGTGAGTTGATAGAATATGTAATGGATTCTGCTCGCGTAGGGCTCTTAGCTGTCGCAGTGTATGTAATGATATCGGCAAATGCTTTTCCCCATCTGCTCTGAGAAAGATTCTCAGATAGTTGGCTATCTCCTTGATCCTGAGGTAACTAAATTAGACAGAAGAAAAAGAGGAAATTAAAATGGAGAAAGAAGAAATTCACTAAGACGGATTTGGAAGAATAAGATACTATAACTCACAAAAGAAAAACTTGATGGGGAGACCCTCCGACCACGTGGACTATCTGATGATGTACTTTCACTTTTTGCCTCCTTTTTTATTTTCCTGTAGCCACCACGTGCAATTAGAGATTTTAAACCGACAAACCAAACCTCGGCTTCGTCCTTATCTTTACATATCTGTAAATATTTTGTAGTGGAATTAGACAGATTAAGAGAGAGAGAGAGAGCCAATGTGGTGGGTGCATCCACATGTTTTGCAGTTGATATAGTGCAAATTTAACTCAATTAAGTTAAGAACCAGTCAATAAACTCACCAAATCCAAGGATCTGTCGCTATATATGAGAGAAAATGATTGGTATTCCTTCTCAGGTCGAGGATACCGCTGAAATATTGCCTGACAAAAGAAAATGGCTATGATGTTAGTCAAATGTTTCAAATTTTAATATCATTAACATGGTAGTGAAGAAGAGATTGAACTTAAAGAAATTGCATTTAAAATGAATATTCCATGTAACTCTGGTTATGTTGAAGTAATGACCACCAAAATTTCCATGCATTACTCTAAGTGCATCTTGTTATATTATCTACGTTACTTTAATGTCAAATGATATGAAACCATATTATTAATCAATATATCAAGTTTTATTTAAAGGCATTGAAAAGCATAAATTCAAGAGACAAAGAGGTCCAAATGGAAAAGCAGATTATAAGGTAGAAAATCTATGACATTCCAGGTGGATTATCTTTCCAGCTCCTATAGGAAAAACAAATCCAGTGAATTACGTAAACATAGAAATCTTTCTACTTCAACGCCTCTACAATGCACCAACTCATGAGGAAAAGAAACATCTCTTAAAATTAGAAAAAAAGTTCAGCATACTTACAGTACGCTGTCCAGGAATTATCCTTGAAACATGACGTAGCTCAAGTTGTTTCTCATCTTTGCCATAGTACCATATCAATGTAGACTCGTCCTACAATTTATCAATAAAACTAAATAACTAAAATGAAGAAAATTAAAAAATTGTAATTGCATTCAATAAGAAAGAATAAGTTCTCCAAAGCTACTAACGAATGACATAGGACGACATGCTAAAAAATTTCAATTTGGTGGTTCTAATTCATTCAAAAAGTTAATACTTGGTCACAATCATGTACTAATAAGATCATCAACATACTATCACTTACAGCATCAAAAATACTTATCACAAGACAACTTACAGCAAAAATTCGGGATGACCAGAATCACAGATGACACTATAACTTACAGTGGAAAGTCGAAATGGGCAAAACTTCGGCTTCCCTCTCCGCCCATACTTCAGCAAGTAGGACCCTTTCTTAAGAGCTGTAATGGCCTAAAGACAAACACTTTGTAAGAATATAAATCCCTACCCAAATGCCTAACACAACATTTCAGTACTTATTTCCTCAAAGATATACAAAGAATTTGTGTGAACACAATACTTCTAAGAACAGATGCAGCATATGATTGCAATGACTAATGAAAGACACAGTGAATCTTTAGTACCTGATCAATGTCCCTTTCCACGAGACTAGGCCTCTGCAAATCAGCCATTCAATTTGTGATATAACTTGGTGCAAAAACCCAGCAATTAAACCAAAACCCATTTGAACAATCACAAAATGATGCCCTTTCTGTCCTATTCTGCCCCATATAACACTATCCTTGAACTTCAAAATTCAATTGTTTCATCTACCCCATTGTAAAATCCACAAAAAGCAGAACCCGCAAAAAATTCTCACTTCTTGAGACAGAGAATCACAGCCCGCCTAAATGTTTACTCAATTCATCCAAGATTCTATCAGACTGGAGTCAAAGAAATGATCTTTGATCACTGAAACAGCTGAAATCACTTCTCAAAGAGAATTTATAACCCTAAGAAAATATTTCCTCAATTTCCTTCACATGCATGCATAAGCATTCAAAAAAGTTGAGCCCACAAGCCACATTGGTGTTATAACAAGGGGAGTTGATTGCAAAGATCTAATTTTTCAGAAATTCAAGAAATTATGCAGGAGATAAAATTAAGAAGGGGGTATCGGTCTTCTTTTGAGCTCAAATGTAAAATCTTCAGCCACAAATAGACATAGAAAAAGCCCTCTTCAAAAGGAAAAAAAAAGGAATTGGTTCTTGCAAAAAGGGCTTTTTGGAATTTAAATGAAGCAATTGTTGGAATTGAAAGGGTTGAATCTTCAGGCTCTTGACTCCTTAAACGTGCAATGCAGATTTTCTTGCTCTCTCTCTACTTTTTCTGTTTTGAATCTACCCCTTTTTTTCCGGGAAAATGCCATGTCAGCAGATGAAAGTCAGTTGTCTTGTATATCTAGGATTTTCATGATTAGGATGTTTTTGTCATTTTCGTTTGGAATCTAATTATTTATTAACAAGTAAGGCCAAAAAGTAACTTGATATTGACATTTGCCCCTTAAAGTTAAGAACTTTCACACACCTGATACCCCCTCAAAATCTCACCAATTTTCCGGTTGTAGAATTTGGTCCATGATAAGGTCTTTCGACAAAAGAGGTTTTGGTCAACATTTATCGATTTGAGGCCTCGATAAAATTCTCGATGTGGCATTGAAAGGTCAAGAAGTTGGATTAGAGGTAGATAGCTTCACATATAAGATTAGTCAAATCTAGATCTCAATTTAAAATTATTCATAACTTTTTATTTATCGAACTTGACAGCTCGCAAGGGAAATAAGGTAAAGTTCCACTATTATCTTGTAAATTCTCGGTTGACTTTTTTGAGTTAATTACTCAGGTGAGTACTTTAGAATTCAAATAAATTATTATTAGTATGATAGTCAAGAATAGAGAGATTTTTCTAATTAGCCGGGTCAATTAGACTTTTTGAGTTTTTTATAGAAAATATTATTTTACCCTTAATGATATGAATTTCTTTATTACAAAACATATCATTCTTTTTATGAATAGTTTTAAAGTCTAGTATCTTATATTTCTTCTTTTTTGAATTTCAATAAATAAATCCATCATCTCATCCATTAAATTAGAATATTCTGCAACATATTGTTCATATTTTCCTTTAAGTTTATTATACTCTTCAGATAATATATCTATATTTTCTAGTTGAGAAATAATATTATTTATTTTTTCTAATAAATTATCTAATCCTTCAATTGTATATTCTAACATTTTTAAATATAATAATATAAGTATCATGAAACAATAATATAAATATCATGATAAACAATAATTCAAACATCATGAATAATCTCTGTGATTCTCTAGGATTTTAAGAGAATTCTTTCAAAATTTAACAAGAAATAGTAGTTCTACCTTAATTTTGATTTGAATCTTTATTTTTAGAATCGAGTGACATTTAGGCTCTGAATATGCAAATTGTTCCCTCCAACGGCCTCTTGCATCAACGTGATCTTTGTTATTTCAACGTTTTGTTCTCACTGTATCATTTCTAAAGATAAATCCCTAGACTTAGATTAAAGAAAAAATGTCTTTGTTGTTAAAATAAGAAAGAAATTCCCTCTTAGATATATCAAGAATATATGGGAATGAAAATTTAGAAATTCATCTTTTTATGAAAGGAATGAAATATTATTGATATATTTTGGAATGGATACAAGATTATATCAAAAAACAGAAAAAACTATCTTTCTCACAGTTTGAAAGCTCAATTTTGTTCTCTATTATGTCTTTCTTCTAGCCCAAATGCCTCTATTTAAACTACTACATGAGGCTTGATAATTGGCCTCTTACATTATCACTTACATCACTTCTATTATTGATCAAAATTATTTAGTTTTTTTACATCATATCAATAATTTATCAAATGCACACTTGCCTCTCTATTATTGTCCTTCTGGTCCTACATCTTCACATGCAGTTTGGACAGTCTCGCAGCTGACAAAATTCTTTTATAATGGTAGGACATCCCAGAAATTGATGTATATCAAATCTTGTGATGTATTCCTTCAATATTTTTTATTTTCTATGTCCTCCATTTGTTACTAGCATCCAATTCTCATACTAGCATAGACATGAGAATTATTTATCATAAAGATTTTTAGCAATATTGTATATAGCCTTGATTCCAAGTGCTCTTCTATGTCTGATCCATGACTTGGTGACTTTTAGAGGGTTTTTATCATTTTCTGTGACATCTATTTGGAAATTTGTTGCTACGTATCCAATTGATATTACATGTTCAGCTGGATAATAAACAACTCCATCGAATTCAGGAGTTATCGAGTAGAATTTTAGATATACACTTCGTCTTTTGACAAATTTTGATACTTCTTGTATGAACATAGTAACAAATTTTTATATTTCGTTAAGATTTTTTCCTGAATATATCAAACCCAAGAACCCATAGTCTATAATAATTTTTATGTATGTAGGATCCCCTCCTTTCATGGTTGTGATTCTAGGGTAAACATTATTTCCAGAGGAGATGAATTATGAGTTACTGATTTTTATTTCATAGGCTGCCTGAACTATTTTGGCATATTCTTCTTCTTTTGGGTCTAAAGGGATTTTATCATCCTGGTACATGATATTGATAATTTTGGAATCACTTCTATTTGAATATGCATGTATCATTATTTTTTTAGTTGATGTTACAGGAAATGCATCTCCTTTTGTATTGTTTGGTATGTTATCACGTTTGGGTCCACTGCTGCTTCCAACTGTCCCTGTTTGGTATTGATTTAAAAAACTCATTTATGAGCTCTTTGGTATTTATGTTTCAAACAGTATATTTTTTAGTTGTGTTGCAATAGCATCAACTTCATTTTTGAGTTCTATGGCTTCTTTATGATATTCAGTAGTGATGTTCAACAATATTTTTATATTTGAGTTGAGCATTTTTTAGATTTGTATTGCACCAGTATCTATGTCTTCTGATTCCTCTTTGAGGAAGTCAGTCCTTTTTTGTATATGTAGGACATATTGATATAATTTCATGACTTTGTTTGTATCCGTCAACAAATTCTATGTTTCTACTGAGAAAATCTGCAAGATAATTATTAACTCTTTTAATATGAATTATATCAAAATTATAAAATGCTAAATAAGCTTGCCATTTATGGAACCTCCTGTATTTAGGTTATGGTGGTAATCTATTCTTGATTAATGATGCAACTAGAGAATTATCAGTTTCAACAATAAATTTTTTGGATAATAAAAATAATGAAAACTTCTTTATGCCTCTAATAATTGTTAATAATTCTTTTTAATGAGTAATATAATTTATTTCTGCTTGGTTAAAAGTTCTACTTGAATATCTATATATTTCATTCAAATCTATTTTTAATATAACTGCTCAATATTTATCAGAAGCATCAATATTGACAACTAAATTGTCTTTTTCATCTGATAGTCTTAATTTTGGCAAATTTTTACATTCTTCTTTTAGTGATTTAACTAATTCTATATGTTCATCATTCCATCCTCTAATATTTATTTTTCTAAGTAAAATTTGTATTTTATGTCTCTTTTTTGAAAAAAATTCAATAAATCTTCCTGCATAATTTAGACATTCTAAGAACTTTTGTATTTGTTCTTTTGATTCTAATTTATCTGGGAAACTTTCTATCTTTTTAGATATATGAGTTTGCAATTTTATTCATTTTCTACCTATTGATAATTCAAGAAAATCAATTTCTTGTTTTTTCTATTATAGCTTTCTTTTATGAAATGACAATTCATTCTTTTTTACATTCATTTATAAATTATATTAAATGATTTTTATGTTTTTCCTTAGTATTAGAACATATTAATATCATCAACATATACAATTAAAAATTCAGTAAACTTTTTAAATATATTATCCATTTTTCTTTCATATATTTGTGATGCATTTTTTAAATCAAATGACATTACTAACCATTCATATTTCCCTTGAGGTGTACTAAATGTTTTATATTGTATACTATCTTTTTCCATTTTAACTTACCAAAATCCTAATTTACAATCAAATTTAGAATAATATTGCTTTCTTTTTGCAATGTTTATTAAAACTTCTTTATTTGGTAAAAAGTATTTATCAAATTTAGTATATTTATTTAATTCTTTATAATTTATTACCATTTTGGCTTTTCATCTAACTTACTCAGAATGTTTCATGATCATAAAAGATAGACTACTATGAGGTCCATTACTAGGTCTAATCAGCTTTTGTTCTAACAATTTATCTATTTTTGTTTTAAATTCTTGTGTATCATGTATAGTATCCATCATTGGTCTAATTCTTATAATTACATTTTCTGTTAATTCTATCTTGGCTTTAGAATGATATGGTTTCCAATATAATAATGAATTTTCTCCACAAATTTTTTCTAGTTGTTCTATAATTTTTCTATACTTATTTTTATTTATGCTTTTAGGACTTTTTTGTATAATATTTTGTATTTATTTCTTTATTTATAATTGATTTTTTCTCCCATCTATGACCACACTGTGCTGACTGAATTCTATAAGGCTTAAATTCCATTGGAATTTTTAATAAATGTGCACATGGTGTTTGTAACATTATCATATAATTGTTTTGCTTATAGTATTGAAATTGTTGTATAAAGTCATTTTCTAATAATATATCACATTCTAATTTATTATAACTGTATATTTTATTTATAGTTATTTGTTTACTTCCAAATATTATACTGACTTTGTCAGCACTATTAATTATTTGGATACCCTCTCTTGTTACTCATGTTATTTTTATTTTATTATTTTCATTCCACGATTTTATTAAGAAGCTTTTGAATATTGTTATATTGCTTCCTGTATCGATTAAAGCACGTGTTGTTATTTTTGTTTCTACTACGGTAACTTGTATATATACAGTTAATGGAAAACTTATTTGATTATTCATTCATCTTTTTTCGCATAATATAGTTTGACCATTGTGTGTTATATATAATCCTTCCCTCTTTATGCTATAATCTTCTAATCCATTTAGAAAACTCATTCCTAATAATATATGAGAGTTTATATTTATGTTATTAACTATATAATATGGTATTATAAAAATAATTTCTCATATTTTTATTGGTACATTAACTTTTAATTCTGTAGTATGTATTTGTCCATCAAAATTTAAATATCTATATGGTTAAGTCTTATAAATTAGTAATCATTTTTTTCTAATTGAAACTACATAGCATTCATTTGCTCATGTATCTATTAATATATTTGATCATTTTATATGTTCTTTTCCATTAAAATATTCTCCTTCTCTCTTCATATTTCCAGCATTTTTATAAAGTTTTATGTCTTTTATATTATTAGTTCATTCTAATTATCTATTAGGTAGTCTAAGGCTTTTCGACATTTTAATTAATCTTATATCCTTAACTATTGTTTTATCAGAATGATTACCTTCTTTTACTACTGTTATTTCAGGTTTATCTCTTATTATACTAAATTCATATTCTTCAGGTATTAAATTTATCTGTTTACTTGGTTCCACTATTTTACTAATATCTTTACGTTCATTGTGAACTTCTATTTATGGTTTTTAAGAATAAGTATTTCCATAATTGGAATTAGTAAATATATATAAGACTTTATATTCTATAGCCACAATTTGGTCTTCTGGTTGCATTATATCATTTCTATACAATTTGAAATGTAGTCCTAAGACTTCATTAAAATTCTTATCTTTTAATGAAACACAATATTTTGGGTAACAAGTAAATATTAATTTTTGGTATACTAGATTTCCTTCTATTGTTCCTAAATGACTATCTTTTAAATTTATTATTATTCCATCATGTAAACTTACAGTTAAAGGTGAATCTATTCATTTCTAAATAAGTAAACATATTAGATTTTTTCACTTTGTTTTTTTTATTAATCTTTGTTAATAATTCATCTACTGTATTTCTTGTTAAGGAATTTAATTTATGTGTTCTCTGAGTGGTTTTAACATCTATAGTTTTTTAAATTTTATGATATTCATTAATTGCTATTCTTTCTATTTTCTATATTCTATCTGTTACTTCCATTTTCGTATTTTCAAATCTAGAGATAATTTTTGTATTTTCTTAAATTTGTTATTATCAAATGTTACTTTTAATCCATAACATCTATTCCTTCACCTTTTTGTATATCTATATTATCGTTTTCTATTTCTTCAATTTCTTTATTCAGATTCAGATTTATTATCTTCTGAATCTGTTTCACTCATATATACTTCTTAGTCATAATATTGTTCAAGATGAGATATTTCACTTAATTCATTTTCTATTTCTAAATATTCATTTTGTAATATTTTAACTTTTTTCTTATTACAATCGGGCTTATATGTTATATTTCTCCACAATTCCAACATTTACATTTGTTATTTTTCTTTTTATAAGGTTTATTCTTTTGTTGTTTATCTGAATTATATCTCCTTTTATAATATCGTCTTTTAGGTTTTATGTATTTTTTCCTAAAATTTCTAAATTTTTTAAACTTTCTATTTTTGTATTTTCTCTTAGTATTTCTTTTATTAGGATTACGTCCCCATTGTATAAGTTTTTCCATATTTTCACAACATATTTTAGTTAATTTTCTTTACTTTTTCAATAATTGTCTTTGTTGACATATATATGCAAATCTTTCAAATAAAATTTTTATTCTTGATCCTAAAGATCTAGATATTTCAGGATTATTTTTAATATATTTTTCAAATTCTATTTTAAAATATATTCCTCGTGATCTTGGTAATTTACTATAGTATATATTTTTATATACATCTTGATTTTCATTACTATAAAACTGAACATAATAATATTCTTTAAACTCACAAGTGTATTCTTTAATTTTACACATGTCACGTATTGTTAAGTTTATTAGCTTCATTCTAGAATTATCTTTTTCTTTAATTGCTTGTTTTTTAGCATTTCTTATCCATTTTCTCCTAAAAATTCATCTACAATATATTCTACTAATCTTTCTGTATCTTCTTTATTTGATTTTATTATTTTTGTTTGTACATTTCTTTTTATTAGTGCTTTTGTATCATTATTTATTCCTTCCCACTAGTTTCTAACATCTCTTTCAATGGATGCTATTAAGAAGTCTATTCTTTTTTCAGTACTTTCCCATGTATCATCTTTATTATATAAAAAGAATAATATCATCGAATCTGCCCAAATTAATAAGGCTTTCTTAGTATCTATTTTACAATTTAAATCTAATTTTGCTCCTCCATGATTGATGGATTTGTCATAATTATCATTTGGTCTAAATTAATCACTATATTTGTTTCCTCTTGGTAGTTGTCTATCTCTTAGCTATATCATAATACTGTTGATATGGTTTATTGTATAAAGACGCGTAACTTTTATCTGGATTTGATAACTCTTTATTAGAGGTTTCTGCTTTATTAGGTCCTCCTCCAATATTCATCAAAACTTGGTATTCTTCTAAGTTTTCTAAACTTAATTGATCAAAATTTTCTATAAGTAAATCTAATTATCCATTCATCTTTATTATCTTTATTGTCCTGTTTTTCTTCAATTCTTAATTTTTCTAATGATTTCTCTTTAGATCTTTTTATTTCCTCTTCTTCTTCTATTTTTTTGGCAAAATATTTTTACTAAATTCATCATCCATACTTCCTGATTCTATCACAATTTCTTCTCGTTCAATATTGTTCTTTTTTCCAATCCTAGTCATATCTTTTTCTATAAATTTTTTATCTATTTTCTTGTCTTTACTTTTATTATTTTCTTTTGATTATCTTACTTCAAGTTTTAATATATTTATATTATTTCTTACTTCTTTTATTTCATTATTTATATTCTGGACATCATTTATTAACATTTTTATCAATGTTTTTAGTTCTTCCATATATTCAATTATTGACATTTTTATTTATTTTTAATCTTTTCTTTGATTGGTTTAAGTAATATGTTTTACGGTCAGTATCTTTACAATCTTTTATTATCTTATCATACTTTTGTTTTGCAAAATTCATTATTTGTTAATTCTTTTAATTTCTCATAATAGTTTGTGCTCTCTCTTTATATCTTTCTTGTTTTAATTTTAAGATTTGTTTTTCTTGAGATTTTGTTATGTCTCCGGGGATTAATAGTTCATCTAATAAAAAGAACAATAATCTTTGTATGATGCATGTAAATATAGACCCAAAACTATATTTTCAATTAAAGACATTAAACTCTTTCAACTTTTAATATGCCCTCGATAGGAGGTTAATGTAGTTGTTGGCAAGGTTGGAACCTTCCCACTTATTTTATTGAGTTAGGCATCTCATGTCAGAATAAAAACGAGTATTGATTATTATTTGCCTTGTGAATAATTTTGTTGGAACTTTCTATAGGAAGTAAAATCATATATAAGTGTAATAACATCCCTCACTAATTTTAAAATGTCTGAAATATATTAGATGTTATCTATATGATAATCACCCCATTATTCCATTTTAAAATATTCTAATACAATATTCAATTTTAGTTAATCTAAAATAACACAGTCTTCCAATAGGGAGACCAATGTAATTCGATACTAGACATACATATTTTAATAACAAAATGGATAATGGAAGAGGATGCAGGTTTATACATGCCTATCAACCATCTCCCACATGTTATTTTGAACCGTTGGATTTTCATTTAATAATTAATCGGCCAAATATAAATAATTATAATAGCACTAAATTATTAAATATAATTTTTTAACCACTTCTAATTAATTTAGAGTGATAAAACATTATACAATAACAATGCATATAATTTTAGTGCATTGGGTGGTGTTTCATTTAATCTACATGATATGTGATAATCATACATTAATTCATCATGCATAAAGTGATAAAAGCAATAATTAAATGAATTATAATCACTCATGACCATCCTAGTAATTTAAACTACAACAAGAATTAAAACATTCCATTGGACTATATTCCGTCTCAATTCTTCAATTTCCTTGTAATTCAACCAATACAATATCCAAAATGTGAGTCAATTTAATTTTTGAATCTCAATCCTTAAAACAAAAGTCATTATCCAACAAGATTGGCTCAAGTCTCAAAGAAAAACCCAAAAACTTAAAATTAACCTAATTACACAAACCCTAGCAAATCCGCCATGTACCACCACCACCACCACCACTTGTATCTAGCGACAGCACCAGTGACGGCAACCCCAAAAGAGGTTGCCGCCGCCGAGTGCTTATGGCCCATCCTAAGAATTCCTAAAGCACCAAGATCAATATTCTAATTAAGACTTCACTCATTGGTATCTCAAAGAACTTGAACTAGCCAATCAAAGGTACATTATTCGTTCAAGATTTATGCGACTTGTTTGATAATCAAATAGAGTCTCATTTCGAGCAATTACAAATGAGTCATCTACGCGATCCCGTTCAATATGTATAAAAAACAAATTATTATTCTTATTTTCAAATTTAGACAAATCTCAATAAAAACAATGCAATCTTATCAACATATATAAAGCGTCCAACTTTATATACTGATTATAAACGACATATTTTGATCACATACGAATTGTGTCTCACTATACTCGAACCATCGAGTATACAATTTATGACATCATATATAATCATAGAACCTTATATGGTTGTTTCAAATTGTAACATGTGAATAATCTAACGTTAATTAGTAATGTCGTTTTACAAAATACTACTCGAAAAAGGGCATCAAACTAACAGTTGTCAGTGATAAAAATAACATTTTTCTTTTATAAAGTGTTAGTTTTTATGTAAGTAAAAATTAAAGAATCGAAGGGAAGTATTTTTAAAAAAAGGTTTTTGGCACAATTTTCCCTAATTGGGTAGTTAGTAATCTATGGCATGCACTTCAGCCATTTTGCCAGCCCACGTTTTTGGTCTTCAACCAAGTTATTCAATGGCCACTCTTAGGCCCAATCAAGATGGGCTGAAATTTTTTTACAGTAGCCCGCAAATTTAAAGGCTGAAATTCTAATTGTCTATAAAGTTTTTGTTGACATTTTTAATTTGACTTTGAACAAATTAATTGCAATTTTCATTAATGAAATCAACGAAACCATATTCATGGATGTAACAGCATATTAATTAGAGCTACGTAACATCCAAATTTTCAACCTTTTTTTTTTCTTCGTGACAATCTAACGTATTAAACATGTCATTAAAGATATATAGAACTCAATATAACTAGACGACATAGCTAGTGTACTCATCTTTGTTTCTCTAATTCCATCTAATCTTCTCGTGTTTAACATACTAAACAAACATGTAACTCACAAAAACATAGACTAATTATGCCAAGTACGAGCAAATGCTCATAAACACCATCAAGAATCATAGATAGGAAACCGAAGTTGTAAATTTAGGTTCAAACATGACCAATACTAGCATATTAAGGTTCCTAGAATTCTTAGAAATACAACCCTTGCAGCAAATTTACAAGATGTTTATCAATAGCTGCAGGTCAATAATATCCACGATCATCTTGAAACACTGTATATTTACCCCTCCTGGCTCTTGCTTCTCTATCAGACTGCACAAAATTAAGAGGGTTACTCTCCGTGTTTTTCGCAGTCGATCCAAGTCCGGATAAAGTAAAAGAGGGTTATGGCTTACCGTGGCTATAAGCCTTTCGAATGCCTCAGGTCCATTCTCTTCAATATATTTTTCTGCAGCAGTTAGAATATCATCTGGCTTACTGAATACATCCTTTTTTCGAGGGATGTACCACATTTTAACCTGCGGGTTTCTGTAAAAAGGCCTTATGAAATGCTCGTAAACATATGCAGCTCCATTGAAATAAGGCAGCACCAACCAGCACACGCCAATCAGCTTAGCATAAGACCAAATAGGAAACCTGATTCAACAATTACACAATTCTTGAAGTTGTGTCGACTAAGCAAATAGTTTATTTATTTTATTTATTTTGCGTTGTTAGATATATGAAAAGAGCTTACAATTCAAGAACTTTGGAAAATGTAAGCTCGAAGAGGGCGATCAAAGAATAAAGAACCCAATATGTTAGCCACTGCTGATCATCTGCTCGAGATTGCGTTTCTATAGCCTTGATGGAACAATATCTGTAAATAATCCAAAAACAGAAATTATCTCGTTTTCGATGAAATGTAGTACAAACTAATAAATGTATAGCTTGTTTTTTGGGTCTATAGAATAACTCGTTCTCCATAAATTTGGGTCGCGTTCTCTACCATTCAATGCTAGACATACTGAAGACAAATGCAGCAAGATTTGATCACTTTTAAGAATATAATCTGGTGAAAATAAGTTAGAGAGGCGACTTACAGAGGATAAACAAGAGAAACCACAGGCCTGATAAGTAAAAAATAAAAATTAATTAGTACCAAAACACAAGGAAAATTCTGTAGAATAGTAAATTCTATATTTTTACATTGCAAGAACGTCAATATTCTTTGTCACAACAGCAAAGATATTATCGCCCGATCCCATTTGAAATTTACTTAATTTTCTGAGTGAAATGGTATATGGGAAAGATCAAGATAAAGAAAAAAATGTAATGATTATGCACGTTTTAGACCAGAAAAAAAGTATTGAAAAGTGAATTTGGAATGTAAATAATAAGTAATTTGGAACTGTGGGAGCCAATTTTCTAAAGAATCTTATGCTGCACCCAGAAAGAGGCACCGAAATTTGACACAGATTGATTTCTTTTCTTGACATAAAATAAATTTTAGCATTATCAATTAAGAAAAAGCTGAAGATCTATATAAAAGTAAACAATATTTGTGCTAAAAATCAAACAACTCTTTATCCGGGTATTTTGTAAAACTCACAAATACCACATATTTAGTGAACATTAAATCAAATTATCAAATTTGTATCACTTAGTTGGTATATTATAAAATTATAGCCATACATCATCTACTTGTTAACTCGAACAAAATTTCACTCTAAATTGTGGTAAATATATGTGCCACAAATGCAAAAATGAAAATTCACATTATGTTTTACATTAAATTCTTAGTTTAACTCATTGAAAAAATTATTCCATAATCTTGACCAGACTTGTCGTGTCTTGACGAACTTTAGGGCAGGCCGAAAGAGGCAAGAGAGAAATACGAGGAACCAAACTTTGCTCGACCAACCAGAAAAAATTAATATACTTGTACAATTATAGTTGGCCAGGTTTGTTGATAATGTTTGATGTGGCAAAATCTAGACAGTTGATTTAAAAAACAGTTTTTGAAATTTTTTGAAATGAATGAATGTGACAATGTCAAATCATGATTGTCAACAAATATTATCAATCATGTACATGTAGCATGATGGAACCAGAAAAGCCAAGCCATGACCTCTCTTCAAGTGGCTAACTAGATTCCATCTACGCCCCTAACTATATATTTACTTTTTCTTTTAGCAATATAATCCCGGATAAAAGGGAAATATTAGCAAGAGATATACTATGCAGGGAAAATATCATCAGCAATCATTGAACTTTTAACAAAATCTCAATTTGGTTACTATACTTTTAGTTAAAAATCAAATTTTTATTAAATTTTGATAAAATATAATGAAATGTGTGATTGGAAAGTTGATGAAAATTGTAGATCTCGTGAATTGTGCAATTGAAAATGAGTATAAGAAAAATGAGTTTTAGAAAATGATGGACGAAGGGCTTAATTTGTTTCAATTGAGCCATTGAACTTTAGTTTAGTTTCATCTGAATAATTGAACTTTAATTTGGTTAGGATTTTTACTATGCTCTCATTGTTGTTCTCCAAATTAATGAAAACTATTTAATTGGGAGCCATACTGCGACATGTTTGCGAAACGCCAACTTACCAATACGTCATATCATTAAAGTTTGAAAAATAAAGCACGTCTTTTAATATTTTAATCTAAAGACATTGTCATAACTCTCATTTTATCATTTTCGTTTTTAGGGTTTAATGTATAGATTAATTAGAACATCATTTACTGTATGCCTCCAACTAAGTAACTTTTGTCATTATGAGGACAAAATGTGACATGTTAAAAACTTTAAAATTAAATTGAAGTTCAATGAACCAATTGAGATTTCACTTAGTTCACTGACAGCCGACAAAACTTATGTACTTAACTTGCTTGATTTTATTTTAGGAATACACTAAAACAAATTAAAATGACAATTTTACCATGAATTTTTTAACGAAAAATAAAGTTGTCGTCGGATATTAGTTTACCGACAGAATTTAAATATTTTTAATCATAATTTCATCGCCGAAAAAACTGATGTTATTGCCAGAGTGTTTTAAAAGCAAAAAATTTATTGCTAGATGTACATATTCAAATCAAAGACAACTGTTTTGTAGTTATAATTTCATCACCAAAATGAAACATTGAAATCATTGTAGGAATGTTCTTAAATGTACACATTCAAATGCATAACTATTTTGTAGTTGAATATACATTACTATATTAAACCAATATTACTGTTGATAAAACATTTTACAACTACATTTTTCTTTAACAAAAATAATAGATTGATAGTATTCTATATCCGAATATCTCATTGAAAACAATTTTTTTTTTTTTTCAACATTGTGTTCTCGTACAGTACTGAATATAACATTATTTAGAAATTTAAAGTCTTTACACAATCTAGTCGTGTTGTAGACCTTTCGGTAGTATGCATGGTTTAGACTACCTCAAGACCTTGTCGGTATGCATAGGTATACAATAATTGGTACATAATTTAATACTCGTCTATCTAATCCTCTCTTCTAAACATTCTATGGAGTTTTCTAAGACAACATATCATGAATTCTGATTTTTTTTTTTTTAATTATGTTTTGATGTAAAAACTTGAATTCTTCCAAAAAAAAAAAAAAAAAAAAAATCTTTGGAAGTGGAATAATTTCACTTGCATTATTTTTGTACTGCATTTGGAAATAATATCTGATGGAACATTGCGAGAAATTGAAAACAACCACATACAGTGCATGTCTCTGTCTATATGCTTGTGCAGGAATGGCAATAATGTACTGGGCCATTACAGCACAGCAAAGCAAAGCAAAGCCAGCAGATAGCCTAATTCTATAACTCCATAAAGATGCTCAAAACAAATCAAGAAAATAATTCCCCAAACTGAGAAAAAAACACACACTATCTGTAACTGTTAACTGATCATATTGATCTATCAAGAACAGACCATTTATTGACGGTCCTGATTTACAGGCTGGTATGGCAAGTGTGGTAGGGCCACCACCACCATGACCATGGCTGCAGTAACCTTATATAAGAAAGAGGAGGAATGATTAATCCACATGTACTGAGTAAATTTATAGGAGTTCTAGGCAATGTGCCAGCAGATGAGGCTTCTGAGAGCCACCTGAAAATGATAAATAATATTGATACTAAGGATAATTCTAGATGCACTCTATGTACAAAAGCAAAACCCCGATACTAAATTGCCAATTTGCTGTGTACCTTTTTGTCAGTTTTATGGACACTTAAATTAATCACAGATAATCTAGTACTAAGATATTAGCATTAATAGAGAAGAGTAGAATCAGAAGTCAAAATGAGCACTGTTTAGCTGCTAAGTGCACTCCACGTAAGAAAAAATATAGATGTTGGGAATCTAAACCACACTTAGAGAGGGGAGCTAGAGTGAGCGTTCTGAGTTTGTTCAATTTCTAACATCTTAATGAGGCAGTTCAACACAGTATGGGAACAGATAAAAGATTCATCTTCAAATCTCACCACTATGCCATTTTATCGTGCGCGTGTTTCGGACGAAAGGGTCCATGTCGAAAACGATTTAATTTTATATCATGCCTAACAAATTAATCAGCTTATAAAATATCAATGTCAATTGAGCAAGTAAATTTTGAGTGTGCATTTTTACATGCAACTCAGTCTTAGTTCCTTGAACCCGAAGCATAGATGACACAGGCAATCTTTTGAAAGATCATCCTATAATAACTAGGGATATAATCGATGTCTTTATTTTCTTCATATAATTACTATGCGAATGGCAGCCAATAGCACTATTCATATATTTCTCTCAAAACCCTAAAGTACTAACATAAAAATGTAACTAGATCGAATAGAAATTCAAGCAATGTAATTTTTAAATCAAGGATATCTAAGAAATCAGTGAAAATTAAGAAAAAGGGCATATATATATCATACACTTGGTGAATCCCATTCATCAGTGATTATTAGTTGTAACGTGTTGATCATGGCCGGTCGCCTGAGCCTCGGAACCTCCCAGCCTAAACCCACTGAGTGTTGCTAGGCTGCTTAAATGTCCATCCACCACTGTCCCGCCGCCACTTCCACCACCACCACCACCACTTCCCATACCCAATTGTTGCCCTGGTAAAAGTGCCAAAGGTGTAGGAAAATTCATAAAATTTAGTCCACTACTAGGCATTGAACTTCCATTATACACAGTACTAGAGTTCCCAGTACCTGGAAATGTCCATAAAGAATCACCGCTCATCACTTGACTACTATGATTTGTAACCATAAGAAACGTCGTCGCCGGAATCTGGTCCTGGCTCGCAGGAATCGACCCGGTACTTGACTGAAACATGTGAGTTTGAACTGCCGGTTCTTGCTTTGCTTGTAACATAGAATTCTCATTTATATTACCATTAGGAAAATTTAATGGATTAATATTCTCAGATGATGATAATCCAACTCCAGAAAACAAAACCCTCGTATGTGAATCTTCAATACTACTCCTCAAGCTCTGGTTAAAATAATTATTCCTCGAATATAACGGTGCTGACATGGTTGAACCAGAATTCCTAACCGATAAGTTAAGAGAAGTGATATTTGCCGGGATGGTTCCAGTACCTGTAGCGGCGATCACCGCCGGCTCCGCCTGCTGGAGCAACCACTCGACAGTTTCACCATCTGATTTGTGGCCTAATTCTTTAGTAAGCTGGAAAACCCTAGCAGCACAAGTTGCAGGCATACGGATCCGACGACCCCGGCCATCGACCTTTGTGTGCCTATCCTTGGTTGAGTTTCGTTTTGGCTGAGGCTTCTTTTGTGCTTCCAAATTTCCTGAATTTGAAGGCAAAATTGAGCCGGAATTAGCTTCTGCAAGATTTCTTTGCTTTAGTAAATCAAGTTGGAAATTTGGGCTTTGCATAGAATTATCACTTCCACCATGATCCATGATCATAAAGTATTATACTCTTATGGACTAGGTTAGTTCGTGTATGGTGTATATCTGTAAATGACCCTCACTTCAGTCACTTGTGGGACATATGATTCTATATCAATCTGTCTATGTCTCTCTCTAAGCTGGTAGCCTGCAATTCCTATCAGATGGGAGCTGGCAGATATTTGTTTAGGAAAGAGAGGGAAGAGATAAGGGAAAAGTACTGAGTGCAAGGTTTAAGCAAGAAACACAATGAGTAGGAATTATAGGGGTGGTGGGCTACGGTATTAAATGTTCTTTATAGAAAATTTTGCTTATCTGAGGGTATAACGGTAAATATACTAATTGAATTAATTTTGAAAAATAAACAAAAAATACTTTTGAGATTATTTTGTGCTTTTGATTTTGGAGGAGCTTTTATCGACATTTTTATTCCTCACTTGAAACCACGATGGCTTATGTTATTAAATGTCAAAATGGAAAGTTCAAAACTTTGAAGGGATGTCTAACCCCATAACAAAGTGAGAAAAAAAATAGAATTTAGGGAGTACAAAAGTGCTAAAAGACAAAGCAAAACTACTTCATTCTAGTTCGGAATTTCATGAGTTACGTGATGTAATTGTAAGTCCTGACCAAAATCAAATTCACTCATCATGGGAGAGCATCCAAAACGATTAAACTCAAGTCGAAAATCTCAAAAATCAAATTGATCTCTCATTAATCCAGATAAATTCGCATGCACAACTATCATATGTTATATTATCGCAGTTAATAAATTATTAAAAAATAAATAACACTAGAAAATTTTGACAGAGAAAACTTGTAACTGAGTAAAAACTCTGTGCCCAAGCCAATAAAAATTCACTATAAACGAATCAACTTACAATATTATCAAACTCAACTAACTCTAGTATTTTCTGACCTCCAACTGTAATCACCAAAGCCCTCATGGATTGTGTGCTCATGCATCAACATCCAGTCTTCTGAATTCGTCTATCTCATGTGAATCAATGAGAATTCCTCATTCTCCAACAATCGAAACTCCAGTTACCTTCCTTAATCTTCAGAACTCTGACATGTGTTATAGAAGTATGTGTTTTAGTGTTTGATTTATGTAAAGGTTTTTCAATGCTATGAAGAAATCAAAATGAAGGTTGAACTAATAGAATGATATGAAGAAAGTAATCTCTTGTTTCTCTCCAAGTTCAACCCCTTTTTCGAATGGAGGCGTTGATATGTGGGTGTTTGGTGGAGATTAAAATTAGATTTTGAATAGATTGTGATAGAAGTTTTTGAAATGTGTGGTTGAAAAAGTTGTGGGACCCATGAAAGATGTGGTTAATATTAATTGTTTGACTTTGTCTTAAATTAAAATCTGATTTTAATTCGAAACAAACAAGGCAATAGTGTGGAGGTTTTGGGTAGTATATGCCCAATAAAAACCTTAAAAAACGTGAATTATGTTTTCTCGGGATACACTTTCGCTCGAGCGACAGCTCCACGACGGTATGTCGCTCGAGCGAGGTCCAGGCAACGGGTGGGCGACGCATCTTCTATTTTTATCGCTCGAGTGTCAGTTGGGCGATAGACTAGTGAAATTGCGGCGACTCTTTTCTTCTTATTCCATACTCTAACCCTATGACTTCTAACTTACATATACAACTTACCATTTGATACTTTGATTTTTAAAAACTCTTTTTCAACAATAATTTTGTCAAAAAATTGTCAACATCTTGAAAACTTAACAAACTTCCACTTTGTCATTCTGTGACTAAACATGCATTACAAATCAAATATATTCAATTTAATCCACCCAAAACCAACTGACTTGGCTGAATCTTGCTTTTTCTTCGTCCAACATGTTTTTTGAAAAAAAAAACTCAAACACCAAGTGTAAAAACACGTGAAACAGTAATATGAATAAAAGCATTTGAGACGATTACTCATAAATTCAATAACATACCAGCTAAATTAAGATGTAATATCAATATAACTATATAAGCCAACACACCAAAACCAAACATTGATATCACTAAACATCAAAACTTAATCTAGCTAAAACGAAGAAAATATCTTATACATCTGAAAAATATGTCAAAAAATATGTTTAACTCAAATGTCATTTACATCAAAAAAAATATATTCTTAAATCAAGTCATGACATACTAACTGCTTACTACTTCTTTTTGCCACAAATGACAAAAGTAACAACAATATATAATAATTCAAAGACGTAGTTAATAACATGCACAAGCATAATCAATGATAAGTAAACTTTCCCACATACTCAGTTCAAATTTAAATGGAGTAAATTTTATTGGTGACTCATGTGTGTTAAGTCACACTAATTACTTGTGATTAAGATTCCAAACCTTATATTTGTGAGAAACAACTTGCTAAACATCACTGTGAAATAGATTATTTTTCTACTAATGAAAGTCAAATCAATAATGTATATTAGGACCTATAAATAAAGCTCATTTTTCGTATGAAGCTCATTTTTCATCTATATTATTCTTTTCTCCCATTAACTTCAAGCATACAAACATTTTCAGACAATTTAAATTTTTCTTTTTAAACTCATCATTTTCTCTTCAATTTTTCACATCTTGTGTGCAGACTCTTCTCCATTAAGCGACTAAGATGATCCATGTAACGAGTGTTGGACCGATGACTCCAAGTCAATTGACCATAGGATATAAAATTATGAGAAACCCCTCGAATTTAATTACTCGAGTCAAATATGTTTCGAAAAAGAGTATAAAATAAAACACTCTTTATTTTATGATAAGGGGAATATACTCTAGCTTATGTCAGCTAAATTAAGGTCAATTCATATTCAATGTCACCTTATCAACAGATAATAGTCATTCTAAATCTCACACACTTGGTCAAGATTTACTCACAAGATCATATTGTGTGTAGTGCAAATGGTATATGAAGATACATATACTAATTACTCCACATAAACATAAACAAAGTAATGAAAAATATGCTACAACATATTAATTAAACTCATATTTGGTCACAACACACATATTCACGTAAATCATATATTATGTTGTAGTAAAGAATTTTAATCATTTTAAACAAAAAAAATCAAACTACCTAAAAAGTAAAATCAAACAAAAAAATGAGATGCATGCAATAGTGAATGAATCAATTAAAATGTATAAGCATGCATAAAAAATACCTAATCAATTAGATATATGAACGCTCTTACCTTTAAGAACCCAATGATCAATTTCAAAAAATTTTAAATCACTCTTTTTCACCCAAACATGTTTAGTGGAAGACTTATTTCTAGTCAACTGTGTCATTAACTTGGTCAAATGACTCACTTGATTAGTGAGGAAATCAATTCGACTATCAAAATCCTGATTTCTAACTCTAGTGGAATTCTGATTTCTATTTCTATTTAGAAATTTATTACATCTAGGTCTTGTATATCCCAGTGCACCACAATTGTGACAAGTGCAAATAAACCTATGTTCATAACTACGTGATGTTTGATATTGATTTATAGGTCGATTGGTCCTACATTGTCTAGTAGGCATTTGTCCTAAGACACTTTTGTCCTTGGGGTTCAAGATTAGCAACATTCCTAAATTTGTTGGTGGCTGGAACAAACGTGATCTTTGATGCACTGGCAATATTGTTTATCAGTTTGAACATATCTTAGACAGTGTTTATTTCTAGCTAACTTGTTCGTTCATGACATATTATCGAGTTTTTGAACACCACTCAAGAAGGTATGAAGTTGAGTTTTGATTTTTTTCTATTTAGGTCACTTGTTAAGGTTTTAACCTTAGCTTCTAGGTTCTCATTGACAAGTCTCAACTCACTCGGATTTTAGATAAAATCATGAAGGTCAGCTATGAGTTTATCTCTCTCTATCTCAAGTTCATTAACCTTTTTAATACTGCTTTATTGACCTTCTTTATCTTAAGACTCTAATCAAATAACTTCTGATAAGCCTCATGAATCTCATCCTCATCTTTAGAATCTTTCTCAGTTTGCTCACCACTATCTACTCCCTCAACCTACTCACAATCCTTATCAGATTCATTTTTAATCCTAATAGTGAAGGCAATAAACTTCACACTCTCATGTGTAGACATCGTACTTTGATTATCCGAGCTAGACTCGTCATCAGTAAGAGTTGCATTCATAACTTTACCATGATTTCTCTTACCAATAGGGCACTCACTTTTATAGTGGCTAAAACTTTGACACTTATGACTTCTCACAGATTTAGATCTCTTTCTAGACTTACTAGAATCACATCTATGCCTCCCTTTAGTCTTCTTATTTCTAAACATTTTTTGAAAATTCTTAACAAAATATGCTATTTTCTCACCATTAAGTGATTCCAAATCAAATGAATCATACTTTTCTTCCTAGCTATGAGTTTATCTCTCTATCTCAAGTTCCTTAACCTTCTTCAATATACCTTTATTGACCTTCTTTATCTTAAGACTCTCATCAAATAACTTTTGATAAGCCTCACTAATCTCATCCTCATCTTCAGAAGCTTCCTCAGTTTGCTTACCACTATATACTTCTTCAACCTTCTCACTGTCTTTATCAGATTAACTTTTAATTCTAGCAATGAAAACAATAAACTTGTCACTCTCCTCGTGTATAGACATCTTACTTTGATTATCAGAGTTAGACTCGTCATCAGTGAGAGTTTCATTCATGACTTTACCCTGATTTCGCTTGCCATTAGAACACTCACTTCTAGAATGGATAAAACCTTGACACTTATGACATCTCATAGATTTAGATCTCTTTCTAGACTTACTAGAATAACCTCTATGTCTCTCTTTAGTCTTCTTCTTATTTCTAAACATTTTTTTGAAATTTCTTAACAAAGTATGTTATTTCCTCATCATTAAGTGATTCCAAATAAGATGAATCATATTTTTATTCCCTAACAGTGTTCAAAGCATCAGACTTGTTCTTCTTAGGTTGAGATATAGTGAGTTCATAAGTTTGAAGGGATCCTACAAGTTTATGTAACTTAATTGTATCTAAGTCATTGTTCTCTTCAATTGCAGTAATCTTGGGTCTAAACCTTTCAGGTAAGGATCTAAGGATTTTTCAAACAATTTTAGACTTGAGAATTTCTTCACCTAGATTGAAACTAAAGTTCACTTCACATAGAATTCATCGATCTTCATTCTAATTTCTTCAAATCTAGTGGTTAACATCTGGAGCTTGGAGTTTTTAACGGTTTTGGTTCCCTTGTGTGTGGTCTTTAAAATATCCCAAACTTCTTTCGCGATTTCACACATCAACACTCTCATAAACTCTGCAGTAGACACAGCCATAACAGGGCATGAATCCCTTTATTATTCCAATTGCACCCAACTAGTTCATCATTGGTCCAAAGAGAAATGTATGCAGAATAACTACACCTGAAACATTAGATGATGGAGTGATCCAACCATTTTGTACACTAACCCAAATCCGCTCATCTAGAGACTTAAAAAATGCTCTCATTTTAACCTTCTAATATGTATAATTGCTTCTGTCAAAAAACGGAAGCAAGAAAAGAGACTAACTCATCTAGGTTAAATATGGACTAGGAATCGAAATGAGGCTATGATACCACTTGAAATAACATAGTTCGACCCAACTAACTCGTAGAGAGGGTGAATAAATGTTTATGCGGAATTTAAATTTACCATTTAATAAATGCAACAAGTCACGGTTATTAATTAATCTAGATGAATTCACATGCATAACTATTTTATGTTTAATTACCGCAGTTAATAAATTACTGCAAAATGAATAACACTTGAAAATTATTGACGGAGAAAACATGTAACTGGTTAAAAATTCCGGGCACAAACCAGTAAAAATCTACTGTAAACAAATTAACTTACAATACTGTCACACTCGACTAACTCTAGTACTTTTTGGTCTCCTAACTGTAATCACCAAAGTCGTCCTGAATTGCGTACTCCTGCATCAACTCTCGATCTTTTGAATTCGTCTATCTTCTATTGATCAATTAGAATTCCTCGTTCTCCAACAATCAAAACTCTGGTCACCTTCCTTGATCTTCAAGATTCTGACAGATGGTATGAAAGTATGTGTTTTGGTGTTTGGTTTATGTGAAGTTGATATTTTTCAATGTTATGAAGAAATCAAAATGAAGGTTGAACTAATAGAATGATATGTGAGAAGTAATCTCTTGTTTCTCTCAATGTCCAACCCCAACCCCACTTTTCGAATGGAGGCGTGGATATATATAGTGTAGAGGTTTTGAGTAGTATGAGCCGAATAAAAACCTTGAAAACGCATTAGGCTTTCTTGGGATACACAGTCGCTCGAGCGACGATGTGTCGCTCGAGCGAGGTCCAGGCGACAGGCGGGTGACGCAACTTTTATTTTTACCGCTCAAGCGTCAACTGGGCAATAGGCTAGCGAAATTGCGGACTCTTTTCTCCTCGTTCCATATTCGAACCTTAAGACTTCTAACTCACCTATACAACTTACCACTTGATATTTTGATTTTTAAAACTCTTTTTCAATAATAGTTTTGTCAAAAGATTGCCAACATATTTAAAACCTAAAAAAAAAGATTGTGAACTAAGGTGGAACTCATATGTCGATAATTATGTTCGTGCAGCCCTTGTGCTTGAATGACTCAAATATCTGCTTCTCGCGAGCACTTCATTGACTTATTTCCGAGTATTGATATATATCACGCATTTAGTTAATTAATATTTACCTTTTCTTTTCCATTAATAATCATTCCTAGTATTGATATATCATAGATTTTATTTAATTAATATTTGATTTTCCTGTTTTCATTAATAATAGTCTTGACCTAAATTTTTTTTAGAGTTCTGTTGACGATATATCTCCTACCACGTTCCTAACTACCTATATACTTGGACAAACACTGTTAGACACCTAGATCATCTAACCAAGAAAAAAGGGTTAGCGACTTGCGTTGGTATTCCGACGGTTAAATCAACTGTTGATACAGGAATAGATTGAGTGTGGGAGAGAAAAATAGATGGAAATTTGGCTAGAGTTTAGATAATGCCTACCTTTCCATTTACCTATGCATGTATTTATAGGGAAGGAATTGGTTTGAAATTAAGTTAAGATGTTGCAATGAGTTTGTTTCCTTGTGCAAGTAGAGATTGGTTCCCCCAAGATCTTATTTGATCCCCAAAGGATTACATGCTAGTTTTAACTTTTAAGTGATCGATAAGTTTGTTTTCTTATTAAATACTTCCTTCCTAATTAAAGTCCATCTAAACTTGGATTTAATATTATGGTCACCTTCGCCCGTCGGATCTCGAAATGATTTGCCTTCATCGATCAGTAGCAAGGGATTTGACCGGTTGGCGATGCTTCCATCGAAGGGTGAAGAGTGTGCTTATTCACCACATGTCGTACTATTGGAAGCCTACGTGACCCTCGCCACCATGTTGGTGCTTACGTGAAGAATTTGAAAATTTTTAATCAAAAACTGTGAATAATGGAAATGATCATACCTCTTCCCTTTTTAAACTCTATAATCCTACACAAGGAGGACTGTTAAATAATGGGAAAATCGAGATCCGAATGAAACAATGTAAGTAGGTCTACAACTTCCTATTAGTTGCAACTGAGTATTCATCTTTTTCGATTTTGTAAACCTTAAACCGTCACTTGACATATTAAGGCATGTTTGGAGTTGTTTATAATCAGTTTTGAATTATAAATAAACAAAAATGAATGAAGATTAATTAAGCAAGCAATAATTATGGGTTCCACAAAATGTATATATAAAAATAATTATTCAAATGATAATTGTAATTTAAACAAGTATCAAACAAGTGCTAACATACTTCATTTTTTTTCTTTTAAGGGATAAAATGGTAACCACTTAATTTTAATGAAAAAGCAAATAAAAAAGGAAACGAAAAATGAAAAATGAAAAATATTATTAGTACCAGTATTAATTGTTGCGGGAGCTTTTAGTGTGGTTGTAATAAGTTGGACCTATGGTACGTACGACGTTTGGACAGAGTGAAAGAATTGGAATCAACAGACTGCGAGAATGAAAACAATCGGTACGGATTCTTGAAACCAAAAGGGGTGAAAAAGAAAGAAAAAACCTGTCCCTTGTGACAATGTTTCTTGTACAATGTTGGGTTACAATCTTTCATAAAAGAGTGGGGCCCACTATTATTTTAATCACGGGACCCACCTCTCTTGTGAGAGATTGTAACACATGTATTGTACATGTAGCATGATTGATGTCCCTCATCTACATAACATAAATGGTTGGAATTAAGTCCATATTTATTACACATTAAAATTTTCATTTTCATTATTCTACTTATTTTTAACTACAAATTTTTCAATAAAATAATTTTTCTCATCACATCAATAATTTTTCAATCTTTTTCAACAATATATTCACTATCAATCTACCATTCCAAAATAATGAGGCTCAAACACACCCTAAGTCTTGTTTGGTAATCATTCTTTAAAAAAATCATATTTATTTTCAATCACATATATTTACAATAAAATATTTTTCACGAAAATCTAGAAAAAATTATGCTTTTCAACCGTACATTTTTCAAAAAAAATCCCAAAAAAATAACTATCAATTGGGGTCTAAATTTGGATCTCGATTGCCCAACTTGCACAATAAAACGACAAAATTTCTCGAATCACGTAAAATCTCCGTTCTAATCAAAGAATTTAATAATACATTTCAACAACCAACCACATAAAACAAAACCATTGTCAATGAGTTGGATATATATGTCTAGCTATGGCCCTTAGAACTTGATTAAGCCCCCCATCTGGTTCCACAAATTTCATGGGATTTATAATTGTTCAAACACACGTTCCATTAACTTTTATCGAAATTTACTAAAAAGTTGATTTTTATCTAAGCCAAACAAGAACTAAGACGATTAGCAATACAACTTCTTGAACAATAAACTAAATTTGTTTATCCTAAACATTGTTTAGATGACACTCGGTGATTTCAATCCTTAAAATAGAAATTATACTTGTTAACATGATTCGACTTGTCTCATTTGATTATAAGCACAACTGTAATACTCCTAGACCACGAAAGTTTAAGAGATTTGATTGGTACTACTCATACCAACAAGGTGTACCTTTTTTTTTTTTTTTCCGGAAATCCATCGTTAGAAACTCCACAGTTAAACGTGCTTGGTTTGGAGAAATTCCATGATGGGTGATCCACTGGGAAGTTTTATCGGGGAGTGTGCAAATGAGGACAAAGTATGCTGAAAAGACCCATGTTGGTACAGTGGGGACAGTACGTCGTCGATCTAACGGTCGGGGCAGCTCGTTAAGTGGGACTCAGGTCGTTACAAATGGTATCAGAGCCTGTTTGCCAGCCGGAAATCGGGAACTAAGTATTATGCGGAACAAAGTGCTACGTCAGAGGACGGGAGCCACCTCTAGAATTTCAACGCCTAGCAACGGATCCTCAGATGGATTAAGCGCGACGAGGACGTCGCGAGTCTAACGAGTGGTGATTGTAATACCCCTAGACCACGAAAGTTTAAGAGATTTGATAGGTACTACTCATACCAACAAGGTGCACTTTCTTTTTTGAAAGTCTATCGTTAGAAACTCCACAGTTAAGCGTGCTTGGTTTGGAGAAATTCCATGATGGGTGATCCCCTGGGAAGTTTTTTGGAGGAGCGTGCGAGTGAGGACAAAGTATGCTGAAAAGACCTATGTTGGTACATTGGAGACAGTACGTCGTCGATCTAATGACCGGGACAGTCCGTTAAATGGGACCCGGGTCGTTACAACAACTTTTTGTCCTAAAATCCTAAGTACCTTTCTTTTACTCAATTGGTTGAATGATATAAAACCAATAATATCCAAATTCAATATATTGAAAGCACAGTCTCCATAACCACCGACAGTCATGTTTCATTAATTGGAACCCTAATGTCAAATAATTTACTAGAAAACTTGGTTGTACAAAATATGCATGTTATAATATCATACTTAGCCCCTATTTCACCCCCATTTTCGGGTGCAGAAATTTTTTGGAATAGTTATTGATGGGAGAATGTGTGATAAAAAAGTAATAAAAAAATTTGGATTTGTGTGTAATATTATTTTATTTGATGAATGTGTGGTTAAAATGAAGAGAGAAAAAAATTAATGTAATGTAATGGAAAAAAATTGGGGCCAAACGAGAGCTTAAAATCTCCTCTTCTTTCTTCTTCTTCTTATATAACGAGTATACTTAAAGCTTCTTATCATCCGATCGAAGTTGCAATATATTCATTTTTGAAAGATTGGTCTTTTATTAAATTAATTCTAAATTTATTAAAAATAAGACGTCATTTTCTGTAATTTATTCATGATCTTCGAAAGATTTCTTTCACAAACGCATAATAATTAATATCAAGTTGATGAAGTGATGGGACAAGGATTAGGTCGCCATCCTGGTTGAGAAATGAGGTGCAGATGAAGATAGACTTGCCACCTAAATAATTGGCTAATCATGCAAAATAATTTGTCCCATGTTTTTGGATCTCCGAATATATTTGTTTTAACTCCGAATTTTTGCCCATTTATTTATCTAGAAATTTTTTTTTTTTTTTTTTTTTCAACCAGTAGCACAAAGAATTAGGGAATGAAAAAAAAAATCGGTATGGTACGACAGAATTGAAGAAGAGATCGATATAATGTGTGTTTATGCGTAGTCGAATTGACTCGTGTCAACTCTACCGTATACCAAATACGTTCATCGTTTTCGTCTCTTCAACACAAGAATACTACATATCAAGAACATAACGTGTGAAAAATTAAAAGAAAAATGCTACTTGTACATCAAGAATTGTACATAATGGTGTACACCCCACTCACATGGGAGTGTGACCCATTTGTATAAAATATTTTTTTATTCAAACAAGCCCTACCCCCATGTGAGAGGGGTGTACACCCTTATGTATACCTTGATGTACCTATAGCAAAACCGAAATTAAAATAACCATATAGGTATATGCAACCCCTACCTCCCACAATGATCAAGAACATAAATTAAAAATTTGACATCATTCAAGATTCAGCGGACTCTCAAATCTTGGTAGAGAAAAATGAAAATCAATAATTTTGTTTCAGATTTTGAACACATTGTATGTCAAATCTATGTCACAATCACCATTTTCTTGATCAGTGCATGTATAACGACTTTATGAATTGGGTGTCCCAATTTCATCAAGAATTTGTCAATGCGTGCATATGAATTGGTAGAAAAACAATGGAAATTGATAGTTTCAAAAGTCATTATTTGCGGCAGAAAGAGTTATTAAAATATCAAAATTATTCAAGATTTTATTCACATGTTAAAATTTTATGTTGAAAGAAATTGCATCTATCTTTAACATAAAATTACTGGACACGATTCTTACTTTAAAGTACCAAATTTGTAATGGTTTCAATTTCGATCAAAATGGAAGGAGATTATTATTCACAACCTAAATGACTAATTTTGTGAGTTTCCATGTCAAATATGTGGTTCCAGGCACCTTTCTAACTATGTGTGATTTTCCATATGAATTTTACTTAGGCCTTTTTGATTGAGCTATATTTTTCATGGAAAATAGAAATTAAATTTCATTTCCATCTTTTTGCATGTTTGATTGACTAAATTTTCCATGACATTGGTTTTTCACATTTTCTTGGTTTTTTAGGAAAAGATTTTTCCATGGGTTTGGTGGGAAAAAAATTTTAGGCAAATTTTTTTTTTTTTTTTTTGCTATGAAAACAAATTCTTTTCCCGATTGTAACAAATTTATCCCTTTAATGAACAATTTTTATGAAAAACAAAGTCAACGAACACCAAAATATCCAAAATTTCAATATTTTTCAAGTGAAAAATTATATCAATCAAACACAATTAATTGACAATTCCCACTAAAACAAGTTTATGTAATTTAATTCCATAAAATTCATTTTCTTTCCACTCAATTTCATTCTTCCAATCAAACGGACCCTTAATTTCTTGCCATATTTTCTCTCTCCCAGTTACTTCACAAAAGTCATGGGAGTCATAGCGAGTTATAGGAGTTACTGGAGGTTGAGGGAAATTATGGGTTTGAATTCTTTTCAAACAATTCCCTCCAATTCATTTTAATATCTTGCGGGTCGAGTCACCCCCCACATGGAGGATTCACGGTCCGTATTTTCCAATATATCTTGTCACGTGTAATTATCGTAAAGTGATGGTCTTCCCTTTATAGTAACAGCCTTTGTTACATGTATTTTATCTATGCAATTGAGATTTGATAAACACCAAAAAGCTAAACAACGCAACTAATAAATGGTCAACTACCAACTAATAAGAATCACGACACACTAGTGAGTAATGATAAGTGTGTTTCATATATTTATCTCGACCTTTTAACACAAAATTTCGGCTAAGTTTTGAGTATTTTGACTTTGATTATTATCGATTTTTTTCTTATTCGTGTGATTGTAGATGGAGATTCAATGGTGAAGTTGGAAGAAAATGAGGAGCTTTGGGATGTTTTGAAAAAGAGATTAGAGGTGATCAAGTGAAGAGTCGAACCTAGGATCTAGAAGGTGAAAAGAAGATGAAAAAAAGGCGTTTGGAGTTGGTGTCGAACAGAAAAGGAAGCAGAAAACATTCATAGTCGTCATAGTTTGTTGCTCTAGTAGCAATGGTTGTTTATAGGGCAAAAGAACACAGGAAAATCATACTAAATTTGTCGCTAGAGTAGCAGAATCTAGTGCTCGAGCACCATTGCTAATGTTGCACAATAAGATTGTAGAGTCGTATGTGAAAATTGGTTTAATTATATCCGAGAGAGATTATTGAATAAATGAGGAATATTGATCATCAAATTCATTCCTGTCAACTACGAGAATTTGGATTAAAGCGGAGAAATATAAATGGATTCTAAATTCTAGTACCTTCATCTTTTTAAATTTTTCTCCAAAAATTGCACACAATTTTAGTCCATTAGCAGCGACAAAGTGAAATGGTTACTCCTTAAGAACTTTAATTTACATACCAAACCGTTGGCAATTAGCATTGAAATTGTTGGTAGAAGTCGCCGAGGAAGATGTCGTCTACTAGAGGTGTCAATCCGGGTGGTCCGGGTCGGGTCTGCCCGCCAACATATGAGCCCGGTAACGACCCGTGTAAAAAAAGCCCGCCCGCTACGGTTTACGGGCCGGTTACGGGTCGGCCCACAATTTTGGACTACAATCATGGCCCGCCCGCTAACCCATGCGGGTCACGGGTCATGGATCACGGTTTGTTCCGGTTTGACCCGTATAATTGTATAAATAAAATTATAAAAATATAGAATTTTTCATATTTATAGCAATTTTTTTTTAAAAAAAATGTAAATTAAAAATTGAACAAAATGATAAATTCATATTTATACCAAGAAATATTTACATAGAATTCAAATTTAATGTTACATGAATTATTTATAACTTTGAAAAGTTAAATTTAATTTAAACAAATAACAACTAAATGCATTTCTAATTACTATTATCAAATATTTATAGTATAAGGACATCACAACTAGATTGGTACCTACTTTTACTATAATTTATAGTTTAAGTATATCTCAATTAGGTTGACATCTACTTAACTATAATATTTAATTTTTTTAATTTTTTTTTTCATGGGTCACGGTTAACCGCGGCCCGTGAAGGTGTAACCCACGAAGCTCGCGGGTCACACCTCCTTGATCCGTGAACCGCTCGCTCGGGTCACGGGTCGGCCCGCGATCTCGGGTCGATCTGGACCGGTTTTCACGGGTCTGGTCGGCCTGTCTGTCTTGACACCTCTATCTCATCTACAAAAATCAATATTTATTGGTAACTGAAAGTTAGCATCGATGATCTCTACAGTCTAATATCTCCAACATGTAAAATGTTTCTTTTAGTAGAAATAAAGGCGTGTACAACATTAACCAACACATCCTAGATGATTGCTAATTTTTACTGGATGGTTTTTGAAATAATTGATAATGCCTTGTGACGAGGTCAAAATTGGTCAACCTATAGTTAGATTTTATGAAAGAATTGTAACATTAGAGATGTTTAAGGTGGTTCCATTTAAATTGGTCATTTTACTAATTTCCATTAAAAAAAAAGTGACCATTTACTAAAAATGACATTTTGTCGTCCCCATTCAATGGTTTTTCTCGATCAAATATTCAAGGGTATGACGTATTTTCTATGTAACATGTTGAACGTTTTTTTTGTTCGATTTTTCTTCATAGCAATTTATAAGGAACGCGATGATTCCACTAAAAGAAAACCCTCTGCCAATTCTAGTTTACGTGCCATTTCAATGGGCGAACAATCCTACTTTTGGAACGTACTACAATTATAAGTGACAATGAGTCAATATCGAAGTGCCAAACCTTCCAATTGATTTGAGCTGTTGGTAAAGATCAACATCTTATTCCTAGACTAACTAATGTTTTTCCGTTAAGCGACGATCTTTCCACTGGACTTCGTTAGATAGTTAAAATAAAGTTTCATATATGTTCGACGGGTGAGTCTTGTATAGCCCGCCCATCCAACGTGGACCAACTCAATTCTCTCCAAGGGCAATATGGGCACAACATTTTGAACTACGAACTGCCATTTGAGCCGCTAGCCATCAATGTCTGATCAAACATGACTCAAGAATTTTTATGGATTGTGCTGCGAATGTATAAATAAATATCCGGAAGATTTCATATTTCTATCATTACAGAAAAATATTTCATATTTACTATGTCACATTTATAAAACCAAAAAAGAACTATGATATATGTACAGCATTTTTGTACATTCACTTTGACAACTCCTCACATAGGGGGTGGGGCCAATAATTTTAAAAATTGTGGGCCCCACCCCCATGTGACGGGGCTGTCAAAAAGGCTGTATATTCAGCATTTTTGAACCAAGAATACTTGATTATATATGAATTATATTTAAATATACTTCTTAAAATATACCTACTTCCAAAAATACATCAGCTCTTCATTTTGTAACTTACCATTTTCATGTTTCTCCATTAATGCATTTCCTGAATCAAAGATGAATTTCAAAAACAATTAATGCATTTCCTGTCATCTCATTGGTTGGATTATTTCTGCCTCCAAGTTCCCGTCGATTGTGTATTATTTTTTACTTATTTATCATCTGAGATTTCCGTTGTCAATTTCCTTTTATCAATTTTGTGGGTTTCGGTATAAATATTTTCGATTATTCAAGTGATTGTGTATTTTACCGATAAATCGATTAACAACACATTTTACCGATAAATCGATTAACAACACATCACTTCAATTATTCATGTGATTGTGTATTTTACCGATAAATCGATTAACAACACATCACGTTTAATTCAAGATCTCCGGCTCCCCCCCTCCCCCCCCATCGCGTTTCTTGCCTTGGATGATCGAAAATTGATGTTGTAATTTTTTTTTTTTTTTTTTGCCAATCTTGAATGTTGAATAAGAATCTGCCAACAACGTCTATGAATTAGTGGTTGCATATAACGAAATACAATTTAGTTCTCGTTTATTCCATAGTTTGATGTGTAATTTGTCGATAATATGATGCATCACCAGTTATGCATTTCTTCATCTTCAACAAATTCTCTATTTTTAAAGAGCATAATCTATCATTTGGATAGTATCTATAAATTTAGAGAGTTAAAAATTTTAAATACTGCAACAAACTCTTTATATTTAGAGTAATGTTATTCATCCACACTGAGGTTACAAATACAGTCTATATGACGTTTATGTGGTATTAAATGATAGAGTAATATTATTCATCCCCACTGAGATTACAAACACAGTTTATGTGACGTTAATGTGGTATTAAATGATATGTGAAATTAAATAAGTTATTTAATTTCACTTTTCATTTAACCTATCACTGAGAGTCACATAGACTGTATTTGTATCCCCATTGGGGATAAATAACATTACTCTAAATGATAGGTGAAATTAAATAAGTCATTTCATTTAACCTATCAACATTACTCTTATATGTAACACTTAATTTCACTACTTCCAAAAAATATTTATTATTTTTGTCTATCTTTATTTTATTATTTTCATACATTGAAAATTGAAACACTTTGAATGCATTTAAATTTGGAGAGTCAAACTCACTATCTAAATTAAAATGTTAATTTAAAGAGTCTCTTACAGTATGATTTTAAATGTATACTCTTTGAAATAGAGAGTATCTCATGTTTAAAGAGTCTCTTAGAGATACTCTAATGTCTTAAATTAATCACCATTAATTACTAAAACTCCATAAATCTCGGATTTTTTTACTCTTATTATATATATGGATGTAGATACACATGTTGAAACATAATTTCAGCACTTAGATTTTCATCATTTTTTCATAAATTTGGACACAATGAACTCCCTTTCTAGAAAAATCCAATCTTTACAACCTATTTTGCTTCAAACCTCGAAAAGCTTGTTCATTTTTCCAGTCCTTAAACCCCTCCAAAACCCTTATGTTCAATGTTTTCAACACCTATTGCAAAGACACTTTTTGACACAGTTATCAAAATTCCACGAATACGAGATGCCTACTGTTACGTGGGGTGAAAGGAAACACTCGTTTCCAGGGTCATTATTTTTTATTATTTGAAGACGATAGGTGTACTCACTGATGAACTAGAGGACTTTGAATTGCCATCGACAATTGTGATAACAAATGGATGGCTGTCGATTATGAGGATACTTTAATAGAATGAGTAATGCAATTGTTAAACAATTCAAAGAAAAGAGGAGGCTCAGGAGTCTCTTTGACATTTTTCACTATCCATACGGATCCCATGGGGGATGTATTTGTATCAACAGCCATGGTAAATGTTCAACAAGTGGATTTTTTTTTTGATATTTTCAACTGAGACTAGAATTTTATGGTAGCAATAAATTAGTAATAACAATTGAAAATAAGAATCAAATGGTTGATTTGTGTGATACCGTGTTGATTACAGTTTGCGGTAGATATGTAGAAGATCAATTTGATGTTTAGAGTTTGGGGTTTTTTTTAAAAAAAAAAAAAGTAAAAAAAAAATTAAAAAGTGTAATCTAAAAATTTATTTAAAAATAGTTAATATGTCACATCTTTGATAGAAAATAAATTTGATACGTGTTAATGATAGATTTTAATAAATGAATTTGTCTTGTCTTCACAACATCTTGCATGAAGTTTTATTAAATTAAGAAATTCAATGTATTTAAGTAAACAAAAAAATTGTACTCACCATCGTCCATTTATGAACCAGCGCACATATATTAAAAATGTTGATCACAACGGACTTAAATAAATACCTTTTTACTTTCTCGAATATTTAGACGAGCTAATTCAACCCACATAAGCCCGTGGATATGACAATTATTGATGGATTAAAAGTCTAAATTAGTGTGACCTAATATCAATAATGTTGTAGATCCATGCCATGAAAATTTCATAGCAATTTGCCTAATAGTTGATACCCATCCCTATCATCCGTCGAGCTTGCCGGTTGGTGTGTACTTTTGGCCATTGTCTACCCCAATCAATAGAGTCTTGATTAATGCATGATTGATTGACTACTTACAAATGATTCTTCTGTTCAAAAATGAAATATTTCAAATGTTCTTTCTCTCGTTGGACTATTTGTATTTGCATGCATCATGATTCTGATTCATGAATTTCTCGATATGAGAAATCAAAATGAGAGGATTGAAATGATTCTTTTTCAAATTTGACAAATGTTGTTTGTACTTTTGGCCATTGATTGTCCACCCCTATCAATCGAGTCTTGATTAAGGCGTGATTGATTGACTACTTACAAATGATTCTTCTGTTCAGAAATGAAATATTTCAAATGCTCTTTCTATCATTGAACTATTTGTACCTGCATACATCATGATTCTGATTCATGAATTTCTTGATCTGAGAAATCAAAATGAGATGATCGAAATGATTCTTTTTCAAATTCGACAAATGTTAATTTATTGTATATTTCATTATAGGTCTATGACTCGGAGAAGTATCCTAATAAAAGTATTTGAATATTTTATGGTAAATATAATTCCCATATCGTAAAATAAAACAATGTGTGAGGATAAAGAATTTATAATTGAAAAGATATATGAAAATTATTCTGAAAACGATATGGGGGGTGGGGGTGGGGGGCTTTAGTTTGATAGGACCTTGGACCATATGTTACAATTTTGATGTTGACAATTGTTATCAACATACATATTAGGTGGTTGCAGCATTGTCCCTAAACTATAGGTTTAGGCGTGGAATTAATCCTTAGGTTGTTACATGTGCATTTAAACAACAAATGTCAACCTTGTGAAGGGTATAATTGTTTTAAGTGTTTTTTTCCTTCAATTTGTTGACATAAACTTCACCCTGGCGCCTATTTTCTTCATTGTCGGACAACAAAAACGGAAGGAATTTATGATGGAGGTGAAGAAGACTTCTTAGACATATATATTTCTTCCCATATTCATCTATTCAAACGAGTCATCATTTTGTGAAAATAATTTAATGGATAAATCCACCTCGAATAAAGATTGATATTATAATCAACATATAAGGATTTTTTTTTCAATTTCAAAAGAATAAATTGATGAAATATATAAACGAGTTACAAAGAATGTACTCGATAGGTTGACCATACATTTTATTGGATCACAATTTTTATTAACATTTCAACAATTCATTTTATCAATTTTTATTAAAATCTATTAAAATTTATATTTTTATCAAAACCAAAATAAGAAAAGTATAAACACATGATAATCTAACATGTTTTTTAAGGATTCCAAGGTAAACGTTTTTAATATACTTCTAATGTACCAAACAAAAATCGCATCCAGGGGACCACGACTTTTTGAATGGCACGCAGTAGGTTTTCTCCAACTGTACGGTGCACGCTTTTAGTGTGGTCCTTCAAAAGGGTGGCCTCACAACCCATAAATGGTTGTATCATATGATTCATATCCCATCTAAGAGATCCTATCGAGGGAGTTACCGTCTAATATCTCAAGATTTTAACTTATAAGTAATTTCTTTTTGTCAAACATGTTTAAACTTTTCTACAAGTTACTTGAGTTCAAAAAATTACTTTTCAAATTTAAATTCTATCATAGCACAAGGAGAATGATCTCAATGAACAAAATAAAAAAAAGATTTAGCAATTGAAAATCATTAAATAAAAGCCCCGTTTGGCATAACTTTTGAAAAGCCAAAATCTGCTTCTGATATCAAAATAACTGTTTTTGAACATATTTGAATAATTTTCTGAAAATGCTTTGTGTGATTAGATGAGCTTTTAAAAAAAGTTGTCTTAAGTTTCTTTTTTTAGAAAATGTTTCTATGAGAAATATAAGTCATGCCAAATGATGTCTAAATTAACTTTATCAGGAAGCTCTCTACAAAAAATAGAAAGAAGAGCAGAAATCTTGTCAAATGAACTATGTTAATCCAAAATGTAATGGTTACTTATATCCTACACACACAGGAAAGAGGAATGTTGTAGGGTGAGTTTTAGACTTTACCAAGTGATTCTTGCATACATTACAAAGTCGTGCATCGTGAAAACCGTTGAGTGAATTAAGAGTTTATTTTAATCATTTTCTTCTTTTCATTACTTCTGTTTTAAGATTTGTTAATAGTAAAATGATGACAAATTAACATCTAAATAATATCTTTTCAATAAGGCGGAATGTGTACATGTACATGCTTCGATTCCAATATTCCATTTTAATCTTTATGAGAGTAAAAATAGTTTCCTTTAAAAAGAAAGTCACACAACATGATACCCACAATTACGTTTCTTTTACCAAAAGAAGCAACTTTACTTCAAAAAGGAAAATGATTCTTGACAAAGCACTAGCGAAAAAATTTCAAAATAGAAAAATAAAGTTACTTTTATTTTTTTTTAAAAATGATATTCTATATTCTATATTCCATCGAAAATTATTTCTAAGATCAAAAGTCAACTTTGTCTAGAAACTCTTATATCATATTAAGATAAAAAGCTCTTCCATAGAAAGTAGAACTAAAAATAGAAACTCCACGAAATGGACCTACATAAATCTTATCAATGTATCTTTCTTTTATATTCTGGTCAAGTTTAATGTAATCGACGATACCAATCATTTCCTCCACAAAACATAGCAATAAGGTTAATAACCATGCTATCTGTACAAAATAATTTTTCCATCGCAAGCGTCTCCCCAATAGGGAGCCGTCATGTGACGTTTTGTCAAAAAGGTTGTCAAGTTTTTTTGTACAAGTAGATTTATTGTAAGGTTAATCATTTGGTTTCGCTTACACTTTTTAAAATCTTCTAGCCGAGGGTTACATTTGATATTATACAAAAGATAAGGGACCAAATGAGAAACCCAAAAATGCTTCCATTTTCTTTCCTTTTCTTTTCCTCTTTACTTCCCTAAAGTTTTCCTATTGTTTCATTTAACCCCATATGTTACATAAAAAGTTCAGACTGCAAAATCGAATAGTAATAAGAAGTCTCATCTTCAAGCTCCCACAGTCCATCGGAAAATGCAAAGGGAGGAGGATTTTCTCCGGAGGTCATCTCTTCATCCACTCTGTTAGGGATCCCAAGCTCATCATCAGACGCCTCAAGGAGGTGTTTCATGACTCTAACCCCGTCGTTTTCTTCTTTTTCATCTTCCTTAGCGCCACCGCCACCACCTCCTGCAGCTTGGTCATGCTGATAATCTAATTCTAACTCAGCTTCTTCCTCCGTGGTGGCCAGCAGAGAGTCAAAGTCGAAGGTCGCGGCGGTGGTGGTGGTGGTGGAAGTGGAAGTAGTACTTGAACATGAGAGTTCTTTTTGAAGGGTTGTGAAAATTGCTGATAAATCTTGATTTGGGTCATACTCTTGCTCTTGCTCATCATCAAGAATGGAGAGAACGCTATTGCGCAAGTTTTGACGCTTACCAAACTCAACTCGGCTAGCTTCTGCTTCTTCTTCACAGGATTCTTCTCTTTGGCGTTTTTGTTGGGTTCCCGCCATTGTTAACACAAAAAGAGGAGAGATGAGGGATGAGGAGAGAGAATCGAATTGGAAAGGTTTATATAGAGGGAGAGGGATAATTGCAGTTCCGGTCCAATTGAGCGGAGAGGGAAATTAAGAATATTTAATGCATTTAATTTTTCTTTCTTATGTGAGTGTGAAAGAGATGCGTGACAAGATAAATAGGGTTAGCTTTATTTCATTTTCTACTTTTTTGGACACGATCCCTTCCAAATAACTCCACACGATTTGCAAAGAATCTCGTAAATCATGTTCCTTCAAAAATTAATTTTAATCATTTATGAGATTCACAAATTTTATCAACCTTTTTCAATTACACGTAATTAATTTTTTATTTATTTATCAAAATCTATTAAAAATTAATTTAAGTAAAACCAAACAGGAACGCAATTACAGTAGCTCATTTTTAAACGAGAATAAGTTTAGTTAATTTTACACAAATTTTGTGTTGAAAAGTTAAGTTATCAAATTTATAATAAAAACGAAGCATCCATGTATTTATGTTTGGGTTTGTGCTTCACAATTTGGATTACACTTTCTTGTATTTTGTCAAGTAATTTCCACGCTATAAAAGGTGCATCAATCAGGTCAACATGCCACAGTTTAAGGTGATGGCAAAAGCAAGAAAAAATAGACCCATTGTTTTCAATTTATTACTTAATTAATAAGTTAGTCCAAATGCTTTTTCTAAGTTGAAGATAAAATTATTACTGGATCAATAAGTTGGGGACTAGTGATGCAATTTTTCAAAAATAATATTTAAAGAGAGACATCACAATTCACACGGATGTAGAGTGAGTCATGAGGGATTAGGTTTTTAGACAAGTTGTATCATTCATCACAAATTTCTGAGAAATTTACGAGGTCACTTTCAACTATTTAATATGTGAATATGATTGGGGATATTTTGGATGATCACCATTGATTTGATTGGAGGTTGAGTCATGTAATTCACACCCACTTAGAGTTAAGCTATTTATACAGTTTGATTGACAGATTGATGGTGTTGAAGCGCTATAATGGTTAGATTAAATGTGTGAGATATGAAAAATGATGTTTTATTGTGCCAAGTGTATATTCGGTAAGTCAGATATAAATCAGAATGTAAATGTAGTAAGATTGATTAACTTATTATATATCTAGAATCACGAGATACATACAAATAAAAATGAGAGGCTAGAAATAAATTTTGTTGATATTTATTTTCAACAATCAAACACGATAATTGTCTTAATAGATGCGATCGTTTGTATAGTCCATCTAACACTATAATGTCATGCTCATTTCCCTCAAAAAAAAAATTGACATAATGTCGCTCGTCAAATTATTGTACCTCGAGTTCAAATAATATTTAAGGAAGTATTTTGTTCAAATTAAAAAAATCCAAATCTTTTTGTGGAGTTGGTATGGAAGCATTACATTGCATATTAACATGTTTTTCATTTCTTTGAACATTTGAATTCCGTGATCTACTTCATCGCTTCCAACTATTCATTATTTTTCGGTATTCTTTGAGAGCAACTATGTTGTGAGATGACAATACTCTTGAATTGGATTAATATAGATATATGGTTGTATGAAGAAGCAAAATATAGAGTTCTCATTTTAGTGCGTATCTCCCACTAAACCTCGTGGTGTACGGAAAGGGAAATACTATATGTACATGGTATTTCTTATAATGGTGTCCATTATGGAAACCCTCATTTGTACTCATAACATAACCCGTATGGAAAACACATGATACAGATATTTCACATCCCTAATATATAACTCTATTACCATAACTTAAATTTTGATCTACATAACCCAAATTAGGTAAAACACGTTGAGCTATCTCAAAGACGAAATTGACCCTTGTAATTCAAGCTCCAAGGATCAAAATCCAACATCTCAATAAAACCTAGATCATATTATTATTTTTATTATTATTATTATTCAGCCATTAATCCACTAAAAACTCAGAGCATGTTTAGGACAGCTAAAAATTCAATTAAAATTGAAAATATAGTCGTTATTGTGTCTTACTCGTCTAATAAAAGTCAATAATAATGACTAATTTTTCAATTTTAATCTCTCCCAAACACCCTCTCAATATTGTACTCTACATGATAAGTGACGGGATGTGCATTCCAAATGTTCCATAGAATTCTATGCAAGTAAAATAGTATAGCAGTTTCACTCGACTTTCCCTGCACCTCACAATTATTTAGAAAGTTACTTAAAATCCAACAAACATCAACTTGCTCATTTTTCTATTTAAAATTAAGGTATGATTTGACTACATAGAAAAAAATACCCTCAATGAACAATTAATAATTATTTATTTATTAAAAGTTCGATATATACGCTGCATGTTTCCTGCAAATATTTTCACATTATTAATTATTTTTTTTCATTTTAAAGAATCAGTCTGACTAAAATGATATAAAAAATAATAATAATCAGATACAGCAGCTTGCTTACGGACGTCGTTTATTATTAAATCTAGTTTAATATTTAATATATTTTATGAACGTCTGATTTGTACTTTGCTTTGATTGTATTCACAATTTTTAATCTGTGATTAGTGGGTTTTGTTCTTCAATAATTAAATCATAATTAATCTTATGATCTGTTTTTAGTTATAACTTAATAGAATTTTTAAGAAATTTATTTTAATAATATTAATTACTTAAAGCATTATAATTTATACAAATATTAATTAAAGAATGAGATGCTTTCGTGGGTTGGTTTGTCTTGTTCGTGATGGTTCATGCCTTTACTTTCATTTTGTATTATGCACACCCATGCAGGATCCATATTCAAAGGTTCTCTTAATCCCAATTTTAAGTCCAAATACATAAATTTAATTTGTGTTCTAACATATTTTAGGCAAATATAATTAATTATAGGGCAAGACTCGAAGTAAAGTTAAAATAATAAAGAAGTAGATAAAAATTAACGCGATCTTGGTGATTGCGATCAATGACCTAGCTGTATTACGTCTTCTAGTAGAAAAATAACGATAAACCAAAGAATGAAGAAAAAAAAATGTACTCGATGCTACTCTATTTTATTAATAATAAATTTAATTTGTTAAGACTCTTGATAATTTCAAGCTTGTTGTATCTTCTCTCTTTATATACTACTTGATGAGTTCCCCTAGATGTCACACTTCAATAATTGTATATGATCATTATTGTATATGTGATAGTTGACCTAACATATATTACTTTCATAATTAACAAAAAGTTATAGCAAATTTTTTTTTAATGTCAAATTTAATTAGGATCATTTTTTACAATTATGTGTTTGAGTCAAATTATTTTGAAAGAATTATTCTGGAATAGTAGATTGATGGATAATGTGCGGTTGAAAAAGAAGAAAAAATTATTGATGTGATGGAAAATATTATTTTATTGAAGAATGTGTGGTTGAAAATGAGTAGAAGAATGAGAATGAAAAAAATAATGTATACCAAACAGAGGCTAAAAGAATGAGATTAATGACATGTTTGATAGCGTTTCTTCTTTTGCTTCCGCTTTATTAGTATTTGAAAATTAATTTATAAGAGATATTTTTCTTTTTGATAAATTATTATAAAAAGTCATATTGGGTCAACTTTTTTAAATACTCTTTTACTTATAAGAATCACTTTTATAAAATTTCTCAAATGGGCAGACGTAACTTTTAAGTTCGAAGAGCTCATTTTAACTTCTCAAAAGTAACATCACATCTTTTGAACGACATATCAAATCACTTATACATTCTTTCACTGTATAATTTTGTATTTATATTTTTGTTTTAAAATTATCGCTCCATTTTAATTTTAATGCATTTTTCTCCCACTTCCTTTTGAAAGTAGGAAACTATTGTACAACTTTGGACCACGCAACAACGATCCATGAGATGCCTATGTGGTAAAGATGGCACCAGAACGTGCCATGCACGTGGACGGTGTACCTAATTTTTTGCGTTGAGTATTGCTAGTGTGAAATATCGACTTTTGGACCAAAAAGTGACACAAGTACTATATTGTCCTGAATTGGCAACATTAAGATTAGACAGGGACGGACGCAGGGGTGACATGAACTACGTTACCCAAATTTTGGGGCTAATGTTTTTCTATATTTTTGTCACAATTTTAAAATGTCAAATGAAATTGAAATATTACATTCTTAATATTATTTAAAAGTGTTAACGATCGAATTTCTTATGTCATTAATGGAGCACGAAACTGTCAATCGTAACAAAAACTTTGCTACACTTACAGAATGAAGGAGGCGGGTGGTTTCACAGATATTCACAATACATGGTGGGTGGTGAGTTCTTTTTTCTTTTTTTCATTTTTAATCTGGTGGGGCCCACACGTGAGGGAGTGTAAACTTTCTGTGAAAAGTCCTTGTGTACATTTGGAATAATCCCCGTAACAAATGTTACGCCTTGTCAAAGTAAGTCATTCCAAACTAGTATTTTGAGAGTTTTGATAACATGCTAACTTTAAAGAAAAAATAAAAAATTGACGATCGTATGTTAGTAGAATCCGCAAATTGCCTATGTCATATTGAAGCTCGTTTTGAGAACTATATCATAGACGTATCGAATGATTCAAATAGATATCGAAAATAGTTAAAGACGTGTCAAACACGAGTCTTAAAAAAATGTGTCCAACTCGTCTTTTCTTTTAAAAAAATGCAATTATTATTATTTTTGCGATACAAGTTTCTCAATATAATTTACATTATTTTATTAGGAATTTTTATGTGAAATATGACATTAAAATTTTTTGAACTTTACATCCGAAAAAGAAGTGCTCCTTTTCATATGTAAAATTATATAATGTAGTAAATTTGATTGTACCTCTAAATTAAAATGTCTTCGTCCGCCCCCAAAGATTAGATTCACAAAAGTTTGATAAAAGTCATATGGAGAGCACTAAAATACCAACAACTTTGGCCGCGGTCGGTTCTGCACGGACTTTTGAGTTCAGCATATTAGTCTTGTGATTTTGGCTTGCTTTGCTCGTTTGTGTAAGAAAACACGTATTAATTTTCTTATCTTAGTAATATAATCATGTAAATATACAAGTTGAAGACAATACAAGTTTAAAGTACTAGGGATGTTCGAAGTCAGGATCAAATGAGTTTTGAAACAGTGTCATTGTAACTTACGATATTTAAAATCAACAAGAATCTTGAATAGAGATGGCAAAAAAACCTGTCCTGTCCCGCCCCGAATGGGGCGAAAAAAACCCATCCCAACGGATTGGCGGGGCGGGGATTGCCGCCCCCCTCGGGTCGCGGGGCGGGGCGGGGCGAGGGTGCCCCGCCCCGTTTAGTTAAAAAAATATATATATAAATTGAACGTTGTTTATTTAATTTTGGACATTGTTTGGTTTGGATATTGATTTAATTATTTTAAATATTATTTACTTTGGATTATAAAATTTTGAATTGTATTTATTTGGAAATTTTTGGTTTAAAAAAAAAAAAAACTAAATGGGGCATTAAACGGGGCAAAAATCCGCCCCGTTGCCATCACTAATCTTGAATGAAATTAGCGAGTCGAGAATTTAATGTACAAGTATGCTTGAAACGAGGGTGTGCCGGACAGATTGGGCTTGTGGTGGGATTCCAAACTCATAGGTAATAGATGGTGAGTTGTATTTGTGTCATCAACTATAGATTTTGGATAAAATCGTGGCAATATTTTATACCAAGTAATCGAATCGAACCAAAAATTTCGGGTATTTAATAAATGGAACCATCGAGTCCAAATATAATTATGGAACCATACGGGTTCGGTTCAAATCCGTACCATAATTATTTTTTTAAAGATTTACAGCAACACTACATAAATACAACTAATGACATATTCATTCGTAACTTCGATGGATAGTTGGAGAGGAGAAGTCGGACTCGACAGTCGATGGCTTCGATTTGGACATGTAGATGTAGGTTTTCAATTTATCAAATGATTTTGGGTTAGTGGACATGTGTTTACCGAATGAAAGTATGAAATTGGAAAGTGAATGATAAAAACTTAAAAAAGTTTAAATGTTGGGCTAGCAATGAAATTTATAATTGGGCCAAAAAATTGAATTTAGACATTAGGCTGGGCTGTGCTAGCTAGGCATGGACTTGGCTTGTGAGTTGGAACATTAATTACTAAATTAGTTAATTTGCTAATTTGTTTAGAAAAAATTAAAAAAAAATTAATTAATTTAATATAAAAAAAATTAAAAAAGTTATTTAGATTCGATTTTTATTCGATTATTTAGTTCTTGGTCTAGAACTGAGAATTGAACCAAACTTATCAGTTATCGATTCAAATACCCGTTTAAATATTTAACTTATGAAGAACCGCTCAGCTCAGTTCAGTTCAGTTCGGGTTCGATCCGATTCGGTTCAGGAGTTTTGTCCAACCCTACCAAGTAATGTAGGATATTGTCCGCACTTTATTCAAAAGTTAAAACTGATAACATAGTGCAATCTATCATATATCATCCAAAATCAAGCTCAGCAATTCACCACGAGTCATGTCAACCAAGTTCGCTTCGTTTTAAGCATGCTCTTGCATCAAAATGGTTATAGTTTGTCCTTCTATATCCATCCCCAACACGTACACCCAATTCGATCAGTGTTAACACAAGTGAAGCTTAATTATATAAAGCATCCAGTAATCATCATTCTAGGAACGACAAAAATTAGAGATTAGCTTTAATAAATGAATTAAAACGCTTTATATACGTGTAAAGACATTTATTGATTTTCTTTCTAATTTCTTTAGTGAAAAGTTAAAGAAATCGGAATTATGGGGGTGCTTGAGCCACATTATTTGGAAGAATGTATTCTGGAATAATAGATTGGTGGAGAATGTGTGGTTGAAAATGAAGGAAAAATTATTCATATGATGGAAAATATTATTTTATTGAAAAATGCCTGGATGGAAATAAATAAAAGAATGAGAAAGAGATTTTTAATGTGGCTCAAACATGGGCTATAGTGTATTTTCCAATGGGGTGGGGTGGGGTGGGGTGGGGTGGGGTGGGGTGTTTTAATTGGAAGTGTAGATTTCTACATAGACTAAGCCAAGATAAGATTTCCTAGTACCAATTCAACATGGTGGCCCAATTGGCTCAAATTATTTATGGCTAATTCTTGATTATGGATTAAAATAATAATAATTCACTGATTAGCTTTTTCACAAATCAATAGAATAATTTAATTTAATAATCAATAAACACATTTGATGATTGCTTTTTTTTTTTTTTTTATTGCAAATTATTGAAACAATAATCTCCTTATAATATGTTTCAATAGTGCATTTCTTGCTTAATTTGTAAGTACAAAAAGCAAAAACAAATAGTGGTAGGGTAGGTTAAATCTTTTTTTTTTTTTTTTTTTCCTTTCTTTCTATCTGACTCGTCACCGTAACACCTGTGCGCAATAATTCTTCGATATCGTGTCGATATTTACGCACGTCGTTAACATAGGATAACTCGATTTCTTTCCGTAAAACAAATGACTCGACTTCAATATTTTCAACAACACAATAGTTTTAGAATTTGTGCAACACAACGTTGTGTAATAATCAATTCTTACTAAAATCTTTGTTAGCGCGTAAATCAATTTTGTGCTTTCACCTACTAACTCCAATAAAACGATATTCACGAGTCAAGAGCACTCTCCTAGCAAAAGTTTTCACGACAATTTTATTCAACGTCTTGGGCCCATGCACATAAAATTTTCTTTGCTTTACAATGTTGAAAATGACATTTGACAAATAAGACATGCTTTATCATAGGACAGAAATTTCGTCCCCAATACCAGCTGGTCTGAACACTAGGTTGTTGTGGGCCTATGGCCCACTTAAATTATGAAAACAAAACATGAATGTCTTGGTGTGGATGAAACTTGTTTTTTTGTCTCTATTGTGTGTATTTTTGGGATTAGGATGAAATTTTATAATGGGGGGTTGAGTTCAATTGGTTGATCAAGATTTTTGAAGGATATCAATTGTCCTTAAAATAGTTCACACACTATTTAATAAGTTCAAAATATGTAAACTTTTTCTAGTTGCGATTGGTTTTTCCAGAGATATTGTTTAAAAATTAAAGAGAGAAGGGAAAATAACAACTCACCTCAAAACCCTAACCTATATCCCTAGTTTTCACATCTCTGATTGCCGGTGTTTGTGTAAATACTTTTTCTTTTTTAATTTTAAAGCATTGATCGCGAAAATTTCACACTAACGCCCAATTAAAAGAAGAAAAATGCTAGATGTACATCAAAAAGTGTACATTAAGGTTTACATCCCCTCACATGGAGGGGTCCACTCGAATATTTTATTCGAGTAGGCCCTCTACTCATGTGAGGGGGGTGTACACCGTGATGTACACCCCGATGTACCGCTAGCATGACTCAAGAAGAAACCTACCTAATTAACACACTGCAATATGAAAATTGAATTTTAAAGTTCAAATTACCCACTCGTACGATCCACTTGTAGCCAATTGTTTTTTGGCCCACATAAAATCTAGTATAATATTGTCAATTTTCTTCCGCAATAGAATTGATTGTTAGCAAGTAATATAATGATGAGTAAGTACTATCCCATGAAGATTGATTATCGATTTCATTTTAACTCTTACTAACTAAATTTAGAATCGATTAAGTTGATGGTTTTAAAGATCAATTTTTCTAAATTACTAACTAAATTAACTAGGTTGAGGATGCACAAAGATCTTTAGAGACGAACTTAATCATCTCTAATTAAATCGCGAACATATTATC